>BKCP01004406.1:755777-789412 GCA_008636005.1 Striga asiatica | reverse complement strand
TAATAATAATAATAATAATAATAATAATAATAATAATAATAATAATAATAATTACTACAAATAAATCACAAATAAATGGGGCATTACATGGCGGTGAGCTCGGTTTTGTTGAGGGAAGAAGGTGCAGTGCAATTTCCATTCTATTATGTAAGCAAGGTAATGCCAGGGGCGGAAAGGAGGTATTCTGAGATCGAGAAGTGTGCTTTAGCGGTGGTGGTGACGGTGAGGAAGTTGCGGCCGTACTTTTTGAGCCATAAGGTGAAGGTGAGAACGAGCATGCCGTTGGGAGAAACTTTAGGTCGACCTTCTGTGTCGGGTCGACTAGTCAAATGGGCTGTTGAGTTGAGCGAATACACGATAGCATATGAGCCGAGGAGAGCGATAAAGGCGCAAGCGTTGGCTGATTTCATACAGCAGGGTACGAAGGTAGAGGAGAAGATAGAGGGTGTTTGGCAAATGTTCGTTGATGGGTCAGTGTCGAGAGCTGGAGGAGGTTTAGGCATCGTTTTAATTTCGCCCAAAGGAGATAATTTGGAGTTTGCAGTCAAAGTTGGGTACAAGGTGTCGAACAATGAGGCCGAGTATGAGGCGGTTATTAAAGGGATGCAGTTGGCTATGGCAGGTGGAGCTCGGAGAGTGCAAGTATACTCCGATTCACAATTGGTGGTGGGCCAGTTTCAGGAGGATTTTGAGGTAAAGGAGGAGAGAATGCAAAGGTACGTTGAAGAGATGAAGAGATTGCGTGAAGAGTTTAGCTCATTCGAACTAGTGCAAATACCTCGTGGGCAGAATGGTCGAGTAGATCTGCTATCCAAAATCGCGCAGAATCTGGTCAACTGTAAGAGCAGAAGTGTTACTTTGCTGCACATGGAGAGGAGTGCGGTCGAGTATGAGGTGGCGGAGATAGAGGAGGTCGATGATTGGAGAACCTTGATATTGAAGGAGTTGAGAGAAGGAGGAGTGAAAGTGTTAAGGAGGTTTTTCGAGCACGATGGGGTGTTGTATAAGAGGTCGTATGCCGGACCTCACCTGAGATGTGTGACGCGAGAAGAGGGTCGATATGTGTTGAGGGAGACCCATGAAGGATGCTGCAGCGATCATAGTAAGGCGGGGTCCCTGGTGGCGAAGATATTACGAGCAGGATATTGCTGGCCGACCATGAAGGAGGATGCAAAGGTAATGGTGAAGAAATGCTTGCAGTGTCAGAAGCATGGCCCACTCATTCATCAGCCGGCGGAGACGATGAAAACCATGAGTGCCCCTATACCATTTGCGCAGTGGGGTGTCGATCTGGTGGGGCCGTTGCCGCAGGGTACTGGGTAAAGAAAATTTTTGATTGTGGCAGTGGACTATTTCACGAAGTGGGTGGAGTCCGAACCGCTGGCGAAAATTACGGAGGAAAAAGTCATACAATTTTTATATAACAATATTTGTTGCAGGTTTGGTGCCCTAAAGGTGTTGGTGTCCGACAATGGGACGCAATTCAATGGCAAGCAGATCCGAGTATGGTGCGAAGACATGAAGATCGAGCAACATTTCGCGTCAGTTGCTCATCCGCAAGCCAATGGACAAGTCGAGGTGACCAACAGGATCATTTTGAATGGCCTGAAAACAAGGTTGGAGAAGGCATCGGGCGCATGGGTCGATGAACTCACTTCAGTACTTTGGGCATATCGAACAACGCCAAGGTCGACCACCGGAGAAACACCATTCGGCCTGGTTTATGGCATGGAGGCACTTCTTCCGATCGAGAGTGAGGTCCAGTCGCAAAGATCGAGCACATACAATCCTGAATAAAATGAGAACTTGATGATGGCAGCCCTGGATACGATTGAAGAACTCGGGAACAAGCCTCGATCAGAGTTGAGGCATACAAGCAGAGGATGCGGGCAGCACATGACCGGAAAGTGAAAGTGAGGAGATTCCAGGTGGGCGACCTGGTTTGGAAAAGGATGGATGTGTTAAAGCACGTGGGCAAGCTTGAGCCCAACTGGGAAGGAACGCACCTGGTCGAGAAGGTTCATGCAGGAGGAGCATATTCACTTAAGGATGCTGAAGGAAGATCATTACCCAGGACATGGAATGTGGCTAACTTGAAGAAATACTATGTCTAAAATTTTGCATTTCCCTTCCTGTTTCGTTTATTGGAAACTTTCCACAACAATGATGTATTGAAATCTTTAATTTGGGTTAATGAAATTTCTGTTTCGACTTTTAACACTTTGTCTAATGGATTGCTTTAATTTTATTGTGCCTATGTGGTGGCCTATGTTGAATGATTAATCGAAGAAAAAATCCATCATGACTAAGGCCGAGAGGCTGGATGGTCGCATGTAACGACCACTCCTTCGAGGGTGGACATGTGTTCGAAGACAAAAAATCCATCATGACTAAGGCCGAGAGGCTGGATGGTCGCATGTAACGACCACTCCTTCGAGGGTGGACATGTGTTCGAAAACAAAAAATCCATCACGACTAAGGCTGAGAGGCTGGATGGTCGCATGTAACGACCACCTCTTTTAGGGCGGACATGTGTTAAAAAGGCATTACGAATCAGCAAGATTCACTAATGTACCAGGATTAATTAGCTGCTGTAACTTAAACAATGGGTGAACACGACATCGATACACAGCATTAAGGTAAACTGGGCAATAACGAAGTCGACAAATGAAATGGCACATCAGCGGGCGCACAATTAAGTAATAACAAGAAAAATTCATAGACTTCAACAAGAGTAATAGTCGCTTAATGGGAAGGGAGTACAAAGTTTAAAAAAAATACAAATTACAAAAATACAATCACAAGGCGGAATCACTCTGGTCCTCGTGGACATGGGAGTCGCTGGGGGCTGGTCCCGGTGAAGGCTCGATCGGCTGCGACACCGGCCTCGTCAGCTGACATGAGCTGGAAGTCGACTCAGTTCCTTCGGGACATTGATTCTGACGGGTGAGAGGAGGCGTATAATCGTCTGGCAGTTTGAAATGACGCTTTAGAAGATCATAGCCATCCACGACAAGCTCGAAGAGGCCGGACCACCAGTCATGGTCAGAGGGTAAGTCAAGGGAGCTTTGGTAGCCGGCGGGTGCTTTGGGCACGGCGTCCCAGATAGCCTCCATATTGAACTCCTCGAAATTGTCCTCGGCTACCTGGGCTCCCCCTTGCTGCATAATGGCTGCAAAGCAGTGGGTGCCATAGTCTTGCACATCCTTCAGATATTGCGGCGACTGTTTGAAGGCAGACACCACTTGTTCGCGATAGGATTCCAAAAAGCGTCGGCCCGCGGTAGTGTGGAAGACCACTCTCCGCGCCCGAAGAACAGCCTCGTCGATGAGAGGTTTGGCCCGCTGTTCGAAGGCAAGATTTTCACGTGCTCGGGCAGCCTTCTCTTCCTCGAGCGCAATCTCAAGGGCTTTCTGCGAGGCCAGAAGGGCCTCTTTCTCCGCTCGCTCGGTGGCGAGAGCTTCCTCGAAGGATTTTAGGGCCCCCTCGAGCGTTTCTTTCTCAACTGAGAGGGCTTTATTCTGGGCGGCTGACTCCTTCAGCCTTTCGTGAAGGGCGTTGGCCTTGACGACCATCTCATCCAGCCGAGTGCCGAGCTGGAGATTGCTCCGCTCGATGGCTGAGATGGACTGACTCGGGCTCGCTAAGGTCTGCTCGATCAACGGTGCGAGCTCGACCATTCCCTATAAAGGCGCATAAAAAAAAGTGTTAGAACACTAACGAGAAGAAGAAAGGGAATAAAATCAATAAGTGTCAGGTGACAGTAGGTTACCTGAGCCAGCCAGCAGGCAAGCCGATGGCCTCGATCTTGAAGGGTGTGACCGTCGTTATAGCGGTCAGTGGGACGGTCGACAGGGGAAAGAACATCCCTGAGGTAATGCGAGAACCTGAGACCGTCGAGCGTGGTAATTGAGAGGGCGGTCTCCTCGACACGACGACGCTTGCTGATACTTTCATCCCCCTCAGCAAGAGACCGCTTCGGTTGACTCTCCTCGAGCAGAGTCCTCTCGGGAGAGGCAGGGATATGGATGACTGGGGTAATCTGGTCGTGTGGAGGTGAACGCGGCGGAGGAGAAGCCGATTTGTCGAGCTGTGTTGGCTGCTCGGGCTGCTCGGGCCGCTGGCCTGCTGGGAGGTTGGTCGAAGAAGGCTGCTCGACGGTCACTTTCGGGGGCGGCGAGGTCGATCGGGCAGACAAGGAGGCGGTCGAGTCAGCAGGTTTCGAGCTTGACCTCTCGCCAAGGTGCTTCCTCTTCAAAGGAGCACTCCTCTTAGGCACAGAGATAGTAGGCATCTCTGTTAGGAACCACGAACAAGTTAGAGCCACAACAGGTAAATCATATCTGGAATAATGGCACTGTAAGGCTCAGGTGCATTCAATAAAATTAAAAATACCTGGATCGTCTGTAATTTGAATGAGATCGAGAATTTTTTGAGAGGGCGGAAGAAGTGAATTATGGGTAAGGAGGCCGCAGAAATGCAAGAGGTTGTCATCGTCGAGCAGAATTTTCGACGCAACGGGCTTCGTGTTCCACACAGCGATCCGTTGGTCGAAAAGGGCGCTCTGAGAAGGCGCCACATAATCGCGCTTAAGCTCCTTGAGCCACGGAGTTGGCTCCCAAGGGAAAGCAGGGTCAGATTCAACAAAGACAAATTTATCTTTCCACCTAGAGACATTCGAGGGGGTGTCCGAAATGAAGTGGACATCAGCACGGCTTTTGAGGTAAAGTCCCTGTGCGTGTTTCGAAGGGGTGTAGCAATAGTGAAAGAAGTCAAGGTCGAGCCGACCTAGGCGGACATGACAAAGGATGATGAAGATGGTAATGAACCGGATGGCGTTAGGAGGAAGTTGGTTCAAAGGCAGTTCGAACCATTGGCAGATGTTGAGCAAATCTTGGCATAGAGGAAAGCGGATACCAAGTTTAAAATGAACCTCGAAAAAAGTATAACAACCCTTAGGGGGGCAGGTATACGTATCCTTGGGACCAGGGGACACGAAAGCCCATTTTGTTGGATGACCAACCTCATTGGTGTCCAGCCAACCAGCGACGAGGGAGCGAGAAGGGGTCTGGTTAGGGAAGGAGGCTTTGACTAGCTTTCTCTTCTTGGTCGGCTTAGAAGGCGCGGTAGTAGGACCGGAGCGGATTTGCGAAGCAGGAGAGCTCGAGGGGGCATTTCGTTTCGACATACTCGAGGAGACAACGTGGGAAAAAATGGAGTACTGGGAGAGGGGGACATCATCTTCCCTCTCCATGGCTGCCTCAGCAACGTCGAGAGCTGCCTCAGCGGCGCTAGAGGCCCCGAACGCTGGCCGACGACGGCTAAGGGGGACATGGTCGAGTGCATCCTCGTCTGATCCTTCAATCGAACGAGTAGGTTGGCGAGGAGAAGAAGGTATAGTGTAATCGGGAGGAGGTAGAACACTTATAGGAGTGGGATTGTAGATTTCTTCGACGGATCGGGAAGGCGAGTGAGGAATAGGCTGAGGAGTGAGGAAGGATGATGTGGCGATCTCATCTTCGACAGAGTGATGGCTGGGTGCGTTAGAATGAACGGAATCTAAAAAGTAGAACGAAAAAGTGAGAAGAAGAGAAAAGGAGTTAGGGTTTTTGAAAGCAAAGAAGAAGGTTTACGCCGCAGGCTAGACGAGAAGGATTTGGGTAAAAGCAGAAGCAACAGGGAAAATCGAAAAATTGGCAAAATAAATGCACGCAAATATAAAATTAAAACATAGAAGACTTACTCATGGTTGCAATGAAGAGTGGTCGCCGAG
The DNA here is from genome assembly GCA_008636005.1 of Striga asiatica. Taxonomy (NCBI): domain Eukaryota; kingdom Viridiplantae; phylum Streptophyta; class Magnoliopsida; order Lamiales; family Orobanchaceae; genus Striga; species Striga asiatica. The sequence continues at coordinate 783,639 of BKCP01004406.1, read as the reverse complement.
AAAAGCTTGAAGCTGAAGGAGCGAAAACGCCGAAGAGTAGGGGAGTGCAGTTTGCAGAGGGAAAAATTAGGGCACAAGTGTGTAAAAGATGGCAAAGGTGAGAAAAGCTGAAAAGTTAGCTAAGTACCGTATTTATAGGGGTACAGATAAATAAGGTGAAGAGTTAGGGGAGATGACCGTTAGATAAAAGAAGATCCAACGGTAGGAAAAATTAAAAAGGTACAGATAACGAAGCGGTACAAATCGCGAGGAGATGCGATGATTAAAGGAACTGAGCGGAAAGGTCACATGCCAGGCGGAAACTACACTAGTAATAAAAGGGAATAAGAGACAATTTAAGGCGTATCATAAAATCGATCGCGCGGTCGAAGAAGGGTGGCGGCCTCGACAGAAGAGATGAGCAGAGGAGATCAGATGTAAGCAGGAGATCGAGAGGATGACAGAACGAAGAAGACAACTCGAATCCACTCTTAGATCGAGTCATTCAGACTCGACCAGAGTGGGGGGGGACCAGATGATATGGGATATTATATAATTGAGAAATAGACCGGTTTGCATCATCGGTCAAGAAACCTCGAAGTGGAGAAAACAGGATTGGTAGAAAGATGATCGACAAAAAAGAAGGAGATCGAGCAGAATAGCAGTACTGGTCGAGGATCGACCAAAAGGAAGAAGATCGAGCAGAATAGCAGAACTGGTTGAGGATCGACCAGAAGGGAGGAGATCGAGCAGAATAGCAGAACTGATCGAGGATCGACCAAAGGGGAGGAGATCGAGCACTCAACAGGTGAAGAGCAGTCTAGAGCGTGGATGACGTTGGAAGATCCCAACGGCCTGCGCAGAGGAATAATCTCCCTCAGCTTAGAGGGGCACGTGGCGAGAATATATTGGTGCAGAGTGATAGTGGAAAAAGCCACCCCTGACATCTCTGACACACACACACTATGTGTGTACGGACGGGCAGTACGGGCAGGACAACTCACCAAAGCCGGGCAGTTTTTAGGGCAGGTATCTCACTCCTATATATATGGGAGTGGGTCTTTTCTTGTGACTTACGATTTATCCATTTTTTACTTTGGAAAATTGAACAAACACATACTGACTTAAGCATCGGAGGCTCTTCACAGGAAAACACCTCCGGTGTGAGAGTTCTGTGCAGGAACGCGGCGTTCTACCGGCGAGAAAGAAGGAGACAAGCTGATTTCAAGCCGGTCGAAGTGTTTTGCGTTACCACCACTGAATGGCAAGATGATCCTAAAAGAAAGGTTAGTGGTTTTAGAAAACATGCAGCCAGAGAGCTTAGACTGCATATCTCCAACCAACAAGCATATAGATGCAAGTTGAAAGCTATTGCAGATCAGAAGGGAGAACCCCATTTTCAGTATGCATTGTTGTGGGACTACTGTGAGGAAATAAGAAAAACAAATCCGGGGAGTACTGTAGTCTTAGATACTAACCAGTGCAATGGTGGCAACATATTTCAGAGGTTCTACATATGTCTAAATGCACTAAAACAATGATTTAAGGCTGGCTGTAGACCCTTGGTAGGTGTGGATGGTTGCCATTTAAAAGGGCCTAATAAAGGTATATTACTTATTGTTGTGGGCATTGATCCTAATAATGCTCTTTTTCCCTTGGCATATGCAGTTGTTAATGTCGAGAATACAGATAACTGGGAATGGTTTTTGATATTTCTTAAGAATGATTTGGAAATCAAGAATCAGCATGAGTGGACATTTATGTCTGATAAACAGAAAGGCTTAATACAAGCATTCCAGAACATTTTACCTAACTGTGATCATCGATTTTGTGTTAGACATTTGCTTGGGAATTTCAGAAATGCAGGGTTCAGAGGATTAGCATTGAAAAATGCTATGTGGAGGTGTGCCACAGCCACAACAATAAATGATTTTAGCAGGAAAATGCAATATCTGAAGGATTTGGATGAGGAAGCATACAAGTGGTTGGCTGGTAAACCACCCACTGAATGGAGTAGGTCTCATTTCAGTGAATTCCCAAGGTGTGATATCCTACTCAATAATGGATGTGAGACCTTCAACTGTAACATTCTTGAGGCCAGGGAGGAACCAATTTTGAATATGCTGAAATGGATCATGAAGTACTTAATGAAAAGAATGCAAGAAAATAGGGACAAGGCTGCAAATAAGTGGAAATTTCCCTTGTGCCCTAAGATTAAGCAGATCATTGATAAACAAATTGATAACTTGGTGGAATGTATTCCGCTGAAAGCTGATGACTTCAATTTCCAGGTTGACTGTGGCAATGGAGAGCAGTATAAAGTTGATATGAGGGCACACACTTGTGGGTGTAGAAAGTGGCAACTAAGTGGAATTCCTTGCCTTCATGCACTAAGTGTTGTGCACCTGCAAGGTTGGGCAGTTGAAGAATTCACTCACTCTTGCTACAAGGTTGACACTTACAAAAGAGTATGAACCAGTAGTCATGCCTATCAATGGTAGGAAAGAGTGGGCTCCTACTTGTTTCATACCACCTTTGCCCCCTAATGAAGGTAGGACACCTGGCAGGCCAAGTATGGCTAGAACAAGGGAGCCAGATGAGCCCAAAACTAGAAAAAGGCCAAGAGGGAAGGTAAGGGTTGTGACCAAAGAGCAAACTATCAGAAGGCAACAAGTGACCTGTAAGTGCTCATATTGCCATGTGGAAGGCCACGACAAGAAGGGGTGTCCATTATTGAAGGCTGTAAACCCAAACTCAAGTCAGAGTGTGAATAACTCAAAGGTACTATGTACTATGTACTCAGTTAATGTTCAATTTATGGATAGCTAATCAGTTGTACTTCTTACTTATTTAATCCAAATTATACAGGAGGTAAGAAGAGAGGACAAAAGGTGTACCTGCTCCAGCAATTGGTATATCAAATTAAGAAGCCTCACAGGTACTGTGTGCATTTAATGTGATAGCTAATAAGTTGCACTTCTCACTTATTTGACATTTGTAAATAAATTTACAGGTAACAAGAGAGGACAAAGGGGAACCTGCTCTAGCAATTGGAATATCAACTAAAGAAGCCTCACAGGTACTATGTATTCAGTTGATGTTCAATTATGCATTTAATTTAAAAGCTAATCAATTATGCATCAAGGGTGAGTTGTATGTATTGATTTATGAATTTTGAATCCATGTATACAGGTGAAATTTACAAGACCAACCTTGAGTAATGTCAAGCATGCAAATAACCCTCAGAACCCAATCTTGAAACAATACAAGCAACCACCTACGGTTTTTCAACAATTCCAACAGACAATGCCAAGTAAAGGTGTCAACTTTAGAGGACCAGCACCTATTGTTGGTAACCATTTCATCCCTAGTCAAGAGAGCTGCATATCAGGGAGAGAAACAAGGATGAAAGAAATATTTGCAGAAGCTGGCCAGAAGTATACTTCCATAAGCAGCTTAGTGGGTTGCATGAATTCAGTAAAAGACAATGTCAAGAAGAAAGGCAATGGTCCAAAGTGAATGTAGTTACTCTTTTGTTTGTTATGATGGCTGAATTTGTTGATCTGGATGACTTGATTTGGTGGTAGATAACTTTTGTTATTTTTGGCGGTTGAACAATTTTTAGAACTAATTTTGGTGTTTTTGGTGCACTTTAGTAGTTGGAGTTGTTGAACATGATTAGCTTTGTTTTGGTGCTTTTGGTCTAGTGCATTAGTGGAAACAGGATATGGATGTTATTTTGTTGCTTTTGTTTGTGGAATTTCAATGGAATTTGTTTATTTTACTTTTGGTGTACTTCATATGTTTTGTGGTAATTGATAGGTTTTAACTGTAAAAAACAAATCAATGGAACTCAAGCTCACTATAATTCATAATCAGATTTAGATTAACACCAGATAAGCCAAAACAATATAGCATAGCATAACAAATGCACTACAGATTTTCACAATCTCATTACAACAACAACAATGAAACAGATCAAATTCAGAATCAGATTTAGAACATGATTAACATCAGATAAGCCAAAACACAAAACAACTGAGTTTCACAATCTCATTACTACAACACCAATAAAAGCGATAAACCAAGTGATAACTACAATAAATTTCAGACATCTTAATTTCTTCATAGTAGATGATAAATGAGCATTGTTCACTTTCTTCAAGGACTGCAACTCTGCTTCAAGAACCACAAGCTTCCTCTGAAGCTCCACCATCTTCCTCTGAAGCTCCGCCATTGATGTTTTTTGCTCTTCAGTCAGAGAAAACTTCCGCTCCAATTCCAAGATTGAATCCGACGAAACTTGCGATTGGGTGGTTGGTTGATTTTCACACCATTTGAAGAATGTGCAACCACCATTATTCCAGTTCTTACAGCCGTGGAACTTCTTCCCAGGATTTGAGAACATCTTCGAAGTGCGGATTGTAGTTCTTTCAAGGAATTTGCAGTACACGATGGGTTGAGAAGATTGTGAGTGAGAAGAAGAAGACATTATCGTCGAAATTGAGTGAGAAGAAGAGAGAATTAGGGTTACGGGGAGAGAGAAGATGATGGAAAAGAGGGGAAATTCCATATATATGCCACATATATGCCATGTCGTTCCGATCCGTCTTCCAGCGTGGAAAAAAAGTCCACGTCGTTCCGATTAGTGTCCACGTCATCTCGTAATCCCGGCCCTCGGTATTAATGTACCAATTCTGATGAAAATGGTAACATAATGGACCAATTTTGATGCGTGGAAAGATAGTGGACAAGTTAAAGGACCAAAATTGGATTTTTGCCATCTACCCACCATAAAAGGAATTCCGACCTCGGAATTCAAAAAACAAAACAAAGCAAAAACAAACCACTAGAATACAACGAATACAAATCCTCTAAAACGAGAAGGTCGGGAATCTCTCCCCTAATCTCAGCCTCCTTCTCTCAAGTCATCTTGGACTTGTCATGTCATCTCCACTGAACCTTCTCAAAGCTCCCTGCCCGGTTCCTCAGCTGATGGACACTCGGGTCCAAAACGGTCACCGGTACCTCCTCATAGGTAAGGTCTAGCTTGACCTGCAGTTCACCGAAGTCCACCACGTGGTCCGGGTCATGCACATATCTACGCAACATCGAGACATGAAACACACCATGCAGCCTGACAAATCCGGTGGTAAAGCTAGCCGATAAGCCAAGTCATCGACTCGAGTAAGGATCTCAAAGGACTAACTGCATACGATAGCGGATCCTCATTTTCCCCAAACCAAGGTATACCACACCTCTAGTCATACGAAAGGGGAAAACTCGAATGATATCATCCAGATACTCGCTCGATACACAAAAAGAAACACAAAACGGCCCATCCATGGTGAGAAGTCGCAACATGCACACACGACCTCAATAGGTCTCATAGTGCCTCGACCGTGAGATCATCGGTCAAATAATCGTGGTCGACACGTGGAGTTGAGTTTCAGCATGGTGCCCGGGTCACACCGAAAACTTACCCACAATCTCGACACACCCGTGACTACTTGCCGAAGCGATAGTCACGATCACTGTGCAACCATGCATACAGTATAGCCCCGTTATACTCATACTTACAACACACAATTCTACGACACAAACGTAGCCCTCCGTGGCTCTGTTTGCTGGCAACACACATCCCCTATCTCGCCATCTCGAGAAATCCTCGCAGATGCATAGGAAAGCTATCGATTACGCTTTCTTATCAAAACCATCGATCAAGGATGCACACGCGGTTCGGTGGAACTTGGAACTCTTGGTAGTCAAACCATCGAAAAGAAAAATAAAATGGACGATTGAATTTTTAATGCACTGTCCTCCGAGAGGCGACACGCTCGCAGGCGCTGCATATGCGGCGTGCCAGGACGCTTACGTGCACCTGTTCAGAGACCAGCTGCAAGGTCAAGGTTTGGCCGATCACGCTGGCGTGGGAGTTCCGTGTGTGCGGTGATGGTAGCTGTAGCTTGCGTGTGAGTCAACGATCGGCCGCGCGCAAGCCTATCGTCTATCAGCACGGGCGTACACACTTGACCACCACTTCGTGGCAACACCCAGTCAGGGTCGGCTTTCGGTTCAAGGTTTTAACAAGAAATTTTTAATCCATGGTTTTTCTCAATGCGAAAAAATTTTCTGACTTGGGATTCCACATAGGCTAAGACAATAGCAAAAGAAGAGTTTTCCACAAAATGGGTACAAATGGGGTTCAATCTAAACAATTTTTTTTTTTTTTTTCACGAATTCAAAAGTTTCAAGGTCTCAGAAATAACAAGGTATAAAACCGAGTTCCAAGTCCACTACCTTATTCCAACAACATACTCTAACACTCAACAAGACCCAACGCTAGAGATAGGCAAAAATCTTCAAGGGAAAATCTAATTCGGCTCTCCGAGACACCCACTAGCGAGCTCACTTCGGCTCTTCTGATTAACAGCGTCAGCCATCACGTCAGCTCTTCTTCTGGTAGCTAATCGTGCCAGCAGTCCTGAACGAGCTCCACTCATCTGCATTACCTAGAGTTCACACCTCAAGGTCTAGGTGAGAGGTTTCTTTATCGAAAGGACCTCAATCACGTCTTCGGGTGTTTCAGCTACGTCTCGGCGTTCTAAGAGATAGACTATGACGTCGCTGCAGAATTATAACCAGACATTTCGTCGCAGTCGCCATTGCGGCAGTTACACAAAAGAATCACTATTCGATTATAGATATTCTCGTCGGGTTCCAGAGTCCGTTTTGATACGTTGACTTCTCGATCTTCGGCTGACGGTACCTCGGCCTTGAATCGGTTTTCAATGATTTTTCAGTTGTCCTTAGTTGATTGAACATGTCTTCACCTTGTGATAGTGGTTGATTACCCTTCGTCATCCGTCGGTTGGGTTTTCGGTTGTCGATATGCAACATTCCTTGTCATGAAGAAGATCAGCTCCTCCGGCGTTCAGGTTGGTTGTAACTCGTCTTGCTCGTCTGGTTGCCTTCCTTGCTGCTCCTTTGGACTATTCCTTGATGCCCCCGAATGATTGGTGAGTCTCAGAATGGATTGAGTAGCCGTTAATAAAGATGAAAACAAATTGGTCCGGATGAATAGAATGCTCAAACACAACTAAAAGAATTATATAAGACAAGTAAAAAGCTGGAAATACCAGTCTTAATTGGTACATCAGGTCGTAAAACTTGATCTGGAAAATCCAAGCGAACATGAAAACAAAGATAAAGGTTTTCAAAGGTTTTGCAAAAGTTCAAGGAAGTGAAAGATTTCTCCCGAAGGCCAAAACGAAATAAAAGAATGAAATTTTGTCAAAGTTTACAATGAAACGCAAGTTCGAGAATACAAGGGGCTCTACGCTTCACAATGCACATGCTCCAGGCTCGACTACCCTCCTTAAAAGATCCTTCACTTTAAGGTAAGACACCTTCCTGGAATTAGTCGACGACTCCCGACCGGAGAAAACTGTTTTCGATGCGTCATACAATTTAACCACAACGAGATGAATGATCGTCGTTGGCCTCCAGGTCAAGATACCATAGTGGCTTGCGCCAACCTTTGCTTTCTCGAGTGCACAGACTCGGAGTTATCGCAAACAAAAATCACAAACTTTGCGACAATTAAGGTTTAGCATAAAACAAATATGCTTATCCTTATTCGTACACAAAGTTTAGTTCCAAGTTTCAAATAGAAAAATTGCACAACAGTTTGAAAGATAAAACACGGAAAATGAAAAGATTAATTGACATCACACGATCTCGATTTCCCGGTCAGTTGTCCACTCTTTGATCAGTTCACTCTCGTGAGGGTTCAACCACATTCGTCCACCGTTGATCCTATCTGGTGTAGATCACCAATCTCCTTCATTCGCACTTGAAATGAAACGACAAGATCCTCTTCTGGCCTCAATGCCAGTAGTCGGCATAGCGAACGATAACAGAATAGTCGAGTTAGGACTCTGCATATATAGTACGCTAGATCCACTTGAGTTTATGGAGTCATTCCGTCAAACTGTCAGCCTTCGCGGTCAACGTTCATAATTCACGCAATAAAAAGTAGCCATCGCTTTCCTTGAGATTTCTCCATCTTCGAGAATCACTTTAATAATACCTAATCGATCATTAAAACTCTTGGCTTTGAATGACAACACATTTGAAGCACTAAGTTTGAATCCTCACACTACAATGATTGGATTCCACCATGCCTCCTCTGGTCCACTTGTCAACTGCCCCAGACGTTCGAAGAATCCAGCACATTTGGGACCTCTCGGTTGTCTAATCTCGACGAGGCATCCTGACGTTGGTCACCAGAAAATTTATGGTGCATAAACGCAAATCTCCTCTATCGACGAGATAGCTCGCACAAGGTGCTAACTCGAAACTTATAGAGAGAAAATTTCTAGGGTCATCACCAAACACTAGAATTCAAATTATAGCAAAGGTGGATAGTCCTAAGCGCCATATAAAATAAATAAAACAACAAAACTCATACCTCGAGCTGGCGCGGCGAGACGAAAGCAAGTGGTCGAAGGGTCATTAAATACGCCAACATTAGAGATAGTCTACAGAAACGCAGACTAGCTCTGATACCACACTGTAACGCCCCGTTTTATTTCAAAGGATTTACCGAATTTATTTATAAAAATCAGAGTTTATTTTTCGCGAAATTCCAATTTGTAACTTTAATATTTAACGGGCCCTACTTAAACAACTAAAACCAATAAACATTTACACAGGTACAATCCAACAGTTCAAAACAAAATCCAATTTATTCATAATCCTCAAACCCAGTCATGCATAATAAAATTTTCCAACATGTTCGAAATAAATAAGGCAGAAGCATAAATCTTCAAAGTTAAAACAAATGGTCTATCCAGATAATAGAAAGAAAAGCGGAAGCAAGTAACACACAATCCAGCGACCACCACTCAATCTTCTCTCGCTGCTGCCGCCAACCATGCTCAACCTAAAAGGATAGAAAAAGGAACAAGAGGACAGAAAAAGTAAATGGGGGTGAGTACAACCATCATACTCACCATTACCGCACAGTATATTTCGCATAAAGATCCATAACCATAAATAATGTATGCATAGGATCCAGATCTAACTCCTTATTAGGCCCTATGGCAAACCTCCTATATACATACAACAAACCTCCCGACTAGACATCGGCGAGGATGTAACTGGAAGCACTCCCACCCCGGATGCAACGAGCATAGGATATTATCCAGGAGACGGTGAAGTTGAATTACCCTTCCGCTCTACACGGATTCGGGCGTTCAGACAATCCCCTCCGCTTTACACGGATCTGGGCGTCCACCTCCCAGATGCAACGGGCAGGTGACTTCCACTGATTATGCATTCGTCAAAGGCACTACCATCGGGACACTTAGACTAGGGTTCTCACCCATACAAAAGCTATCGCGACAAACATTTATACGAAATAACAAGTGCGATAAATGTAGATTCGACATAAATAAACCCACCTGGTAGCGATCGGAATAAACACAAAATAAGGGTAGGCGGCGAGGTCGACTCGTCAAACACCTACATTTAGTAAAATAGCCTTATCAAAGAATATTCTATAATTTCTAAGCCCAAGTAAGTTCATATAATCATTTAAGAACGCATTAAAACAAGGGAAAACATATTTTCGAAAATATCACATGAGTTTTGAAAATTAGACCCGGCAGCGTTTTTAAAATTGATATAACTTTCAGCATATAACTCATATGAACATGAATTAAGTTGCATTGGAATCCTAAGATATGAATATACAATTCTTGTGAAGATACTGAAAGCAAATAAGGTCATTTAATAGGTGATAAATCAACAAACATTAAAAGTTGAGCCACAGTCCAAAACTGGGAAAATAAACTTGGCCAGACTTCAGTAATTACCATATAACTAGAGCTACAGGCATGCCATTAATGAAATTCAAAAACCAAATGATAGGCAACTCCAATGTCTACAACGTTTCTGAAGATCATATTGGCAAATAATCACATTATCAATGAGTTTAAACACAAAACATGTGATTCAGTAAACCTGTCAGGATCTAATATATAACATGGACAGCACTTCAGTTTCTAACTCTTATCTTGAGCTACAGACCTCTAAATGATATGGTTCAAATTTCAAATTAAACCTTAAGAATGCCTAAAGAGTGTAAGTTCATACGAGTACATTATAACATAAAAAACAGATCAACCATTAACTACATATATGCTGCCGGGTACAGGAAAACTGGACGTACAACAAATCTTGTAAAAATCATAACTTTTTCGATATAGATCGAAATCGAGAAATTCCAAAGTCCAGATATAGAAAACTAGATATAATACATATTTCATGAAGGTCACGACTTCAAATATTCAGTTTATTATGGCTCAAAACGTAGCACAACAGAACAGTGAAAACAACATGATTTCACAAAAAATGATATCTTATGTATTTTGAATATTCGAGTCGGACATAGCATTATCAACACATTTTTAATTTACGAATATCACGTATAATCATAAAATTAAGGAGTTTAGTAAAATGGATTTACCAAACACCTAAGGGGAGGGTAGTCGAGGTTCGGTGCCTGAAAAATGGAGCTCGGAGATGACAAATCCTACGGGCGGGGACGATCGTCCGCTTGACTCGCTCGACGAAGGTGATGACCGAAAATGGCTCATGCTCGCGGGACAGAGGCGTAAGGTGGTCGGGAGTTGCGGTTGATGGCCGGGAGTCGCTGCCGGTGGAGGACGGTGAGGGCTCGTGGCAGCAGCTGCTGCGAGCGGGTGGAGGAGCGCGAGGAGATGGATTTCTCCGTCGTCACGTGGTGCTGCGGAAATGAGCGGCGTGTTGGTGACGAGCGGAGGAGGGCAGGGCTGGAGTTTTCCGGTGAGGACAAGAGAATTGAAAGAAAAGAAAGTAGAGAGAAAGAGAGAGGGAGAGTGACGTGAGTTTTGGAATGAGAGGGATTGAAAGAGAGAGATGAGAGTGAGGAGAAATGAGGGGTCAACCTTCTTAAATCACAACTTTAAGACTTTGTAACTCCCATTTTCAAATATCTACAACAGGGGGTTTCGGTTGGCACAAAATATGGGATAGTGATCAACCTTTGAATTTCAAAAATTCAAATTGAAATCCATGCATGCATGAGGAGAGATGGGCGATGGGTTGGGGCCGGTTTTGGGAGGAGAAAAGGGGCCGGTTCGGCTCGGTCCGGTTCGATAAATTCACACGTATATTCGCTCGGTTCGAAGTCTCGTTTATTTAATATTTTCGGTTCGACCGAAAGTAAAATAAATAATATGATTCGGCTCGATATTAAAATTAATACAATTTAGCAATTACGAGCATATAATTGAAATAAAATTATCGAGCCCGAATAACTAATTTGAAAAATAAAATAAATGCCAAATAATAATATTCAATTATTCCAGAACAAATGGGCTAGAGAAAAAGATCCCAAAATGGCTATGGAAAAATAATCGAAATCGGCCGGTTCTCTCGGGCTTGACTCGAAAATTATTCGAGGCTCGGTTCGACGTGGCGAAAATTAAATCCTGTTAATACATAATACACATAATACTTATTTAATAATAATAATAATAATAATAATACAGATACATATTTAGGCAATTAAATACACACATTATTTATTTATCTATAACAACAAACAATTAAAGCAATTACGAGCACAGATAAAACAAATAAATTTATTCGGACAAATAAAAATAAAAAAAATATAAATAATAACTTTCAAAATAATCCGGAACAAATGGGGCGCTACATAAAAAATATTAATTTATATCAAAGCCTAACTCCAAAGCATGATTTTTTGCAAAATAGGATTCCAAAGCATGAGAGTTTGCAATTGCCAAACTTGAACGATAAGCAGTGGAGAAAAATCTCTCGGTCCCGTCTCCCCCAAATCTCTCGGCCTCCATCTCCTCTCGCAGATAATCTCCCTCAGCCGGCGTCCGTAATCGTCGGTGGACGATCTCCTCCGCTTATCCATGGCCGCGGCCCTCCCGTCCTCTGTCTTGTCGCCACTGAATTAGGGCTAGGGTTCCGGCAGAATCTTTTTTCCGTTCGATAACCGCCGTAATTAAGTGGTTCGGGGCATGGCGTGGTGTGGTCGGGTGTGGATGATGCTTGTGTCGCCTCAATCGGCTTTGGTCGGGGCGCCTTTTGTCGGCCTGTTTTGGAGGGTTGCCGTTGGTGGTCTTCCGATTTCCGCAGGGGTCAGGTCGCTGGCTCCTCGTGTGTGCGAGAATGGCGGGTCGGGACTATTCCTAGCGTGTCGGGTTGATTGGAGGTGTTTCGTTTGGGCTTGGTTGGTGCGGTCGAGCAGAGAAGCCGTGGTCCCCTTTCTTCCCTTGCTCGATTTCCGAGTTTTGGGGAGGCCGACGGTCGCCGGAGTAGGCTAGTGGTGTTAGGCTGCCTTGGCTGGACGTCGGATCGGCTAGTGGTGTTAGCCGGTGGGGTGGTGTTCGTGGTTTTTTGCGGCTGGAGTGCTGGTCGTGTTCTCGGTTTGTTTTTGCGGCTTCGGTCATCGTCTTGCTAGGCCTTATGCAGTGGTGGGCGTGATACCGGAACCTCGGAGCTCTCCTCGGAATCAACTTTGTCTGCTGTCCTTTTCGGATGTACCTGCTGTGGGAGGCTGTTATGTTTGTGTGTAGTTGCTTTAGTTATTGTGTTTTCGTTTATTTGTTTTTGTTTAGTCGTTTGTGTTGGTGTTTATGTTATTTGTTGTGTTTTATGTTTGGGCTGTTGGCCTCAGTTAGCCCGGGTGTAACTTTATTATCCTGTTGGGATCGTACACTCGGGGATTACCCTGTTGGGGCCGTTCGTAGTTTTTTAGTGTTTCAGTTTTGTTGTGTTGTTGGAGTTTTTAGGTTACCCTGTTGGGGTCGGTTCTAGGCAGTCTTTAGGCTGTCCTCCCAGTTTTTCAGCTGTTGGCTGGTTGTATTCAGCCGTTGGCTGTATGTATTCAGCTAGGGGTTGTAATTTCACACATTTGTGCCTTTTATATATAGTATCTCTATCGTTCCGACAAAGCATGAGAGTTTGCCACGTAGGCTCAGCGCATTCTGAAATTATATATAGAGGGGATTTACAATTCAATGGTTGTAATAAGAAATGATATTAAAATGCAATTAATACATGTAATATGACCATAAATAATCAACCTATTGATGGATAATCTGAATCTAATTATTTTTAGTTTGGAAGTAAATTAAAATCTACTCAAGCCTAATAACGAAGCATGTAATTTTGCCGCATAGGATCCTGAAGCATGCGAGCCAACCATTTAGGCTCGACACGTTCTGAATTAACATATAATGGGGATGGGGATTTAGTATAAATTACATGAATAGAATAGTCAATAATATTTATGTGTGTTACATTTGCGAAGTAAAATCTTATCATACTTTATAGTCATTTATTTATAGGAATGAATCTCGTTTAACAAAAACTTGTGAATTATTCACTGCTCTTATACGTATGACAAATGTTTATTTTAAACCAATTTATTATTTTTGTAAGGGTAAATTATTTTTTTCATTCGAACTATCGTTATTTTTGCGGCTTACCACATCAACTATTTTTTATAACAAATAACCATACAAACTCTACATTTTTTTCATCTTGCCCTTAAACCAGATATAAATTAGTTTTGACCCAAAAAAGGTTATTTTTGAGGGCATTTCAAAAATTTTATATCATTTAAAAAAAAATGAAGAACATGGAACAAGACCATTGCCAACCAACCATTTTTCCATCGCCGCTTCCCTCTCCCCACCTAAGCCGACATCTCGTGCGGTGACAACGCCTCCGTCAGGCTCAAGAGCAGAATCTTCGCCTTCTTCATGGCCGTCTGAAACTTACTCGACTACGCCACCAGGGCCATTGACAACCTCCACCACCACCTCCTGTTTGCGGCAGCGAAAGACGCGTACGACGAGAGTTCAACGCACAACAAGGTGTACTTCATTCTGCACATCATGCTCGTCGTTGGCTCCATGGCGGGCCTCGTCGGGGCCCAAATCGCGGCCTACAAGGTGTGCTTGTTGGACTATTGTGTATAAACTCGGCTTTATGATTACTCCCAATTTCATTTTGAATGAGATGTGTGACTTTAGTCAAGGTAATGTTCGTAGGTTATTTATTTATGCGAACATAGTTACTTTATTTTATATTGTAGATAATATGGTTCGTTGTGTCAAAGAGAAAGATCACATTATCGGTGCCTTGTAAAATATAAATATTTGTTCATGGCCAAGACAGAATTGAACTAATTGTCGTGAAAGACTGTAATGTGATTTTTGAGTTAGTTGATGTTAGAATAATGAATTACATTAGTACATCTCATATGCATTGAATGGACCTACAGAAGGACAAGATTATTTTGTATTGACCAACTAAATAATCTAGACCTGAGTAATCTCTTAACCTGTAAAACAATAAACAAGCATATTTATTTAACACTTACTTATTTAATTTTCTAAGGGTATTACCCATTCTATTAGGTTGACATACTTGGTATTTTTGTAAGGGATGTTGTTTACATGATGTGCCGTTAAATTGCTTATGGTCACCGTGTCTTGGTCACCGGGTTGATGACGTTCCCGAAATGAGTTCAAGAAGGACTATTGTGTTAAACCTAGCCGGTGGATTAATTTCTGACATAATAATAACGAATTGAGTGGTACTATTTTTGGAGTCAAGAATTTGATTAATTATATTGTTAGTAATTAAATTAATCAAAAGACACTATATCCTAAACATGGAGAGGTAAATAGAGATAGTCGGGAGACGAATTAATTGTAATTCAGAGCTTAATGGGGAGAAATCCCGTGCGGTGACAATGCCTCCGTCACGCTCAAGAGCGGAATCTTTGCCTTCTTCATGGTCGTCTGAAACTTACTCGACTGCGCCACCAGGGCCATTGACAACCTCCACCGCCACCTCTTGTTCGCGGCAGCGAATGACGCGTACGACGTGAGTTCAACGCACATCAAGGTGTGCTTCATTCTGCACGTCATGCTTGTCGTTGGCTCCATGGCGGGCCTCGTCGGGGCCCAAGTCGCAGCCTACAAGGTGTGCTTGTTAGAGTATAGTGTAGAACTCGGCTTCATGATTACTCCCAATTTCATTTTGAATGAGATGTGTGACTTTAGTCAAGGTAATGTTCGTAGTTTATTTATTTATGCGAACATAGTTACTTTATTTTATATTGTAGATAATGTGGTTCGATGTGTCAAAGAGAAAGATCACATTTTCGGTGCCTTGTAAAATAAAAATATTTGTTCATGGCTCAGACATAATTGAACTAATTGTCGTGAAATACTGTAATGTGATTTTTGAGTTAGTTGATGTTTGAATAATAAATTACATTGGTACATCTCACATGTATTGAATGGACCTACAGAAGGATAAGATTATTTTGTACTGACCAACTAAATAATCTAGACCTGAGTAATCTCTTAACCTGTAAAACAATAAACAAGCATATTCATTTAACACTTACTTATTTAATTTTTCTAGGGTGATACCCATTCTATTAGGTTAACATACTTGGTATTTTTGGGATCTTGTTTACATGATGTGCCGTTAAAATTGTTTATGGTCACCGTGTCTCAGTCACCGGGTTGATGACGTTCCCGAAATGAGCTCAAGAAGGACTATTGTGTTAAACCTAGCCGGTGGATTAATTTCTGACATAATAATAAAGAATTGAGTGGTTCTATTTTTTGAGTCAAAAATTTGATTAATTATATTGTTAGTAATTAAATTAATCAACAGACACTATATCTTAAACATGGAGAGGTAAATAGAGATAGTCGGGAGACGAACTAATTGTAATTCAGAGCTTAATGAGGAATCCAACACCCGGGGGGTTGATCTAACGTCGAATGGTCTAACGTCGGGGTTACAGTTTTCTCCCATTGAGCTCTGAATTACAGTTAATGGATCGAGTTGTTGCATCCTCAGAGTTTAATGGGGAGAAAACTGTAATTCAGAGCTTAATGGGGAATCAGTAATCCAACGCCCGGGGGCTCTCGGCGTCGGGCCTCTAATGTCTAAGTCAGCACTCGCTAGATAAGAAGTGCAATATGAGAGTATCGTAATGAGTGTAGAGAGAATGAGGTTTTTGGATACCGTAGCCCCCTTTTATAAGGGAAGTGTACCTTAGTGTCCAAGTTGAGCTTAGCTAATTCTATTAAGCCATGTGTCCTAGCCCATGTGTAGGCTTATTCTCCAATATATTCTTTCATATCCATTAAAATTAGTTTAGTAGAATATTCCATATCATCTAGTCGCCCTACTCTGGTCGAGTGAGCATAACTCGATCCAAGAGGGAAATGCATCCTCTGCTTGTTTCCGTCAACCTGCCACTGAGGTTGTAAACCGAACGACCTTCCACTGAGGTTGAAAACCGATGATCTAACATCGGGGTTGAAAACTGTAACGCCCCAATCGAATAATAGAGACATCTTGATTATTTATTTTATTTATGCAGTTAGTTGCATTTGATTATAAGCTCGACCAGTTCTTCGGATTAATTAGATGTCAGGGTCTGTTTAATCATTTGAGTAAGAAATAATTTTTTTAGACATTAGTGTCTATTGAAATTATTCGAATTATTGAATATTCGTTAGCTATTAGATTTTATTCAATTTATTTATTTTAATAGCCGTCAAAGCTGTTTTTAAGTCCGTTTCCTGCTTCGACTATTTTATTTGTTCTCGACTCCTTAGTATTCGAAATAAATTGTTAGCAGTTCATTTCGGCCCTTTTAAGCTCAAATTTCGGCCATTCGGATTAGAGTAATCCCTTGGTGTCTGATTTTTGGCACCAATTTTATTTGATAAGAATCAAATAAATCCTTTTTGCAATTGGTAAGCTTTGTTGGGATTATTTTTCAGCCCTAAGAGCATTCGCTTGTCAGCCCCCACCTCTTTTTTACTTCCTCTGCACTCCCCAACTTTAATTTCTCTTTCCAAATCACTCCCCATATATATACTACTCTTATTATTATTCATTTATTTTGCCTTATTTTCATATAAAAAAAAAAAAGAGAATTGAAGCTCGTCTCTCTCACTTCGTTCTCGCCGTCTCTCTCCCCCAAAATTCATCGCCGAGCGTTGCTCTCTCTCTCAAAATTTCATCACCAATCGTCTGTCTCTCTCTGAATCCGTTCGTCTCTCTCTGAAAATTCCATCGCCGATCGCCTCTCTATCTCTCTCTGAAAATCGCCGGCCAATTCTCTGGGAAAATTCCATGGCGGGCTCAAAAAACCGTCCTCCTCGCCGTTCCACATCCGATAAACCGTCCTCCACATTAAGTAAGGTAAGATTTTGGGGATTTTTTTCAACAATTTTAAATTTTTTCTTCAATTCGGAATTTGAGTTTTTTTTTTTTCAAAATTTTGAAGTTTTTATTGAATTCGAGATTTTTAAAAATTTAGTATTTGGTTGATGCTAATGCACTTCGAATTTGAATTTCATTTTACCAATTACAAATTTCATTAATAAATTAGGGTTCATTATTTTTTTATTTTGGAATCTTTTTGAACTAGGGTTCTTTATGAATTAAGGCTTTGTATGAATATATCATTTTAGATATCGATATATTCTAGCATTTTAGAAATATATGTGCTTTTTTTTAAAGGTGCCTCTTCACAATTTGGTTTTGTTGGATGGTCAATTTAGAAAAAGGAAAATTAAAGCCGTGATATTCTTGTACTGACAGGAAAAAAAAAACTAATATAAATGCTTTGTGGTGCATGTGTTTGTTTTTTAAGGGAGTGGTTAATGTGTTTTTACCAAAAGAAAATTCTCAATTAGTGGACAAAGGGAAATTTGATTTTTAGTGTCTCTGAGGATATTGCCTCTTACTTGATAAATTATGTCAAAAGCAATTGTCCATATATATATATATATATATATATATTATGTTTGCACTCAATCAACTGAATGTTTCATGATCTTTTTTTTTCAGCATTTCTGAGTCTCTATTTCAGTAGTATTCTTCATTGCTTCAACAACGTTTATGCTTCTGAAGCTATGGGGTAAATTCAACCTGTAAATTCAACCAGTTTTCTCTCTGTCCTTTTTCCTTTCAGAAATTTGCGTATGCTCTTCTTTCATATAAACATTCATAAAAGCTCAAAACGAGCAGTTGGTGTATCAAATAATATTTATAAGACTACAACAGAGATTAAGTACAATATTTTTTGGAGAATTAAATGATTTTGTTTTCTTGGTATAAATAAGAATCATTTTTATTCTTTTTTTTTTTATTTTTTTGTTATTTGTTTTAGATAGCTCCTGCAAAAATTTTTTAGTTAGAATTTAGTTATGTGTAGCAATCTTGTCCTATGAATGTGAGTTAATTCTCTTTTCTGTGTTTTTCTCGTGGAAAAATATAGGCGATTTCTCATGTTGTATGATATTGATGGCGCTCGGAATTTCAGCGGATAATTGTAACTTTTCGTGATTAAGCCAAACCATGAGACATATATGAACATGAAAAAAAAAAAAAAAANGTGAGACAAATGTGAATTTGAAAACAATTATTTTACTGAAATATTCTGTTTTGTAGGCTATACATGATGTGGTTGGTTTCTACAAGGAGAACACGTCGACACGTTCAACTCGCTCGGCTTTAAGGTGTACGTAGGCAAAATCGCACCTTACGTGTGGGTTCACTTTCCGGGAAGAAGCTCTTGGGACGTGTTTGGCGAGATCCTTGAGAAGATTCATTTTTTAGTGTCTAGTACCTACTTTGTAGAAAGAGAAAAAAAAAAATAAAAAAAATATTTGAAGGTTGTTATGTTTTTTAAACTAATATCAGTTTCTCTTCGTATTAGTACCAACATTATGAGAAACTAGTACTCATTTTTCAATGTGTAGTATCTACTACTTTGTAGAAAGAAAAAAAAAAGGTATAGGTTTTATGGAAGTTATGTTTTTGAACTGATACAAGTTTTTATCCGTAGTAATACCGAATTTCGGCCTCAAGTGATGTTTATATAACCAATTATCATTCTCACATTAGTTTCTATGAGATTTAAAATGTGTTTAATTAAGTTTAATCGCAAATTGCTCACGAACTCAACACATTAATGAAAAAACACTACTAATACATTTCATCTCATTAAAACACACACTTCATCTCATTGAATGATCATACATTACTACTCCAAATTCTACATATATGTTTTAACTTTCCCTATTTCTCACCAAAATCACGTGTGAACGATCCACGTGGCATGGTAGACGTGGAGGATTACAGAATCACGATTACTAAAATGGTACCAGTTTTGAGAGAAATAGTACCACTTCTTCTTATGCGTAGTACCTGTTTTCAATTAATTAGTACCTATTTTTGGTAAACGAAAATAGACTACATCAATTTTGGTCAACATTTTCAAAAATTAGTACCAGACCTAGAGTAAGATAGTACCAACTTTTGGTGTTTTAGTACTAGATATCGGGTCTTTAGTACCAACTCCGACGAACATTAAAAAACACCGACTTTCGGTCTCAAATTATGTATATATGACCCATTATCACTCTCACATTAGTTTCTATGAGATTTAAAATGTGTTTAATTAAGTTTAGTCGCAAACACTACAAATTTTCATTTTATGGAAACAAATTTGTCATCTCATTGAATGATCATACATGACTACTCCAAATTCTACCTATATGTTTTAACTTTCACTATTTAGCAATCAAATCACGCGTCAACGATCCACGTGACATGGTAGACATGGAGGATTAAAGAAATCACGATTACTAAAACGGTACCAGTTTTGACAGAAATAGTACCGCTTCTTCTTCAGCGTAGTACCTGTTTTTCATCAATTAGTACCAACTTTTGGTCAGGGAAAATGGATTACTTCAATTTCGGTCAACATTTGCAAAAATTGGTATCAGACCAAGAGTAAGATAGTACCAGCTTTTGGTGTTTTAATACTAGATATCGGATCTTTAGTACCAACTCCGACGAACATAAAAAACACCGAATTTCGGTCTCAAATGATGTTTATATGACCCATTATCACTCTCGCATTAGTTTCTATGAGATTTAAAATGTGTTTAATTAAGTTTAATCGCAAATTGGGCATGAACTCAACACACGAATGAAAAAACACTACCAATACATTTCATCTCATTAAAAGACACACTTCATCTCATTTAATGATCAAACATGACTACTCCAAATTCTAATTATATGTTTGAACTTCCACTATTTCTCAACCAAATCACGCATGAACGATCTACGTGACATGGTAGACATGGAGGATTAAAGAAATCATGATTACT
Organism: Striga asiatica; assembly: GCA_008636005.1. NCBI lineage: Eukaryota > Viridiplantae > Streptophyta > Magnoliopsida > Lamiales > Orobanchaceae > Striga > Striga asiatica. The sequence continues at coordinate 763,342 of BKCP01004406.1, read as the reverse complement.
AAAACGGTACCAGTTTCGACAGCTATAGTACCGCTTCTTCTTCTGCGTAGTACATGGTTTTGATCAATTAGTACCTACTTTTGGTCAGCGAAAATGGATTACTTCAGTTTTGGTCAACATTTGCAAAAATTGGTACCAGACCTAAAGTAAGATAGTACCAGCATTTGGTGTTTCAGTACCAGATATCAGGTCTTTAGTACCAACTCCGACGAACATAAAAAAACACCGAATTTTGGTCTCAAATGATGTTTATATGACTCATTCTCACTCTCACATTAGTTTCTATGAGATTTAAAATGTGTTTAATTAAGTTTAACCGCAAATTGGTGAAAACTCAACACACTAATGAAAAAGCACTACTAATACATTTCATCTCATTAAAAGACATACTTCATCTCATTGAATGATCATACATGACTACTCTAAATTCCCACTATATGTTTTAACTTCCACTATTTATCAACCAAATCATGCGTGAACGATCCACGTGGCATGGTAGACATGGAGGATTAAAGAAAATCACGATTACTAAACTGGTGCCAGTTTTGACAGAAAGAGTACCTCTTCTTCTTCTGCGTAGTACCTGTTTTTAATCAATTAGTACCTGCTTTTGGTCAGTGAAAATGGATTACTTAAGTTTTGGTCAACATTTGCAAAAAATTGGTACCAGACCTAGAGTAAGATAGTACCAGATTTTGGTGTTTTAGTACCAGATATCGGGTCTTTAATACCAACTCCGACGAACATAAAAAACACCAAATTTTGGTCTAAAATGATGTTTATATGACTCATTATCACTCTCACATTAGTTTCTATGAGATTTAAAATGTGTTTAATTAAGTTTAATCGCAAATTGGTCACGAACTCAACACACTAATGAAAAAACACTACTAATACACTCCATCTCATTAAAAGACACACTTCATCTCATTGAATGATCATACATGACTACTCCAAATTTTACCTATATATTTTATTTTCCACTATTTCTCAACCAAATCACGCGTGAACGATCCACGTGGCATGGGGGAAAATTTTCATTGTAGGGCTTGACTTTTTGTTATTAGGTCAACAATAAGCCCTAGATTTGTAACTTTTTCATTTGAAGGTTTCAATTTTAAGTTATTCTCAATATAAAGCATGCTTTTACATTCTACTTTTCAATTTAAGACTCCATATAAATTTGTATTATGATTTAGTTATGTAAACAACAATACATTTTTTAAAATTTATTTTTTAAGTACTTATATTAAATATCTTTAGTAAAATTATCTAATAAAATAATTATTTCATAATGTACGTTTCTGCAAAACCTTAATGAAATTTATTTTAAAAGTTAAAAAATAAATATTAACTTAATTTTAATCTAAATATGTGATAACATTAAAATACAAACTATTTAGAAAAATAGTTTTATTTTTTGTAAATGAACTTATAGAAAACATTATTTGTGAATAAAACTACCTACAATAGCATTTTTCGGGTATTAATTTTTTATATTCTTAATTTTTTCAAAAATATAAATTTTATTCACAAACAATATTTTCTAAAATTTTAATTAAAAAAATAAATTTATTTTTCAAAATAGTTTATATTTTAATGTTATCACCTATTTAGATTAAAATGAAACTATAATTTATTTTTTATCTTTTAAAATTAATATTTAAAATTTTTACTTTTTAACTTTCATAAATTTTAACTTTTAAACTTTCAACAAATAAATATTTAAAATTTTAGTCCTTGGCGCACGGGATTTCACAATAAATAATGTAATCTCGCCTTAGCGACCATTTATATTGAAATTATATTTCTTTTAGTGTTCTAAAATTTTCATAACATAATTCGTCGCGTTTTGCCTCTTATACTACGCAACATAAGTAAAAATTCGTGTTGCGAAGGCTATTAGAGTATAAAATTTTGTTTGTTAGAAATATCATATATTTGCATATAATAATATTGGGTTGTTAATTTTAAAAAATATTTTAGTAATATTATATGACACTAAATTTTAGAATAAAATAATATTGAGTATTATGATTAATAAAATGAGGGCGGTTTTATTTTAGCATGAAATGTCCAAATTTAAATGATATGAATTTCATTTAGTATGGATAAAATTGTATTTAATTTTGAAAATAAAGTAAGTGGTATGAATTTTATTTGGTATGGGTACGAAAGTCGAATTTTAGGTTGATTTGTTATAAGATCAAGATGATATAATTCTCAATTTTAAGCATATTCCTATAATAACTTGTCATAAGATAACTCATACACTATTTTAGGCATATTCCTACATATACATGTTCGGTTTTAGGCTTGAGAATCACCATAAACTATTTTAGGTTTTCTTTTTTCCCAAGTTACCATATACTTCTCTTACTCTTTCTTATTTAATTCATATAATAATTATTATAATAAATATGTATTATTTTTATTTTGAAATCTTTATAATTTTTTTATTTTTAATTTATTTTTGTATGTTAAAATAATCATATTTTAATGATCTTCGATTTGACATCTGTATTGCATATATAAAATAAAAAATAATTACGTCTATAAATATAAATGAAACTATATTTATTAAAAAAATAATTTCAACAATATGAATATAACATAAATTATTTTATAACAAAAATAATAAAAAACTAATTTAGTAATACACCATAAAATAATTATTTTAATGCGTTTTATCATATATTTGAAATAAAATAATAAAATTAAGTGCAAAAATATGGAACTCATTTTGAATTAATTATTACTTTGTAAGTTATTCATAATTTTATATATTCATTATACATAATTTTACAATATAAAAATAAATTATTTTAGTTTTTCTATTGTACAAATATTAATATATTTACGTACCCGTGTAGTACACATGTATCGTACTAGTTGATATATATTTCTATTGAAAACTAGATAGATCTTTGAATAAATAATTTTTAATAAAATTCAAATTATATAATTTAATTTTAAAAAATTAGCTGATAAATTTGATATAATAAATATGTATTCTTTTTATTTTTAAACCTTTATAATATTTTTATTTTTATTTTATTTTTGTATGTTAAAATAATCATAATTTAATGATCTTCAATTTGACATCCATATTGCATATATAAAATAAAAAATAATTACGTTTATCAATATAAATAAAACTATATTTATTAAAAAAATAATTTCAACAATATGAATACAACATAAATTATTTTATAACAAAAATAATAAAATTCTAATTCAGTAATACACCATAAAATAATTATTTTAATGCGTTTTATCATAGATTTTAAATAAATAATAAAATTAAGTGCAAGAATACGGACCTCATTTTGAATTGACTATTACTTTGTTAGTTATTCATAATTTTTATATATTCATTATAAATAATTTTACAATATAAAAATAAATTATTTTATTTTTTCTATTGTACAAATATTAATATATTTACATACCCGTATAGTACACATGTATTGTACGAGTTGATATATATTTCTCTTGAAAATTAGATAGATCTTTGAATAAATAATTTTTAATAAAATTTAAATTATATAATTTAATTTTAGAAAATTAGTTGATAAATTGAACGACATAAAATATAGATTTACAGATTTAGTATAATAGAAATTTATATGAAATAAAGATTTGTAAAATATAATTTTTTTTTATTTGGACAATTTATACAAAAATAAATTTATACTAATTAATAAAATATTAAGAAAAAGTAGTAGTAGGAGAGATAAATAGTAGAAGATGATAAAAGAGAAAATAATAAAACATATGTGGAGAAAGAAAGAAAAGAAAAATAATAAACAATTAGAAAAGTTAGTAGTGGAGAGAGAAAAAACTAATAAAATAATATGTTATGTTGGTTGTAGTGGGATGATGTAATAAGTAATTTTATTTTTGATTTAATTTTAACACTAGGGAGTTAGGAGGAAGAAAATTAAGGGGGTAGGGAGTGTAGAGGAAAAAAATTTGTAAGAGGTACTGAGGAGGAAGTTTAAAAGTGGATTGGGGATTTTTAAGGAAGTTGCCCGCAAATAAATCACTTCGCCCTTATCTTTCTCTTCAAGTTATTTTTCTCCCATCTTTCACGTTAATTCCATCAAAATTCCTCCTTCCTCTATTTACGTCCAATCACAGCTAAGAGAGAGGGACATCTTATAAAATTTTAGAAAAGAAAAGAAAACAGGAAAACATGCGTTCATTCCCGTCTACCTGTCCCATCGCCGAGAAGCCATGGGGGTCGGGCCCGTCACGTTGAAAGCCGCCATCTCAGCCAAGAGCAGGCCGCACGTGACGAAGATCAGGTTTCGTCGAGCATGTGGCGAACAACAAATTCCATCTGATCATCCCTTCGCCGTCGCGCCCGTACCAGCCACCAGCCGCCGGAGACTGCAAGCAGTCAACGGTGACGTTGTTGTGCATCCATGAGCCTTCACGTCGGGCAGTTCATGGAAATACGAAAGAAAAATAGTGATTCTTGGATGAGGAAGTGTTTGTTAGAGGCTAGAATTAATGTTACAGATTGGGTTTCAGGTTGGAAATGGACTTTAAATTAATGTTTGGAATTCACCCTGGATTCCCAATATAACAAACTTTCAAACCACTGTGCCATTTTGTACGGGACAAGCATAATATTCAGAATGTTTCTGACCTAATGGATGTTGGAGGTAGAAGGTGGGACACTAAGCTGGTATTACAAACATTGCGCGATGAATATGCGACAGTTATGCAATTGATATGCGATAATTATGCAGTCCATTCGCATAACCTTCGCACTTTCCAGGGTGAAAAAGTTCGATTGTTAATGAGCGGTGTGAAAAACTTAATGTATCTTTGTATTGGGGTGAAAAAGATTTTCTCCCTTTTGAATAGCGAAAATAGTTATTTTCACCCCATTTTGAAGTCCTGCTAAGTTTTTCACACCGCCCAATAAAAAGCTAAGTTTTTCACCCCAGAAAGTGCGAAAGACATTGTGCGACGAATATGTGATAGTTGCGAATTGACATTGTACGAAAGTTAGAAGTGCGAAGGCATTCGCATATCCCTTTGCTCTTTCTGGGGTGGAAAAAGTTATAGTACAAAGGCATTGTGCGATGAATATGCGATAGTAGCGCGATGACATTGTGCGAAAGTTGGAAGTGCGAAGGCATTCGCATATCACTTCGCACTTTCTGGGGTGGAAAAAATTAAAGTGCGAAGACATTGCGCGATGAATATGCGACAGTTATGCAATTGATATGCGATAGTTATGCAGTCCATTTGCATAACCTTCGCACTTTCCGGGGTGAAAAAGTTAGATTGTTAATGATCGGTGTGAAAAACTTAATGTATCTTTGTATTGGGGTGAAAAAGATTTTTTCCCTTTTGAAAAGCGAAATAGTTATTTTCACCCCATTTTGAAGTCCTGCTAAGTTTTTCAGACCGCCCAATAAAAAGCTATGTTTTTCATCCCAGAAAGTGCGAAAGACATTGTGCGATGAATATGCGATAGTTGCTATATGACATTGTGCGAAAGTTAGAAGTGCGAAGGCATTCGCATATCCCTTCGCACTTTCTGGGGTGGAAAAAGTTAAAGTGCAAAGGCATTATGCGATGAATATGCGATAGTTGCGCGATGACATTGTGCGAAAGTTAGAAGTGCGAAGGCATTCGCATATCACTTCGCACTTTCTGGGGTGGAAAAAATTAAAGTGCGAAGACATTGCGCGATGAATATGCGACAGTTATGCAATTGATATGCGATAGTTATGCAGTCCATTTGCATAACCTTCGCACTTTCCGGGGTGAAAAAGTTAGATTGTTAATGATCGGTGTGAAAAACTTAATGTATCTTTGTATTGGGGTGAAAAAGATTTTTTCCCTTTTGAAAAGCGAAATAGTTATTTTCACCCCATTTTGAAGTCCTGCTAAGTTTTTCAGACCGCCCAATAAAAAGCTATGTTTTTCATCCCAGAAAGTGCGAAAGACATTGTGCGATGAATATGCGATAGTTGCTATATGACATTGTGCGAAAGTTAGAAGTGCGAAGGCATTCGCATATCCCTTCGCACTTTCTGGGGTGGAAAAAGTTAAAGTGCAAAGGCATTATGCGATGAATATGCGATAGTTGCGCGATGACATTGTGCGAAAGTTAGAAGTGCGAAGGCATTCGCATATCACTTCGCACTTTCTGGGGTGGAAAAAATTAAAGTGCGAAGACATTGCGCGATGAATATGCGACAGTTATGCAATTGATATGCGATAGTTATGCAGTCCATTTGCATAACCTTCGCACTTTCCGGGGTGAAAAAGTTAGATTGTTAATGATCGGTGTGAAAAACTTAATGTATCTTTGTATTGGGGTGAAAAAGATTTTTTCCCTTTTGAAAAGCGAAATAGTTATTTTCACCCCATTTTGAAGTCCTGCTAAGTTTTTCAGACCGCCCAATAAAAAGCTATGTTTTTCATCCCAGAAAGTGCGAAAGACATTGTGCGATGAATATGCGATAGTTGCTATATGACATTGTGCGAAAGTTAGAAGTGCGAAGGCATTCGCATATCCCTTCGCACTTTCTGGGGTGGAAAAAGTTAAAGTGCAAAGGCATTATGCGATGAATATGCGATAGTTGCGCGATGACATTGTGCGAAAGTTAGAAGTGCGAAGGCATTCGCATATCACTTCGCACTTTCTGGGGTGGAAAAAATTAAAGTGCGAAGACATTGCGCGATGAATATGCGACAGTTATGCAATTGATATGCGATAGTTATGCAGTCCATTTGCATAACCTTCGCACTTTCCGGGGTGAAAAAGTTAGATTGTTAATGAGCGGTGTGAAAAACTTAATGTATCTTTGTATTGGGGTGAAAAAGATTTTTTCCCTTTTGAAAAGCGAAAATAGTTATTTTCAACCCATTTTGAAGTCCTGCTAAGTTTTTCACACCGCCCAATAAAAAGCTAAGTTTTTCACCTCAGAAAGTGCGAAAGACATTGTGCGATGAATATGCGATAGTTGCGAAATGACATTGTGCGAAAGTTAGAAGTGCGAAGGCATTCGCATATCCCTTGGCACTTTCTGGGGTGAAAAAAGTTAAAGTGCAAAGGCATTGTGCGATGAATATGCGATAGTTGCGCGATGACATTGTGCGAAAGTTAGAAGTGCGAAGACATTCGCATATCACTTCGCACTTTCTGGGGTGGAAAAAGTTAAAGTGCGAAGACATTGCGCGATGAATATGCGACAGTTATGCAATTGATATGCGATAGTTATGCAGTACATTCGCATAACCTTCGCACTTTCCGGGGTGAAAAAGTTAGATTGTTAATGAGCGGTGTGAAAAACTTAATGTATCTTTTTATTGGGGTGAAAAAGATTTTTTCCCTTTTGAAAATCCACATCAGTTAACGAGGCTCAAAGGACAAGCTGATCTGAAATTCTGACAAAAAGGGTCTCTTTTCTGTTAAATAAACATACAAGTGATGCTGGAGAAAAAGAAATAAAGAGAAGGAGGAGAGGGATCAAGCATTGATAGAGGTAGATCTATTCAACACCTTTGGAAGAGGTGAGAATCTTCCTTTAGAG
>BKCP01004406.1:700248-750977 GCA_008636005.1 Striga asiatica | reverse complement strand
TATTAAAATGATTTATATTATTATTTCATATTTTTGAAATTGCGTTGATAATAAAATTACTTTTATTAATATATATTGATGAAATTATTTTTTATTTTACATATGCAAGATGGATGTCATATCGAAGATCATTAAAATATGATTATTTTCATAGATCATATATGAAAAATAAAATATAAATAAAAAGTTATAAGGTTTTAAAAATAAAAATAATGCATTTTGTATAATAAATATATGGATTAAAGAGAAAGATAAGAGTAGTATATAGTAGCTTAAGAAAAAAGGAAAGGTAAAATAGTTTATGGTAATTCCCGAGCCTAATAATAAAAATCAAACCTGAACATATGTCAATACGAAGCACAAATTTATACCACATAAGCTTACGAAGCACACGAGGTTGCAAGTTAGGCTCAGCGCATCCGGGAATTATATATAGGGGGCGATAATTAAACAACACACAATCATGATATTGTTACACAACACCATAATTCATATAGCATAGAGAGATTGGTCTTGAACCCAAGCTCTTGTGTAACTCGGTTCTAGACCGTAGCTCCCTTAGCTCGACTTATATGAGGTAGGTTTATTAGGTCGAGGTAGGTTCATGAGGACGATCCATCAAGAGAGTTAACAAACTATTGGCTAGATGACCAGAGACCTTGGTTATCGAGTTGGTGAGAGACAACACATATAAATCAAAATGAGAACTTTGGGTCGACATGAGGAGCTAACGGAAGCGTTAACGTGTGACATCTAAGTAGGGCATGATTCTGAGGATAATGAGAGTTTGAAACACACAGATCGAGATATGATGGAATAAGGTCTGCGTATATTTAGTTCCTTTGAGTACATAGAAATCTTAGGAAGCAATTGAATTGTTCTTATATATAAATGTTGATATACGGTTATTGCTAAATTATGTTATGTGTATCAGTTTATAGTTATCATATACGAGGGGCTGACTGGATCATCGAAGTCTCTACGTTAGAAACCTTCTTAGACCTTTTCAGGTACTCGAACGAGAAAGTCAACCAGGATTCAAAGATCCAATGAGAGACGATCAGTCAGAACTAGAGTTATTTAGTAGATCCCTGATATAGGATATTATACTAGACCGAGTTTAATGGATAAAAAGGTAATATATTGAAAAATAAGACTATACATGGCCAGGACACGTGGCATGATGCTATTGGACAAGCCCAATTTGGGCTATAAGGTACAGTTCCCTGTAAAAGGGGCTAAGGTATCTCATTCTCTCACTCTTTCTAGATTCATTACTATACACTTGGGATTTGAAGTTTTGGAGTGATTCTGACTTGAGCGTCGGAGGCCCGACGCCGGGACTCCTCCCGGCGTTGGGTTCTTGCATGTCCGGTGGCCGTCCAAGTTAAAGGAGCCCGGGTGAAATATTCACTTCATTGGTGCCGTCTTTGGGACCCGTGCGAAAAGCCAAATGGAGTTCCATTCGAAAAAATACGAAAATCCTCCTTCGACTCAGCCGACCAAAGTGCTCGGATCGTAAAAATGATTACGTCAATGGGTAGATCTCGTCTAGGTGAATCCCCTCAAAGTCTCATTCGAAAATTGATCCGGGAAGACCTTCGATTTGGCCGGTCAAACTTCCCGGATCTAAGAAATTTCGGCCAACTCTCGACCTTCAAAGCAATTTTCCCGGCGATCCGTGAGGGTTATCAAATATCCGGGAGCACCATTGGAATCCTCTCGTCGAGATGAGTCTACAGTACCCGACCTTCGCCGAACGCTGTCGCCGCTGGCCGCCGTCAAAAGTTGTCCAATCTAAAAATTTTTTACAGCATCATGAAGCTCTCCCTGTGCTCGTTCTACTCTTAAAATTACGTGCAAAAATTCCTCCGGGAAACGTCAATTTGTTGGTCAAAGTTCTTGGATCTAACAAACAATTAGTCAACCTCCGGTCATCTCTTCCAATTTTTCGGTCGATTTCCAGCGAATCTCTTCGAACCGACGACACCACCGGATTCGCCTCGCTGGGGCGCACCTTCTGCCGTTCATCATTGCCGGAGCCGACAAGGCATTTCCCAGCAACAATTATCTGACTATTTTCACCGGAGTAACGGTGTGGATCGAGCAGATCTGCTCACATCCGCGTTGGTCCTCAGTGCAAAGCCCATCGAGGATGGCGAAGCCCATGTGTAAGCCCAGCGTCTGCCAGGCCCAATAGTAGAGCCTTACACGCAGCCCAGCACAGCCTTTAACCCTCTTTCGGATCACATTCCACAAAGGATGGCAATTTATAAATGCGCTTGTATGAGGCTTCATACGGTGCCTTCTGAAACATCACCCGGTAACTATTGTTATAGGCAAACTCTCCAAACGGTAACGCGTTTTCTCATGCGTCGCCGTAATTCAAAACACAAGACCTCAACAGGACCTCAAGTGTCTTGATCGTCCGTCTAACTATTCAACTGTTTGCGGGTGGTACACATTACCAAACTTCAGCCTTGTGCCCATAGCACGCTGATGCCTCGCCCATTATCTAGATGTGAAGCATGAATTTCAGTCGAAGACGTTCGTCATGACACTCCATGCAGTCAGACTATCTCTTCTACAATCTCTTCCTGCAGTTTCGGCACCTTCGAAATACATAGCCTCAACTTAAATACCAAGGCTCCGTCCGATGCCACTGCGAAAACTCGTGTCTTGCCGGCTCGAGAAACCTCTCGCAAGAGGCATAGGAATTTATCATTCGGCTACCCGATACAATCCTCTTTCACATAGTCGGTCCTAAGACTAGTGATGCCAAACACCACTAGGTATAGACGACGGCTCCACTATCTTGTTCCCTAACCGAGTATACTCCTGTATCAGTAGCTCATGCTAAGTAATTACACGGCTGGATCGCCTCAACTCTTCTGACTAAGAGCGTTGGCCGCCACGCTAGCTTTCCCAGGTAGCTAATCGTGTCAGCAGTCATAAATGAGCTTAAACCACCTTCACTACCAAAATTCACACTTCGAGAACTTAGTGTAATGTTTCTCTCATCTAAATGTCTGTAGCACCACCTTCAGATGCTCTTGCTGCGTCTCGGCATTTCCAGAATAGATCAAGGCGTCATCGGTGAACACGACGACTAATTGGTCCACAAAAATCATCGGCGTGTTGGTTAGTGCATAAAACATCACTACAAACTTGTAGTGCCTGTGCAGGGTTTTAGCTGGTTGTAGCCAGATCTCAAATCAATCTTCGAGAACACACCAGCTACCCTCTGTTGATCAAACAAGTCCTAACTTCTCGGCGGTTACTTATTCTTCACCGTCGATCTGCTGAGTTCACGGTAGTTGATGCACATCCTCATCGATCTGTCCTCTTCTCGAAAATAACTGGTGCTCCTAGTGTAACGCCCCGTTCAGTAAATAAAAATGAAATCGAATTCACTTGCTCGACTTTAAAGTGAATTCGGTAATGTTCGAACCCTAGAGTTGTTTGATTCAGTATTTCTAAGAATGATTGCTTGAATTATGTGCATTATGTGAATTTATATGTTTAAGTGCTTTATTATTATTTATGTATGTGAGATTATTCATTATTATGTTCGAAATATTTTTCGTTCGTATCGAACCCTAGTCGAAGGCTTAGACTTGTGGTTCCTTGTGCCGATGTCCCGAGGTATTAGACCCGCACCCGAACATGGGGATCAAGTTCGTTGGGCACCATCCATCATTAAAGCCTCGGCCCTAGTCCCTAACCGTACGCCAATAGAGAACCAAGCCTTGCGCCCGCGCCCCTAGTCGCGCTCACACCCACGCGCGCCGAGTCTATCCTAGCCTTTGCCGAGCCTAAGGTTCATGTTAACCATTTCATTTCCTTATACTTATTTCATGCGAATGTTAGGCTGGTATTAGGTGGACTTTTAAGGCCTAATCAAGTTTAAGAACCATTAGACAAAGTCAAACCTTAATTAGACATTTTCTATTCCAAATACTCCATCATGGGCATGCATTTGTTTAATGCAATGTCTAAGAACATGTCCCTCATTCCACTCACCACCATGTGCATGACCAGAGCACTTCACCAGCTCCTTTACAGCCCATTTACTCGGCACTTTCAAGGTCTTAATGCTCCACTATCATGTGTTGTGCATAGGAGTTCTTATTTGTAAGGCCTTGTCTTCAAATTTGACTCCCATTTTGATCCACTTTCATGCCTAATTTTTCACGCCCCTAAGACCATATTTATAAGCCCTATTCAGCCACCTTGATACCTCATTTGTTACCTCTCAAACACTTAGAAAATTCGAGCTCAACTCCCTCAATAACAGCAAAGCCGAGAGCAAAAAACAAGAATGCCAAGAAGAAAACAACTTGCCCAAGTGCATTGTTCTTGAGTGTTCTTGACTTATAGCAAGTTTTTTTGAGAACCCCAACTATATAATCATCCTCCAGCATCCCCCTCTATTCCTAGAAACTTTTAGTGCTAGCAACCTCAAGGATTCAAGCCAAAGGAAGCAAGAAGACGCAGCCATTCAAGAACCGAGCGAGAACCGAGCATAACCAACTTCTATTGCGTTTTTCTTGAAGATTAAGAGGTTGGTGTGCTTAAATCTTTTTATAATCATAATATAGATGAGATATGGAGTTTATTGGTATAGATATGTGCCATATATGTTCAATTATGAAGGGTATATAAGCATGCAAAATGTATAAATGCTCCCAGCTCACTTGCATGTTCTATATTCATGTTTTCGTACGTTTTTGCCTATGCTTTGAAAAATCTGGGAATGTGTGAATTTTATGGCTATTTCTTGTGAAAAATAAGAGTTCATAGGATCAATAATGAAGTCAATTGACCTAGTATAACTCGAGTTATTGATTTTTAAAGTTAGATGTGCAAATTGAACTTTTTATGTGCGAATTCAGTTGAAACTTCAAACCCGAATAACTAGAGTTATACTTAGGATGAAATTATGAAATTTTTAGTACATGTTTACATATTCGTTAAGAGCATGAGCACCAAATTTCATAATTTTATGATTAGAAATGAGTGAGTTATAAGTATTAGACCGAATGCATGTCGAGTTGAACTTTGATGCTTTAGAACTCCCCCAATACTTGCTGGATTAATGTGAAATATTAAGGAAAATTTCTTGTATGAGTTTTGAGAAATTTCACCAAGTTTGAGATTCAGAGGACAAGAGTATGAATTTATAAAATTATTTGAATGCATGCGTGTAAAATGCATTTTATATGTTAAGATTGAGATGCTAATTGGATAAGCTATTTATGTTCAAATGAGTTGAAATTTGTACAGCATGTACATGGTTAAGTAAACTATTTTACTGTCAAGTTTGAGAATTTTTAGAGTTATATTCAATTTTATAAAAATCAAGAGAGTTTAGTCGATCATTTTATTCTAGTAAATGATTAAACGAACATGTATGGACTTAAGTGACCATTCATTTATAAACATTCATTTAACATGTGAGTTGGTCGGAAATAGTCGTCGGAGTCCGGCGAGAATGGCCGGTTCGAGACACTACAGAAAATACAGAAAAGTGGGTTTTCGAGCCTAAGTGAGAATTTTTCCGAAAACCCTATTATTGTCCAGTCGAGCCGAGAAAATCCATTCTACTTTTAAGTGTGCACATGCATCTATGTGCTTTATATGCTTTTCATGCTATATCTGCTTTGCCTGCTTAATTGTCTAAGTTTTAGTATCAATTTTTATAAGTCGAGCAAAATTCTTAGATATATTTGCTTATATTTTGGTAGCTTAAGGAGAGTCAAGCCTTCGACAGCTACCCCAATTTTTAGCACTTGCCAGACAATTTTAGTATATCAGGTGGGGGCCGTGCACTGGGTATTACATTGCTGATAATCTTGTACCATTTATGAGGTATGTCTGTAGATATACAGTCTTACCCGAACGGTCCAGTTTTTCCGTTCGTGGTCCAGTGTATGTTGACTCCTAGTAGAGTCAATCGCCCAGTACAGTATGACTCCCAGTAGAGTCATCCTGGGTTTCTGGAGAGGCGACCCTCAGAACGTGATCACATGAGAACCGGCCAGTTACCGGTAGCCTGCACCAGTATAGTACAGTTTTATTTATGTATATGTTGAGTTTATGATATTCGATTATACATGTTGTTTATTCACTGTTGGTTCTTGCGGAGTACAGTGGATGAGTACTCACGCCCCCACTATTATCTTTTTAGTTAATGGAGTGCAGCCTGGAGCTTGAGCCGAGCTTGGTGGTGTGGTGGTGTCCGAGTCAGCTGGACATTTGTTTATGATAATGTTATTTTGGCATGTATAAATAATTTCAGAATGTACCATACTTTATTTTACGCTTCCGTACTGCCAACCCAGACTAGTATGTATGCACGCTTTATTTTCCCTTATCCGTATTTTCCCCAGTCGGAACTTATATGTTGATTTAGGTATGTACATATGTATCAGAAAAAGAGAAGTAAGTCAGTAAGTAAGTAGCATCCCGCAAGTTAGTAAGTTTAAACGTTTTTCGAAAACAGTACAAGTATATTTCGAAAACAGTCGCGAAAATTTTACCCAGTTTTTCGTAAGTAAAAGTTATAGTAGGCGGGGTGTTACACCTAGTGACAAGTCGATTGCGAACTTGTCTTGTCCATCTGGTGGCCCTCCTGGAAGCTCATTCAAAAGGACCGTTAAGTATTCGCGAACGATCGACACATCTTCTGGAGATAGTTTCTGTGTATCGTTCCCGAAAATGTTCACTAAGTGTCCTTGGCGATTTGTCTTTCTTAAGCTCTTCTTTTCCCTTGAGATACCTCGCGAACGAGTCCTGATTCAACACTAAGCGCATCGTCTACTTAACTTTCATTTTATGACCAGTAAAAGTCACCTAAGATATATTTATCACGGCCCAACCTCAAGCCTTCATGGTCTACATGGACTTGTGGCTCTTTTACACTAAAATGTCGTTAGTACATATACTTGCTGGAAGAACTTTTCCAAACTAAACTGAGGTAACCTCTATAGTCAAAACTTAACTTAACTTGACTTGGTTCAAAATTCAAAACTTCAACTAGAGTTTAAAACACCGAAGTAAACTAGAGTTTCAAGTCCTTTGAATACTAGGTAAATTCCTAGGCCCCATTCTGGAGTCATACCAGTAGTAACACAGTGTCAGCAAGTCCTTCACACAGTCAGACATGTTATACAACAACTCACACTATGTTGGAATTAAACTGATCTATCACACAGAATCATATATGAACTCATGTATCCGCACATAGTCTTTCACATGTTTCCACGTAGAGCCATATTTATTCACACAATATCAATCGCATAATCATAGAGGGCTATACGCGTGATCACATGGAGTTATATGTTAATTCATACAGAATCTCACATGTAGTCACACAGGCCTCCATACATATTCGCATAAAGTCGTACTTGATTACACAAGTTCTTATATGCTATAGCACAAAGTTCATTCACATAAAATCATGCTTATTCACACAGAAGAAATACTTATTCTCACAGTATCACATATATTCTTACATGTATCCTCACACAGTCGTACATGTCATCACATAGCTTCATGATATCACACAGTCTTCTACATGTAATTTAGCAAAGTCGTACATGTATTCACACTGCAAGTCAAACTATCCCACATTACTTATCCTAGAGTTGGCGCGGCACGACTGAGGCGAGTGGTCAAACTCAAAACTTTTTCAAAGTTTTTTAAAATTTTCTAACTTTAAAAAATTTGCAAGTCTACAGAATCAAAGACATGCTTTGATACCACGTTGTAAAGCCCCGTTTATTCTTAATATAGAATACTCGGGTTTTCAGAAAGCGAGTTAAATTTTTCAAAAACAATGTCAAAGTAAAACACTCTTGGACGTTACTCAAAATCTAATTCTTTTTAACAACACGAATCAAAAAACCTTTCTTAAAAATGTATTAGATGCACAATTGAGAAACTTCTCACATAGTCAAAGATTTCGATATTAAATTTTATTTACACAAGATCAAAAACTTAATGCGAAAGCAGAAACATTTGAAAAATATAACTTCGACCACCTTGTCCCCTTGTGACCATCTCCAGCTCCTTATCCTGAAAAATGTTAATGTATGGGGCTGAGCAAACACAAGCTCACCGTGGGAACTATGCATCATATTCATCATAGTAATCGGTGACATAATTTTAATATGTAATGAACACATAATCAACCACATAGCTCATATACTTAATTCAATCACGTAGCTCAATCACCAAGCTCAATCACATAGCACGATCATATAGCTCAATCTCATCTGTTTCGACTGCTCTTTTCATCATCTCATCTCACTTGTACACGCTTTTACCGTTGGCCCGCCATCACATAATCCCTAGGCGCTCAACGACGGGAGATCACGTCGGAGGCCCCACATAGTCAATGGTTCACATAGTCACAACATTGCACCTCTCAGTGTTTTTGTACCGGAGGTGCTACACAGTCAATGCCTCACATAGCCACGACATTGCACCCCTCGGTACTCTTATGTAATGCCCCGATGATTATTAAAATATTTAAATGATTTCACTGCTCGACTATAAGTTCCGTATTTTTCAAAAAATTTTAGATTTTGTTTTATATGTTAAATGCTCAATTATGTTAGATTATTCTTCGGAATTTTTTATGACAAGTTAAGGCCAAGATCACTCCATAAATTTAGGTTGATAAGTAATATCTATTCGACTCGAGAAATTCATTGGCTGTCAACCCTAGTCTCGCTCCGAGTATATTTTTGTTTAAGTCATTGCCGAGTATAGCTAGGCCATAGTAGTATAATACTTAGAATATGTCTAAGTGTCTAAAATGTTCTTAGTCAAACCTAGACCCTGAGCCCGGCCGTGCGCACCTAGCCTTGCGCGTGACCTAGGTCGCGCACCCGAGGTCCGAGCCGAGGCCATGACAATTACCCGAGCCTTGTCCAAGGCTGGCTCAAGTCATGCCTAAGCATTTATATATTTTTCCTAAGTGTTAAGGCATCACATTTAATCCTTAAAAATAGCCTAAGTATCGGCCCAAGCATAATCCGCGCAGCCCAAGGTCTTCCCGCGCCCAGCCCGTGTGATGAAGATGTGGTCATTGACCCTTGCGAGCCCTAGGACGGGAACCATGATGGCCTCGAGAGATGGCGCGATACTAGGCAAGAAATGGCTCAGGGAAGTGGAAAAAGGGTGCGCACATGCACGAAGGCATGCGCATCGGTAGCTCACGGCAACCGAGCCGCGAGGAGTGCAAGTCTAGGCCGGGTGAAGAAAAGGTACGTGACGAGAAGTGCACGAGAATGCAAGCCATGGTCCGATGATGAGTGCGAGAAGATAGTGCCCGGGAAGGTGGGCGAGTGGTGCAAGGCGTGCGCAAGGGAACGTCGCGCACGACGCATGGAGGCTAAGGCGAATGGTGCACGAGGGGTGTGTAGGGTGGACAGTGTGCACGTGGGGCAGATGCGATGAGGTGAGCGCACGAGCACGGACCCGAAATGGCGCGCCGATGGGCAGGTCTCGACGCACGGGGAAATGGACGAGTGGAAAGATGATGTCGACGAAGCAAGCGTGCGTGACAACCGCGCCGGTGGCAGAGACGCGCGCGAAGCGATGGGCGAGCACGAGAGAGAAGCTGAGCGATCTGGCACGCGCAGCACTCGCGCGAGGGGCGAACACACGCGGTCGATAAGGCGCGAGCGTGCGACACAGGCAGAGGCGCGCGCGTGCAGTTGGGACGCGGACGTTACCGTGCGCGATAAGGACTAGGCCTAACAGGCGGCGCGCGAACGCGGGCGGCTAGGGTTTTTGGGCGCGACCGACTTGAGGGGCAAGAAAGGAGATTTGGGCGTGATTTACTTAGCTTATTTAGGAGTCTTAGATTGGTTAGGAATTTGAATAAAAGGCATGTGCCTAGTAGTATTTTATTTGAATGGAATGTCTTGATAAGAAAGATATTTAGTTGCCTCAGGATTTATTTACTTGCATGATTTAGAAGTTCTTCTTAGATTAGGATTAGATTTATTTAGCATCTATAAATACCTACCTATATACCATTCGAAAAATATGTTGATAAATGCATACAAAATCGAAAGTTTTGTTCAAAGTTCTCGTGTGTTTTCTCTCGTGAGTTTACATAGAGTTCGTGATAGAAATAGGACCAACATCCGAGGTTCGTCACACCTATCGGCGAAGTACGAAGGAGTCGACACGCGTACTAGCAACCTATTGCGAAGGAACCAAGGCGTCGGCGCGGGTTTCGAGTAATCGAGTTGGATGGAACACACGATCATTCATCATTGGTGCTTTCATTGAGAGTGATTGATCGTGTGTTGAGTTAAACTTTTTCTTCCACATTCTATTTTTCTTTCTTTCAAATTTTTCTTTTGTTTCGTGAGTATGAAAAAAAAAAGAGAGAGAGAGATGATGACACATAAAGAGGATTGAGGCCTTAAAGGTGATTTCGAAATTCATAGGCAATGGCCAACACGTTGTCAAAGAGAATTTCGCCAAACTCGAGCTCATGGTGCATGACCTCGCGCATCACGCGACGACCGCGAAGGAGCCACACCTCGCGATCGACCACGTCCTTGAGCAGCCACGGGACCGACCACGACGACGATGACGGACGATCACGGAGGACCCGCGCATCATGCGCGATGCGCTAACATGACGACCGAGGCTATGCGCGACTGAAGCTAACTATACCTACGTTTACGGGGACCGACCCGGACGCGTGGTTAAGTCTAGCCCTGCAATTTTTCGAGATCAATGACGTGCACAAGTTCGAGAGAGTCAAGATCGCTGCCTATTATCTCGATGGTGAAGCAAACACATGGTGGAAATGGGTGACACATGTATACAAAAACAAAGGCGAGCACATCCGATGGAGAGATTTTGAGAAGAAGCTGGTCACACGTTTTGGGACGAGTGACTATTATGACTATGACGAGGCACTCTCCCGAATACGACAGAACGGTTGCCTCCGAGACTATGATAAGGAGTTTGAACGCATTGCTAGTCGGGTGCGAGATTGGCCCGAAAGCGCATTAGTAGGCGCGTTCATTGGAGGGCTCAAAGCTGAGCTTGCGGCTGAGGTGCGATTGGACAAGCCAAGGTCGACACGGGTTGCCATGGAGTCCGCGCGATTGCACGAGGATCACATTGCAGCAGTGCGCAAGGCCAGCAGAGGTGATGGTCGCACCGACGCACGGCGCGCAAGCGCTGCAGCCGACGAGACGCCCCCACGGGTCGAGACCAAGCCAATTGACGATGGCGCATGGACCACGAGCCACATGCGACGGCTTACGACCGAGGAGATCCATCGAAGGCGTGAGAAAGGGTTGTGCTTTACATGTAACGAGAAGTTCACGCCGGGTCATAAGTGTGCGGGACAGTAAGTGTTCTTGCTTGAATTTGACGATGATGAGCCGGAACGAGAGGAGTACGAGCATACCAAGCAAAAGGAGACCTTGTTGCATGTGATTAAGAGCAAGAAGAGGGACACAAAGAGAGGTCCTAAGATGATACGGTTCACGGCGACCGTACAAGGCGAAGAGCTTGAATTGCTAGTGGACAGCGGGTCAACACTAAATTCATATATAAAGAGTTGTCCAAAGGGTTGAAGACGCCAGTGACGAACATAAAGCAGTTTGCGGTAAAGGTTGCGAATGGAGAGGAACTCAAGAATTCTGAGCTGTACAAAAAGGTTCCGATATACGTGTTGGAACACGCCGACGAGACGGTCCGTCCCACGAATCGATATCGGATACCAAACATGTACATACATGATTTTCGAATAACCCTAGGCATGCTCTTAAAGGACGAACAGAGAATTTACCTTTCTTCGAGGCTTTGATTCAATCTGAGCAATCTTCTAGTCTCTGTCTCGACCACGTTTGGACATCGGATGAACGACGATCTACCAAACAGTTGAAAAAAGTGGATTGGTTTCGTTCTTCTCTGAACCCCTCACGTTTTCCTCACGTTGTTGTGGTGGCTGAAGACGTGATGAACTCTTAGGGTTCAAGAATGTGTGCAATCCCTCCTTTTATAGAGGTCCTTAGGCGAAACTAGGGATCTCTTAGAAGGTATATGATTTGGGCTTCCTATGTGCCAAAATTCTTATGTTCAGCCCAGAACACAATTTGTCCCGTAAATATTAATTCATTCCACTAGAGAATTAATATTGCACTCCCGTCCAATCCCGAAATGAATCAGGGCTTCTATTAGACTCGATTTAATTCCCCATGTTTAAGATATCGCACATCCATTAATTATTAAAGCTTTTGACTGCTTTAATTAATTAATATTTTTTATTCCTTAAGTAGTACCACTCAACCGTATGGATTAAATCCACCTGCAGGGTTTGATACGATAATCCTCATGAGTTCCTTAAGGGGACATCATCAACCTGGATGTCCAGGACACGATTCCCTAATGCCAATAAATAGATATCATGTAGACAATGTTGTTACCCAAGATACGAAGCATATTGAACCAATACTTTGTTCTCACCTGTAGAGCCCCGTTCACTTATGAAATATTTGGGATATTTGATTAATATTATTGTCTTTATTATTATTTTATTTTTATTATTGCTAGTATTATTTTATTTGAATGCTTAATTGTGTATTATTATTATTATTATTCATAATGTGTGAAATATATATTGTAAATAATAGCCGAATTTTATTTTATTTTATCGAGCGAACCGAGCCATTCTATATTGGCTAAATCAACCGAGCAATCGAGCCCGAGAGAACCATATTAATTGAACCGGCGCCCCGGCCCATTTTAAACCCGCGACCCGAGCCCGGCCCGGCCCGGCAGACCCTTTTTCTCTCTTTGTATTCACGCATGAGATGAGATTATTAGCTTGGGCATCTAGATTTATTCTTTTAACCTAAGTATGTGTACATATATATATATATATATATATATATATATATTTTTTTCTCATCTCGCTCGGTATAGCAGACCTACCACAGCTTTTCAAATCTCATCTCCCTCAGTTCCAAATTGCGTCCCCTCTCCCCACCGATCTCTTTCTGTCGTCCTCTCTTTTTCGTCAGACAAGCCGTCATCTTCCTCCTTTCCCTCTCTTCCCGTCGCGATCACCATCCTCACCCTATCTCGCGGACAGAAAACCAGAACCGCCGCCCTCCTGCTGTCGCAAGCCCTTTTCGGCGTACCTCCATAGCCGCTGCAACCCCGACGACGAGAGCTCTCCAGCAGGTCCCCAGCCCTCGATCCTTGTCACCGCTCGCGAAACCCGGTGGATCGCCAACTTCGATGACCTCCCCTGTTCTCGCGCCGCCGCGAATCAGCAGCGCCTCCCACCGGCGAGCAGATCCATCCTCGGCTGCGACCCACCTCTGCGAGCAGGCCCGAGTTCCGGCGACCCTCCACCGCGAGCGACCACCGTGAGCCGCCACAGCCCTCTCGTACAGAACACTATCATTTGATGTGAATAACATATTTGTGGCGCACCATCGTGTTTTGAAGCCAAATCGTATACATTTAAAATAGTCATGGAAAATAGTAGTAAATAGAGGAAAAGTGAAAAATTGTTCGACGTCTCCGGAAAAGCATGGTTTCTAACAGAACACTATCATTTGATGTGAATAACATATTTGTCGCGCACCATCGTGTTTTGAAGCCAAATCATATACATTTAAAATAGCCATGGGAAATAGTGGTAAATAGAGGCAAAAGTGAAAAAAATTTCGACGTCTACGGAAAAGCATGGTTTCGAACAGGACACTTTCATATGATGTGAATAACATATTTGTCGCGCAACATCGTGTTTTGAAGTATAATCGTATACATTTAGAATTGCCATGGTAAATAGTAGTAAATAGAGGCAAAAGCGAAAAAATGTTCGACGTCTCCGGAAAAGCATGGTTTGCACCATTAGCTCGAGTTTGGAAAAGTTCTCGTTGATGACATGTTGGCCATTGCCTATGGACTTTAGGCTCTCCTCCAATGCCTCGATCCTTTCCTTGTGTGTACCCGCTATGCGTGTAGTGATGATGATTTTTTTTTTTTTTTGAAACATGAAAAGAAAAAGAATGTGGTAGAGAAAGACACACGATCAACTTCTCTCAATGTCTCGCGAGTGGTTGACATGAGAGCCTTTCTCCGATTGCTGGCTTGCGGACCGTGCCCCTTGTCTCGATCGTCCCTTACTGGTTCGACCCCTGCGCCAGCCCTCTTTCGCGAGCCATTCGATCCCATCGCTATGTCTCTGTCTCTGTCCCACCGTGCCATCCTTTGTGTGTCCTTCATCACGCGACCCTAGCTTGCGCACCTCGATACCGCGTGCCTTGTCATGCGGTCCACGAGTATCGCACGTCTATGTGTCGCGCGATTTCCTTGTGCGCAGCCATTACGAGCCACCTTCGCATAGCCTCGGTATGTCGATCGCCTTAGCCGCGTATGCGCCGACTCGTGTCGCGCACGTCTCCTCTCAGCGCACCCGTGTCGCACTCTCCGAAGCCATTGCGCACGTCTACACCCTCGTATACGGGCTCGTACACGTCTCTTTAGCCATCGTGTACGAACCCATATGCGAGGCACAATGTAGCGCCCCGTTCGCTTATGAAATATTTGGGATATTTAATTAATATTATTGTCTTTATTATTAATATTTTTATTATTGGTAGTATTATTTTATTTAAATTAAATGCCTAATTGTCAATTAAATGCTTAATTGTGTATTATTTTTATTATTTCATAATGTGTGAAATATATATTGTAAATAATAGCCGAATTTTATTTTATTTTATCGAGCGAACCGAGCCATTGTGTATTGGCTAAATCATCCGAGCAATCGAGCCCGAGAAAACCATATTAATTGAACCGGCACCCCAGCCCATTTTAAAACCGCGATCCGAACCCAGCCCACCCCGGCAGATCCTTTTTTTCTCTCTTTGTATTCACGCATGAGATGAGATTATTAGCTTGGGGCTTCTAGATTTATTCTTTTAACCTAAGTATGTGTATATATATTTTTTTCCCCTCATCTCGCTCGGTATAGCAGACCTACCGCAGCTTTTCAAATCTCATCTCCCTCAGTTCCAAATCGCGACCCCTCTCCCCCACGGATCTCTTCCTGTCATCCTCTCTCTTTCGTTAGACAAGCCATCATCTTCCTTCTTTCCCTCTCTTCCCGTCGCGATCACCATCCTCACCCTATCTCGCGGACAGAAAACCAGAACCGCCGCCCTCCTCCTGTCGCGAGCCCTTTCCGGCGAACCTCCATAGCCGCTGCAACCCCGACGACGAGAGCTCTCCAGCAGGTCCCCAGCCCTCAATCGTCGTCACCGCTCGTGAAACCCGGCGGATCGGCAACTTCGACGACCTCCCCTGTCCGCGCGCTGCCTCGGAGCAGATCCATCCTCGGCTGCGACCCACCTCTGCGAGCAGGCCCGAGTTCCGGCGACCCTCCACCGCGAGCGACCACCGTGAGCCGCCACAGCCCTCCGCCGAAGTTGGCCACCGCTGCCCCTCCACAAGCCCCGCTTAGTCCGCGGCCGCCGTTGCTCCTCCTCGCCGTGAGAAGCCGTTGTCATCCTCGACTCGCCGTGAGCCAGCAGCAACTTCGCAGCGACCCCAGACACGCCGCTGCAGCCCCTCTCACAAGTCGAGCGTAGCCGTCGAACGCCGCCGCTTGTCGCCGCGTAAGTGTCATTCGTTTCCTCCGTATGAGCAGTGAACTCCGGCGGCGACCTAGCAGCAGCAACCCCCTTCTCAGTCGTTGTCCCCTTCGCGAGACGACGCTTGCCGTCGAGCATGCCGCTAGCTCGCCTCGTCTTTCCGTTTCGGTTTCTGAATTCCCAAGAACGGTACCTAGTCGTTTCCGTCTCGTTTAAATCGTTTATGTTATTTATGAATATGTGTGATTTGCGATTTGATATGAGAGATGTGTATATTGTGCGATTGTGTTCGGTATGATATTTGGTGAAAGATATGATTTTATGTGTCGTTTATGTTGTTCGGGATCTCTTCAATTATGAGAAATTGAACGAGACCTTGAAAGTCGTGTAAGTCAGTGGATATTGGAACGATGTCGAGTCCTTGGCCTTATGGGAAGTCCTCGGACGAGAAATTTCGTGTTATGAATTAATTGTTAAATTGTCGAGCTTATTTGTCGCTGTTTTGGTGTTCGATTTATTAAAAATAGCACGCTGCTCGAAATGACTTGAAATTTTTAGGGTTATGTTTTCTGTTCAATTCTAGCCTTGTGTAAAACTTTTGTTATTTTTAGAAGCCTGTAGCTATTTTTAATAATTCTAATGAAATCTGATCAGAGTAGTGTTAATTGCATAATAAATTCCTTCTTGAACCAAATGAGCTGAAATTCTAGTATGTCATGTCTCTGTGATGTTTATATGTTGTGTTAAATTTTTAGAATTTTTGGATTTGATTTGATATGGTTAATAAATTATATATTGAATCTGCTGAAAATTGTTTGAATTTTTATACATCGGTTGTTTGATGAAAAATTCTGAAATTTTGCTGGAATGCTCATTTTATGTGTTTTATCATGTTGTTAAAAGATAGGAATTTTGGAGTCCATTTTGATTCAGTTTTGATTTAAATTTGATAAACTGCTGAATCTCGTAGGAATTTATAAAAATAGCAGCAATTCATGTTAAAGGCTGACATTTTTATGCATCGACTCTAGCATTTTGTATGTTGTCATGTTAAATTTTCGAATCCTGGTTCTTTCAATAGGTTCAGAAATAAATTCATGTTTCAGTTTTGCTAATATCTTGTTCGAATTTTATAAAATAGTGTACTTGAGATTTGAAGCTGAAAATTTGTGATTTTACTAATTACTGGGAGATGTAATTTTTTGTAAAATTTCAGAGCCTAAGTCGTAGGGTAGCCTGACCATCTATTTCATGTGATTAATAGCTAGAAATTTTAAACTAAGATTTTGAAGTTAAATCTGTGATTGACTTATTTTTCGTTCTGTTGTGAGTTTGACTTGGTCTATCCTTAGATGGAATTATTTGAACTCTCATATGTTGGTTGGTCGAGTTTAGTATCGAGTCTTAGTGTTCCAACGTCCACAGGACTTCATGAACTACTTAGTCGAAAAAAGTTCGACTAGGTCTGTTTTGTATTTTCCATTTAAAGTCAAGATAGATGTTGATTGTAGCATCTTGACTCAATGTAGGTAATTGAGGAGTCCAGCCTCGACCTACTTCCAATTACTTTGAGTTATCATCAATCCGGAATCCAAGTGGGTTGTTATTCAAAAATTATCTGTGCATATGTATGATTTTAATTGTGATGAAAGTTTGGTGTGATCTATGTATGAAAATCAACATGTAGCCTATCGATGTGAGCTTGATGGCCATCGGTACGGTTTTTCCCGTGTCATTGATGTGGCACGCACTCCCATGTTTCACTGATATGGCATGGCTTAGCTTTGATGAGCATAGATGTACATGAGTGAGTCTTTAATGAGACTAGAGTCATTGATGTGGCTAGAGATGTGACATGATATTAATGTTTCTGTTCATGCTGCGACCATACCATTGTTATGTTATTCATATGCATAGTGTGAGTACGATATTTAACTGTACTCACTCCCACCTGCTCTTCACGGATGCAGGTTAAGCAGTTGGCGGGTGACGAGACAAGACGGGTGGTGGTTATGTCATTTATTATTGTGTTATTAATTATAATTCTGCTTAGTTCATGAACTCATGTTGAAATTTGGATATTTTGAATTATGTCGTCTGAACTCGAGAATTATGAATTATCTTTTGATAAGTTGGAACTTAATGAATGCTAGTTTGGTTATGACTTATTATTCGTGCATGTTGTCTGTATCTGATGTATTGGCATTTTCGGATAAAAGGTTTTGGTTAAATAAGTAGCGCCCACTAGGTTTTTCTTTTTTATTTAATTGAGATTTGCGAAAAATTTATTGTGATTTTTATTAAATTAATTCGATAAATCTTTCAAAATAAAGTGGGGTATTACAGCTTGGTATCAGAGCCAGTCTGCGTTTCTGTAGACTGGTTTATAAGTGATTATGTGTTTAGATTTTGAATTATGACCACTCGTCTTCGTCACGCCACGCTGCTTAAGATATGTGTTTAAATAGGTATCAAGAAATACTTATGATGTTAAATGTGAAGTTTAATTATTTGCATAAGTAGTAATGAACTACTTATGTTATGACTTATTGACTTTTGGGGCTTAGGAAATCTATCCACCTTTGGTTTATTGTGAACTCTAGTGTTTGATGTTGAATTCTAGTGATATAGAGTTAAGTTCGGCCTCTAGAGGTTCCTCGCTATGAGGTTCAGTTTGTTGTTATCGAGATAAGTTATGCCCATAGCATTTTTGCTTGCTATGTAATTATATTAAGTTTCTTCAAGGGAAGACCCGATCAGTAAGAACCGTGAATGTATTCGCCCTCTTCGGACCTTTGCCAGGTTTCAAAAATTATGAGATGAGTCAATATCTTATAGGCTGCCATTATTATGGATGTTCATGGCCTCTGTTAAACCTCTGATGTGTTATGTGTTTAATGTCTGTTGTGCCTTAGTAAGGGTGAGTTCATGCTAGCTCGAAGCATGGTTAGTTGGGCAAGAGATAAGGATTATGTGATTTATTGATTCCCCTTTATATGATATGATGAGATAAGTGTATTAGGTTGAGAGTCTTGTTTATATTATGATCGGTTTGGTCGGGTTCATGTGATGCATATGTGATCATCGATGATTGAGGTTGAATTTATGTATTAATGTGAATTGTTATATATTATCAAACCAAAAGATATAATTCAAGTGAAAGGCATAAGACTTTATTTTTCTATCTTGTTTAATAAGACCGAGTTGGACCTCGGACAACGTGTTTGATGATATATCGAATGTGTAAGTCTTAAAGTATTGATATCGAGACTATGTTGTTGTGTGATCATTTTGAGTTGATGAAGGCATGAAAACCCGATTTTTGAGCCTCAGTTGTGCTCTGTTTTTGCTGACCAAGAAGTTGTTTCTTGGATAAGTGTTCTTCTTGAGCCTTGTAGTGCCTTGAGTTAGGTTTCTGTAAGTTTTAGAATTTTGTGATTTGGGGTTAAAATGAATTTGTTATGATTTTTCAAAATTCGTCGAGCATGCTGTTTTGATAAACTCGGGCAGAAGGATTTGATTTTAGTTCATGGCTATTTATTATGATCTTAACATGCCTCAATGGAAATGTGTTCTTCATGGAAAATGTAGTATATGATATAAGCTACCCGTAAGAATTGGAATTATGCAATTTGGAATTTTGGTTGATTTTATATGATTTTTCTAAGTTGGATTTATGCCCAGGATTTTGAAACAGTGGCTGTGTGTATGCATGAAATGTTAGCTCTGAATTAATGCCTTTAACGCGATGATATGTTAACATTCTCTCATGAAATTTGTAGCTTTCCTTGTGTAGTTTCTGCAGGTTTTGGGTTTATATGATTTGGAGTTCTAGTTGATTTTATATAATTTTTTCTAAGTGGGATGTACACCCAGTTTTTATGAAACCAAGATTTTGTTTAAGTGTTGAATATGTACTCTGTTTAGGTGACTTAAACCTGTTCTTATGAAATAGTCTTCTTCATAAAATTTGTATATTTCCATGTTTAGATTATATAGGTTTTGAGTTTGTTGGATTGGAGTTGTGTAGCGTGAGTTGTTGCTATTTTACTAAGGTGCTGTATTTTCGAAAAATTGTTCTTTGGCTGTTTTTGCAAACTAAATGTTTTATATTCAAACTTGTTGATAATGTTATAATTTGCCAATGGGGTCTTCAAAGAAGTTGTAGAGAATTGAATTAGCTACCTTGGGGTTTTGAATTTCAATAATATCATGTCTGTAGCTTCGGTTATTGTGCATACACTGAGAACCTGTCAAGCTGTATATCTTCATTTATCTACTGCACCCATGTTTTGGATGTTTGCTGAATTATGTGCTTTTAAATGACTTTATCCGCCTGAGTGTTCTTCATGAAAGTGATAGAGGCATGTGTTAGAGATATTTTCCAAGTTGTTTCATCATTATATGATCTGTAAATTGGAAACTATATGCATTTTAAATTCAACACGCATGCTGAAAATTGGTGCTAGTTCATGTTTAGGTTCCAAAATGACTTGTGAGTTTTCAAAAATTATCTTTTCGTCAACTTTCATGTTTATGTGCCCTATGTGACTTAATCTGATTGGTATTATGATGTTAGCTGGAAACACTTGTGATGGAAGCTTTACGCTAGACCTCGAAGTGTGAAAGCTATAAGTTCTGTATGTGGTTGAACTCGTTTAGAACCGCCGGCACGATTAGCTACTTGAGTAAAAGCTGTCGTGACGGCCGGCATTATTAGTCGGAAGGGTCAAGCGAGCTAACCATTCTAATGTTCGGCGATGACCGCCGGGGTTAGGATTTTTCCCGGCAGTGATGCCAATGTTCGATTCCTATGGAAAATTGTAGCTTAATTGTAATGCTTAAACTGTTGTATTTTGAGAAGTATTGTAAGGAAGCCTTTTTCCTATCTGAGTATCTAGGAATCTATGGACCCGGAAATTAAAATTTCTGATCGGGACCTACGAAGAGTGAGAGAGTATTGGTGTTAGATCGTTAGTATGAGAATATCGAGCATCCCTAATCATGAAACCGATTCTGCGATAGAAGATTGTTTTCGAACATCTAGTCGATATTTTCCTAAACTGCATTCGAGGTGTTATTCGAGTCGGCAAGGGTAGAGTTGTTGACAATGGTATCAAACAGAGCCGTGTGTTCTGTAGGTATCGGTTTTGTAGATATAGTGTTATTGTGGATTGTTAGCCCATCCGTATGGGATTTCCGTGGCGGCCTGTTTTATAAGGACGCACAGATCATGTCAGCGTAGTAATCGAGTTTTCTACCGTGACCCAAGCACGAGATGAAGCTCGATACAACAAGCCAACCATATATGTTGATTATGTTGGAGTATGCTATCGAGACACCAAAGGACCGGTTAGGGTCTTGTGTATTGATAGATGAGTAGAGTGTGAGAATTCCTTACCATGTGAAGTGGCTGGTACGGATAGAGGTGGAGTATGCTGTTGTTTTGGTTACTGCCACGAGTACGCAGCCCTATTTTGACTCCTGACCAAGTCGATGATTTAGCCTGATGGTTGACTCCACCACCGGAGGTTGTAGAGACAAGGCGACTTGGGAGGAGGGGGACCGAAATTCGAAAGAGATACCCGAATTTCATGAGTTGATGGTTTCCCCTCTTTTCTCGTTAAGTATCATGTCGTGGTTTTTTTTTTTCGAATTCCGAGGTTGGAATTCTTTGTAAGGTGGGTAGACTGTAGTGCCTCGTTCACTTATGGAATATTTGGGATATTAAATTAATATTATTGTCTTTATTATTATTATTTTTATTATTGCTAGTATTATTTTATTTAAAGGCATAATTGTGTATTATTATTATTATTCATAATGTGTGAAATATATATTGTAAATAATAGCCGAATTTTATTTTATTTTATCGATCGTACCGAACCATTCTATATTGGCTAAATCAACCGAGCAATTGAGCCCGAGAAAACCATATTAATTGAACTGGCGCCCCGGCCCATTTTAAACCCGCGACCCGAGCCCGGCCCGGCCCGGCAGACCTTTTTTCTCTCTTTGTATTCATGCATGAGATGAGATTATTAGCTTGGGCATCTAGATTTATTCTTTTAACCTAAGTATGTGTATATATATATATATATTTTCCCTCATCTCGCTCGGTATGGCAGACCTACCACAGCTTTTCAAATCTCATCTCCCTCAGTTCCAAATTGCGTCCCCTCACCCCCACCGATCTCTTTCTGTCGTCCTCTCTTTTTCGTCAGACAAGCCGTCATCTTCCTCCTTTCCCTCTCTTCCCGTCGCAATCACATCCTCACCCTATCTCGCGAACAGAAAACCAGAACCGCCGCCCTCCTCCTGTCCGAGCCCTTTCCGGTGAACCTCCATAGCCGCTGCAACCCCGACGACGAGAGCTCTCCGGCAGGTCCCCAGCCCTCGATCATCGTCACCGCTCGCAAAACCCTGCGGATCGGCAACTTCGACGACCTCCCCTGTCCGCGCGCCGCCGCGAACCAGCAGCGCCTCCCACCGGCGAGTAGAGCCAACCCCGGCATTCCCGGCCGCGACCCACCTCTGCGAGCAGGCCCGAGTTCCGGCGACCCTCCACCGCAAGCGACCACCGTGAGCCGCCACAGCCCTCTGCCGAAGCTGGCCACCGCTGCCCCTCCGCGAGCCCCGCTTAGTCAGCGGCCGCCGTTGTTCCTCCTCGCCGTGAGAAGCCGTTTTCAGCCGCGACTCGCCGTGAGCCAACAGCAACTTCGCAGCGACCCCAGACACGCCGCTGCAACCACTCTCGCAAGTCGAGCGTAGCCGTCGAACGCCGCCGCTTGTCGTCGCCTAAGTTTCGTTCGTTCCCTTCGTACGAGCAGTGAACTCCGGCGGCGAAGCAGCAACCCCCTTCTCAGTCGTTGTCCCCTTCGCGAGACGACGCTTGCCGTCGAGCCTGCCGCTAGCTCGCCTCGTCTTTCCGTTTCGTTTTCTGAATTCCTGAAAACGGTACCTAGTCGTTTCCGTCTCGTTTAAGTCGTTTATATTATTTATGAATATGTGTGATTTGCGATTTGATATGAGAGATGTGTATATTGTGCGATTGTGTTCGGTATGATATTTGGTGAAAGATATGATTTTATGTGTCGTTTATGTTGCTTGGGATCTCTTCAATTATGAGAAATTGAATGAGACCTCGAAAGTCGTGTAAGTCAGTGGATATTGGAACGATGTCGAGTCCTTGGCCTTATGAGAAGGCCTCGGACGAGAAATTTTGTGTTATGAATTAATTGTTAAATTGTCGAGCTTATATGTCGCTGTTTTGGTGTTCGAATTTTTAAAAATAGCACGCTGCTCGAACTGACTTGAAATTTTTAGGGTTATATTTTATGTTCAATTCTAGCCTTGTGCAAAACTTTCGTGATTTTCAGAAGCCTGTAGCTATTTTTAATAATTCTAATGAAATCTAATCAGAGTAGTGTTAATTGCATAATTAATTAATTCTTGAACCAAATGAGCTGAAATTCTTGTATGTCATGCCTCTGTGATGTTTATATGTTTTGTTAAATGTTTAGAATTTTTGGACTTGATTGGATATGGTTAATAAATTATTTATCGAATCTGCTGAAAATTGTTTGAAATTTTTTAAATCGGTTCTTTGATGAAAAATGATGAAATTTTGCTGGGATGCTCATTTTATGTGTGTTATCATAGTGTTTAAAAGATGGGAATTTTTGGAGTCCATTTTGATTCGGTTTTGATTTAAACTTGATAAACTATTGAATCTTGTAGAAATTTTTAAAAATAGCAGAAGTTAATGTTAAGGGTTGAGATTTTTACGCATCGACTCTAGCATTCTGTATGTTTTTATGTAAAATTTTCGAGTCCTGGTTCTTTCATTAGGTTTAGAAATAAATTCATGTTTTGGTTTTGCTAATATCTTGTTCGAATTTTATAAAATAGTGTACTTGGGATTTGAAGCTGGAAATTTGTGATTTTACTATTTACTGGGAGATGTAATTTTTTGTAAAATTTCAGATCCTAAGTCGTAGGGTAGCCTGACCATCTATTTCATGTGATTAATAGCTAGAAATTCTAAACTAAGATTTTGAAGTTAAATCTGTGATTGACTTGTTTTTCGTTCTGTTGTGAGTTTGACTTGGCCTATCATTAGATGGAATTATTTGAACTCTCATATGTTGGTTGGTCGAGTTTAGTATCGAGTCTTAGTGTTCCAACGTCCACAGGACTTCACGAACTACTTAGTCGAAACAAGTTCGACTAGGTCTATTTTGTGTTTTCCATTTAAAGTCAAGATAGATGTTGATTGTAGCATCTTGACTCAATGTAGGTAATTCAGGAGTCCAGCCTCGACCTACTTCCAATTTCTTTGAGTTACCATCAATCCGGAATCCAGGTGAGTTGTTATTCAAAAATTATCTGTGCATATGTATGATTTTAATTGTGATGAAAGTTTGGTGTGATCTATGTATGAAAATGAACATGTAGCCTATCGATGTGAGCTTGATGGCAATCGGTACAGTTGTCCCCGTATGATAAGATACGGTTACCCTGTGAGGTAAATCTCATTAAGACCTATGAGAAGGCCGTGTCATTGATGTGGCATGCACTCCCATGTTTCACTGATATGGCATGGCTTAGCTTTGATGAGCATAGATGTACATGAGTGAGTCTTTGATGAGACTAGAGTCATTGATGTGGCTAGAGATGTGACATGATATTAATGTTTGTGTTCATGCTGCGACCATACCTTTGTTATGTTATTCATATGCATAGTGTGAGTACGATATTTAACTGTACTCACTCCCACCTGCTCTTCACGGATGCAGGTTAAGAAGTTTGCGGGTGACGAGACAAGACGGGTGGTGGTTATGTCATTTATTATTGTTTTATTAATTATGCTTCCGCTTAGTTCATGAACTCATGTTGAAATTTGGATATTTTGAATTATGTCGTCTGAATTCGAGAATTATGAATTATCTTTTGATAAGTTGGAACTTAATGAATGCTAGTTTGGCTATGACTTAATATTCGTGCATGTTGTCTGTATCTGATGTATTGGCATTTTTGGATAAAAGTTTTTGGTTAAATAAGTAGCGCCCACTAAGTCTTTTTCTTTATTTAATTGAGATTTGCAAAAAAATATTGTGATTTTTATTAAATTAATTCGATAAATCTTTCAAAATAAAGTGGGGCGTTACATCACCCATGGTAAATCAAAGTAACAAACAAATATCCCACATATCTAAGTATTACAATTAGAGTTACCGAGACCTTGGTTCTTCATGACTGTCAGAACAGAAGAACACGTCTCAACTGTGATCCTTTCAATGCGAGGCAACGCATTGAAAGGACCATTTATACTACAACTTAAACCAATAGTCATGTCCATAACTATCTCAGTTGTGAATACCATTTATATCTTATAAGGGACCGACAATGCAATCTTCTGTGTGATTACTAACACACCACATTGTCTATAATATAATATAATTGGACATTTAGCCTACAAGCAATCATAAAGAAAGCAACAATGTGAAAACATTTATTTCAGTCAAATGGAAAATCGAATAAATACAATCTAAAAGCTCACATAAAAGTTTTCTTTACAGTATACTCCAACAATCTCCCACTTATACTAAAGCTAAACTTTTAGTATACAAACGCATGTTAAAACAATTCTTCCACTATACTCAAAGTCTAGCTGCAACACATCGTAAACCAAGACCCTCTACGTGTTTCTCGAAGACATTGACAGTTAGAGTCTTCGTGAAGGGATCAGCTAGGTTATCCAACGATGCTATCTTCGTCACAACCACATCTCCTCATTTTATGATCTCTCGTATAAGGTGGTACTTTCTCTCTATGTGTTTACTGGCCGTATGTGCTCGGGGTTCTCTCGAGTTTGCGACTGAACCAGCGCTGTCACAATAAATTGTGATACACTTAGGCACACTCGGAGACACCGCTAAGTCCAGTAAGAAACTCCTGAGCCAAATAGCCTCCTTTGTTGCTTCTGATGCAGGAACGTGTTCGGCTTCCATGGTGGAATCTGCAATGCATTTCTGCTTCATACTTTTCCATGAGATCGCTCCGCCTCCCATCATAAACACATAACCCGAGGTCGACTTTCTCTTATCTCGATCAGCTTGAAAATCAGAATCTGTGTAACCCAAAGGAGTGAGACCGTCTGACTGGTAAATAAGCATATAATCTTGAGTTCTTTTCAGATACTTGAGAATATGCTTTACCGCAGTCCAATGTCCTTGAACAAGGTTAGACTAATATCTCGCTACCATGCCAACCGCATAGCAAATATCAGGCCTCGTGCACAGCATGGCATACATAAAGCTTCCTACGGCCGAAGCATAAGGAACCTTAGCCATTTCCTCCATCTCCTTTTGTGTCTTCGGACACATATCCTTAGATAGAGGAACTCCATGCCGAAAAGGTAGCAACTCTTTCTTGGAGTTCTGCATGCTGAAACGAGCAATCACAGTATCAATGTAAGCCGCTTGGGATAAACACAACATTCTCTTCTTCCTGTCACGAATGACTTTGATTCCAAGAATGTACGATGCCTCAACCAAGTCCTTCATTTGAAACTGTTCTGAAAGCCATACCTTTACGTCTAACAAAATCTTGACATCGTTGCCGATGAGAAGAAGATCATCTACGTATAGTACTAATAATACCACTACGTTTCCGTTGCTCTTTTTGTATACACAACTTTCGTCTTGACATTGATCAAATCCATAGGACTTGATCACCTCATCAAAATGAATATTCCAAGACCTAGAAGCTTGTTTTAGTCCATAAAGAGACTTATTTAGCTTCTATACTCGATGCTCTTGCCCTTTCTTCACATAACCCTCGAGTTGCTGCATATAGATGTCTTCATCCAAGTTTCCGTTAAGGAAAGCTATCTTGACATCCATTTGCCAAACCTCATAGTCCATGTGAGATGCTATGGATAAGAGAATCCGGATCGACTTGAGCATGGCTACTGGTGAGAAGGTCTAATCATAATCGATTCCCTCTTTCTGAGTGAAACCCTTCGCAACCAACCGTGCCTTGAAGGCAACAACTTGCCCATCAGATCCTCTCCTACGCCTATAGACCCATTTGCACCCAATTGCTTTCTTGCCCTCAGGAAGGTCCCTAAGGTCGTATACCTCCATAGCATCTATAGATTCAATCTCAGAATCCATAGATTTCTGCCAAAAATCTGCATCTACGTCTTGGATTGCCTC
This sequence comes from Striga asiatica, assembly GCA_008636005.1. Taxonomy (NCBI): domain Eukaryota; kingdom Viridiplantae; phylum Streptophyta; class Magnoliopsida; order Lamiales; family Orobanchaceae; genus Striga; species Striga asiatica. Next base: position 724,099 of record BKCP01004406.1, on the reverse strand, counting down.
ATTGTAGGTCCAGGGATCACTATCATGCTATTCACATGGGATCAAGTCTGAAGACTCTCCCACAAACATGAAACGATCGGGCTGACGAACAACCCTCCCACTACGACGAGGCAGTTCAGGTGTAAATACATCAGAGTCAACACGTTGTGCAGTCTCTTGTGGTATATCCTCTTGTACACTTAGTACCATTATCATCCCTCAACTCTTTGAGAATAATCTCACTCTTGGACTTATGCTAACTCATATAGTCTTCTTCTAAAAACTGGGCATTGGTGCTGACCACCACCCTTTGGTCTTTAGGACTATACAAGTAACCACCTCTCGTTCCCTTTGGGTAATCTACAAACAGCCGTACTTCTGTTCTAGGTGCCAACTTATCAACTTCCTTATCCAACACGTGTGCTGGGCAGCCCCAAATCCGAATGTGGTTTAAACTGGGCTTGCGCCCAACCCACAATTCTATTGGAGTTTTCGAAACCGATTTAGAAGGCACGAAGTTAAGAAGGTACGCCGCCGTTTCCAAGGCGTATCCCCAAAACGAGGTAGGTAATGAAGCATAGCTCATCATCGATCTCACCATATCCAACAGAGTCCTATTTCTTCTCTCTGCTACGCCGTTCTGTTGGGGAGTACCAGGTGCAGTCAGTTGGAATGTAATCCCATTCTCTATTAAGTATTGCCTAAATTCATTGCTAAGGTATTCGCCACCACGATCTGATCGCAATGACTTGATACTTTTCCCTTGATGGTTCTTCGCTTCTGCCTTGAATTCTCTGAACTTGTCAAAGCATTCAGACTTGCGGCGCATCAAGTAAATGTACCCATATCTTGAGTAATCGTCAATAAAGGTAACGAAATACTCAAAACCACCTCTAGCTTGAATAGGCATAGGCCCACACAAATCAGAGTGAATCAATTCCAACACATCATTGGACCTATTCCCCTTGGCCTTAAAAGGCCTAGAAGTCATTGTGCCTTCCACACAAAACATTTATTTCAGTCAAATGGGAAATCGAATAAATACAATCTAAAAGCTTACATAAAAGTTTGCTTTACAGTATACTCCAACAATACGCACAAGGCCATGACTTAAAGGTTGATCTATACGCTTTACCTTTGATGGGGCCTGACATAGTACTTGGAGTTCAATGACTTAGTGCATGTGCGCATTCTTTTTCCACTTCCCCGAGCTCTTTCTCGCCTAGTCTCGCGCCATCTCTCGAGGCCATCATGGTTCCCAAGGGTTCGCAAGGGTCAATGACCACATCTTCATCATTCTCGCCCTCTTCAAGAATTCTCTTTTTTCACTTCCCCGAGCTTTACCTTCTTGTAATTCGTCGTGATAGGCCCCCAATGTCTCGAGCCATTGAACTCCAAGTACTATGTCAGGCCCCATCAAAGGTAAAGCGTACAGATAAACCTTTAAGTCATGGCAGAGTCACCGAGACCTTGGTTCTTCATGACAGTCAGAACAGAAGAACACGTCTCAACTGTGATCCTTTCAATGCGACGCAACGCATTGAAAGGACCAATTATATAACAACTTAAACCAATAGTCATGTCCATAACTATCTCAGTTGTGAATACCATTTATATCTTATAAGGGATCGACAATGTAATCTTCTGTGTGACTACTAACACACCACATTGTCTACAATATAAGATAATTGGACATTTAGCATACAAGAAATCATAAAGAAAGCAACAATGTGAAAATATTTATTTCAGTCAAATGGGAAATCGAATAAATACAATCTAAATCTCACATAAAAGATTGCTTTACAGTATACTCCAACAATACGCACAAGGCCATGACTTAAAGGTTGATATGTATGCTTTACCTTTGATGGGGCCTGACATAGTACTTGGAGTTCAATGGCTGCTCAAGACATTGGGGCCTATCACAACGGATTATAAGAAGGTAAAGCTCAGGGAAGTGGAAAAAGGGAATTCTTGAGGAGGGCGAGAATGATGAAGATGCGGTCATTGACCCTTGCGAGCCCGAGGATGGGAACCATGATGGGCTCGAGAGATGGCTCGAGACTAGGTGAGAAAGAGCTCGGGGAAGTGGAAAAGGGGTACGCACATGCACTAAGGCACACACATCGGTAGCTCACGGCAACCAATCTGTGAGGCGTGCTAGTCTAGGCCGGGTGAAGAAAAGATACGTGACGAGAAGTGCACGAGAATGCGAGCAATGGGCCTATGATGAGTGCGAGAAGATAGTGCCCGGGAAGGTGGGTGAGTGGTGCAAGGTGTGCGCAAGGGAACGTCGCGCACGATGCATGGAGCCTAAGGCGAATAGTGCACGAGGGGTGGATGTAGGGTGGACAGCGTGCAGGTGGGGCGGCTGCGATGAGGTGGGTGCACGAGCAGAGACGGGCCAGAAATGGCGCGCGGATGGGCGGGGCTCGACACGCGGGGCATTTTGACGAGTGGGAGGATGATGTCGAAGAAGCGAGCGTGCGTGACAACCGCGCAGTTGGCGGAGACGCGCGCGAAGAGATGGACAAGCTCGAGAGAGAAGCCGATCGAGCTGGCGTGCGTAGCACTCGTGCGAGGGGCGAACACGCGCGGTTTGAAAAGGCGCAAGCGCGCGTCACAGGCAGAGGCTCGCGCGTACAGCTGGACGCAGACGTTACCGCGCGCGATATGGACTAGGCCTCACAGGTGGCGCGCGAATGCGGGCGGCTAGGGTTTTTGGGCACGACCGACTTAAGGGGCAAGAAAGAAGATTTGGGCGTGATTTACTCAGCTTATTTAGGAGTCTTAGTTTGGTTAGGAATTTGAATAAAAGGCATGTGCCTAGTAGTATTTTATTTGCATGGAAAGTCTTGATAAGAAAGATATTTAGTTGCCTTAGGATTTATTTTCTTGCATGATTTAGGAGTTCTTCTTAGACTAGGATTAGATTTCTTTAGCATCTATAAATACCTACCTATGTACCATTCGAAAAATATGTTCATAAGTGAATAGAAAATCGAACGTTTTGTTCAAAGTTCTCGTGAGTTTACATAGAGTTCGTGATAGAAATAGGACCAACATCCGAGTTTCATCACACCTATCACGAAGTACGAAGGCGTCGGCGCGCGTATTAGCGATCTATCACGAAGGAACCAAGTCGTCGGTGCGGGTTTCGAGCAATCGAGTTGTACGGAACACACGATCCTTCATCACCATGACGCCGCGCGCCCAGCAGCGCCGCGCCCGAGTCTGCCGCGCCAGGCTGCGTGATGAAGATGTGGTCATTGACCCTTGCGAACCCGAGGAAGGGAACCATGATGGCCTTGAGAGATGGCACGAGACTAGGCGAGAAACGGCTCGGGGAAGTGGAAAAAGGGTGCGCACACGCATTAAGTCACGCGCATCGGTAGCTCCCGACAACCGAGCCGTGAGGCGAGCGAGTCTAAGCCGGGTGAAGAAAAGGTACGTGATGAGAAGTTCACGAGAATGCGAGCAATGGGCCGACAATGAGTGCAAGAATATAGTGCCTGGGAAGGTGGGCGAGTGGTGCAAGACGTGCGCAAGGGAACATCGCACACGACGCAAGGAGGCTAAGGCGAATGGTGCACGAGGGATTGATGTAGGGTGGGCAGCGTGCACGTGGGGCGGCTGCGATGAGGTGCGCGCACGAGCAGAGATGGCCCTAAAATGGCGTGCGGATGGACGGGGATCGAAGCGCAGGGCATTGGACGAGTGGGTGGATGATGTCGAAGAAGCGAGCGTGCGCGACAACCGCGCAGGTGGCGTAGACGCGCACAAAGCGATGGGCGAGCGCGAGAGAGAAGCCAAGCGAGCTGGCGTGCGCAGCACTCGCACGATGGGCGAACACGCGCGGTCGATAAGGCGCGAGCGTGCGACACATGCAGAGGCATGCGCGTACAGCTGGGACGCGGACGTTACCGCGCGCGATAAGGACTAGGCCTCACAGGCAGCGCGCGAACGCGGGTGGCTAGGGTTTTTGGGAGCGACCGACTTGGGGGGCAAGAAAGGAGATTTGGGCGCGATTTACTTAGCTTATTACAGAGTCTTAGTTAGGTTAGGAGTTTGAATAAAAGGCATGTGCCTATTAGTATTTTATTTGCAAGGAAAAGCAAGATATCTAGTTGCCTTAGGAATTATTTACTTGCATGATTTAGGAGTTCTTCTTAGACTAGGATTAGATTTATTTAGCATCTATAAATACCTACCTATGTTTCGTTCGAAATATATGTTGATAAGTGAATAGAAAATTGAACGTTTTGTTCAAAGTTCTCGTGTGTTTTCTCTCGTGAGTTTACATAGAGTTCGTGATAGAAATAGGACCAACATCCGAGTTTCGTCACACCTATCGCGAAGAACGAAGGCGTCGGCGCGCGTATTAGCAACCTATCGCGAAGGAACCAAGGCGTCGGCGCGGGTTTTGAGCAATCGAGTTGGACGGAACACACGATCCTTCATCATTGGTGCTTTCATTGAGAGTGATTGATCGTGTGTTGAGTTAAACTTTTTCTTCCACATTCTATTTTTCTTTCTTTCGATTTTTTTTTTTTTTCGTGAGTATGAAAAAAAAAAGAGAGAGAGATGATGAAACATAAAGAGAGGATTGAGACCTTGGAGGAGAGTTTGAAATCCATAGGCAATGGCTAACACATTGTCAATGAGAATTTCGCTAAATTCGAGCTCATGGTGCATGACCTCGCCGTTCAGCTCACAAGCATCACGCGACAACTGCGAAGGAGCCACACCTCGCGATCGACCACGGCCTCGAGCAGCTCCGAGACCGACCACGACGACCCTAACGGACGATCACGGAGGACCCGCGCATCACGCGCGACGCGCCTACATGACGACCGAGGCTATGCGCGACCAAAGCTCACTATGCCTATGTTTAGGGGGACCGACCCGGACGCATGGTTAAGTCGAGCCATGCAATGTTTCGAGATCAATGACGTGCACAAGTCCGAGAGAGTCAAGATCGCCGCCTATTATCTCGATGGTGAAGCAAACACATGGTGTCAATGGGAGACACATGTATACAAGAACAAAGGCGAGCACATCCGATGGAGAGATTTTGAGAAGGAGCTGGTCACACGTTTTGGGACGAGTGACTATTATGACTATGACGAGGCACTCTCTCGAATACGACAGGACGGTAGCCTCCGAGACTACCAAAAGTAGTTTGAACGCATTGCGAGTCGAGTACGAGATTGGCCCGAAAGAGCATTAGTAGGGGCGTTCATTAGAGAGCTCAAAGCTGAGCTTGCGGCTGAGGTGAAATTGGATAGGCGAAGGTCAACACCGGCTGCCATGGAGTCCACGCGATTGCACGAGGATCACATTGCAGCAGTGCGCAAGGCCAGCAGGGGCGAGGGTCACACGGACGCATGGCGCGCAAGCGCTACAGCCGACGAGACGCTCCCACGGGTCGAGACCAAGCCAATTGACGATGGCGCACGGACCACGAGCCACATGCGACGACTTACGACCGAGGAGATCCAACGAAGGCGTGAGAAAGAGTTGTGCTTTACATGTAACGAGAAGTTCACGCCGGGTCATAGGTGTGCGGGAAAGCAAGTGTTCTTGCTTGAATTTGATGATGATGAGCCGGAACGAGAGGAGTACAAGCATACCGAGCGAAAGGAGACCTTGCTTTTTACCTGAAAAATAGATGCTGCATGTGATTAAGAGCAAGAAGAGGGACGCAAAGAGAGGTCCTAAGATGATACGGTTCACGGCGACCGTACAAGGCGAAGAGCTTGAAGTGCTAGTGGACAGCGGGTCAACACTAAATTTCATAGATAAGGAGTTGTCCAAAGGGTTGAACATGCCGGTGACGAACATAAAGCAGTTTGCGGTAAAGGTTGCGAATGGAGAGGAACTCAAGAGTTTTGAGCTGTACAAAGAGGTTCCGATATACGCACAAGGCCATGACTTAAAGGTTGATCTGTACTCTTTACTTTTGATGGGGCCTGACATAGTACTTGGAGTTCAATGGCTCAAGACATTGGGGCCTATCACAACGGATTGAAAGAAGGGCACCATGGCATTTGGGCAAGCCCGAAAGCGAATCAAATTGCAAACTGAAGATCCAGGAGAAGAGCCCGAAGAAGTTGACGAGATCAATTTCATCATCCTTGAGGACAAGGAAATTCTCGAAGAGGGCGAGAATAATAAAGATGTGGTCATTGACCCTTGCGAGCCCGAGGACGGGAACCATGATGGCCTCGAGAGATGGTGCGAGACTAGACGAGAAAGGGCTCGGGGAAATGGAAAAAGGGTGCGTACACGCACTAAGGCACGCGCATCGGTAGCTCACATCAACCGAGCCGCGAGGCGTGGGAGTCTAGACCGGGTGAGAAAAAGGTACGTGACGAGAAGTGCACGAGAATGCGAGCAATGAGCTGATAATGAGTGCGAGAAGATAGTGTCTGGGAAGGTGGGCGAGTGGTGCAAGGCGTGTGCAAGGGAACGTCGCGCACGACGCATGGAGGCTAAGGCGAATGGTGAACAAGGGGTGGATGTAGGGTGGACACCGTGAACGTGGGGCGGCTGCGATGAAGTGGGCGCACGAGCAGAGACGGGCCCAAAATGACGCGCAGATGGGTGGGGGTCAACGCGCAGGGAACTTGACGAGTGGGAGAATGATGTCGAAGAAGCGAGCGTGCGCGACAACCGCGCAGGTGGTGGAGACGCGCGCGAAGTGATGGGCGAGTGCGAGAGAGAAGCCGAGCGAGCTGGCGTGCGCAGCACTCGCGCGAGGGGCGAATACGCATGGTCGATAAGGCGCGAGCGCGCGACACAGGCATAGGCACGCGCGTGCAGCTTGGAAGCAGACGTTACCACGCGCGATAAGGACTAGGCCTCGCAGGCGGCATGCGAACGCAGGCGACTAGGGTTTTTGAGCGCGACCGACTTGTGGGGCAAGAAAGAAGACTTGGGCGCAATTTACTTAGCATTTTTAGGAGTCTTAGTTAGGTTAGGAGTTTGAATAAAAGGCATGTGCCTATTAGTATTTTATTTGTATGGAAAAGCAAGATATCTAGTTGCCTTATGATTTATTTACTTGCATGATTTAGAAGTTCTTCTTAGACTAGGATTAGATTTATTTAGCATCTATAAATACCCCTATGTACCATTTGAAATATATGTTGATTAGTGAATAAAAAATCGAACGTTTTGTTCAAAGTTCTTGTGTGTTTTCTTTCGTTAGTTTATATAGAGTTTGTGATAGAAATAGGACCAACTTCTGAGTTTCGTCACACCTATCGCGAAGTACGAAGGCGTCGGTGTGCGTATTAGCAACCTATCGCGAAGAAACCAAGGCGTCGGCGTGGGTTTCGAGCAATCGAGTTGGACGGAACACACGATCCTTCATCACCGCGCCAGACAGCACATGTCCACTAACCGAGCACAAAACTCCATTTTTTAGACCACTTTTCCCGAGCCCAAATTTGTGTGGGCACAACCAGATAAATAAGGAGCATTTTTAGCCCAAATGGCCCTAAGGAATGTCTGGTCAAAGTCAACTAGCCTTGGTCTTGAGTTGAGCATGATTTTCTTAATTGTTTAATGCTTTGGGTGAAGACATGTCCCCCACTTCCTTAGACATCCGACCAGACCACTCCACCACCTCAAAATGTCTTGCAAAAGCCTCCAAAAACCGTGCAAAGTCTGGCCAACACAAGTCCAAGACCCCAACATGTCCCCATTCACTTGAATATTGTAAAAGTCTTGTAGTTTTGTCCCCTTTGACCCATTCAAACACTAAACCCCAAGACCCCTTTTAAAACCATCACTCCTCAGCTAATTTTGAACTCTTAGACACTTATATACTCGAGCAAACTTAGAGAAATTGGGAAAGAAAAACCAAGATGGCCACACACACGCGCGCTATGACCCGAGGAAGGAGAAGGACGTGTTCCACCTTGTTCCAGTCAAGTTCTCACGAGGCTTATCACTTTCTAAGTATTTCTTAGAATTTTATAAGTCTTTTGAACTCACAAAGCTCGGCCATTTCCACTTCAAGGCAAGCCACACCTCCAAAAGCCACGCCTAGCCCTAGCCAAGTTCCTAGCACTCATTTTCCATTTTCGGTGAAGGTTAGCTCGAGCCATCCTTTTTCCTTAGCCATATTATGATAATTTAAGATTTATCATGAAGAGAAATGAGGTCATGCATGTGTTTTAACATGAGTTTTGAATTTTAAGAAATTAAGGGCTTAAATTCGGATTTTTAGTACATTGCATGGTTAAGCCGAGTTTGATAGCTCAATGTCCCTTATAAATCACGAGAAAGATAGTGTATAAATTTGAGCATGTTTGGAGTTCGTTTGTTCAGTCAACTAGTTCATTTTTTAGGGCCTTTTTCCCTCCTGAGCAAATATGTTATGCATGCAAGTATGAGCCATCATTTTAGCCTCAAACATCATGTTTTAAGTTTTTAAGTATTCGGATTTTATCATATGGTTAAGTATGTGTAGTTGTTTCGGTGACTTAGTGTCCGTACGTGCCTTATCGGCCCTACCGGACTACATGCATGTTGACCCGAGGTCTCCTTTGGCTTCTTTGCATTTTTATGTCTATTTCATCATATTGAATTGAGAAATGTTACATGTCACCGGAAAAGTTGCCGGATGGCCGGCAAGGGCCGGCCATGGTCACTGGCCGCGCATACCGCGCGCGCAGTGCGGGCCTCGCGCTTACCCGCGCCCTTCAGAGGCTAAGTCTTGCCTTTGCCCGTGCCCGCGCTCTGTAGGTGCAGCGCACGACAGCCCAGTGCACGCGACAGTGCCCGGCAGCTCGAGTCCGTGCCCGAGAGCATGGTGTCGGCACCAGTCGCCAATTGCGTGCACGGCGCCCAGCAGCGCCGTGCCAAATTGATGCGGATGTGGTCATTGACCCCGGCGAACCCGAGGACGAGAACCACGATGGCCTCGAGAGATGGCGAGAGGTTAGGCGAGAAAGGGCTCGGGCACGGGCTGGGAGGGTGTGCGCACGCACTAAGGCGTGTATACCGACGGGACGCGGCAACTGAACCGCGAAGCGTGCGAGCCTAGGCTGGGTGAAGAAGAGGTGCGCGACGAGTATTGCGCACGAGCACGAGGCATGGGCCGACGACGAGAGTGAGAAGATTGTGCCCGGGATGGTGGGTGATTGGTGCAAGGCGTGCACAAGAGAGCGACGCGCACGACGAATGCGGGCGAATGCCAATGGTGCACGAGAGGAGGATGTAGGGTGGACAGCGTGCACTTGGGACGGCTGCGATGGCACGGACGCGCGAGTGGATTGGGTCGAAGCGATGGGCCTGATAGACTGGTGCGAGTGGGGCACGAGGATGGAAGACACGCGCGAGGCATTGGTCGAGTGGGTCGACGAAGGCAATGAAGTGGTCGTGCGCGACACACGCGCACGTGGCTGGGACGCGACCAACGCGATAGACGAGCGAGGAGGTGAGGCCGTGCGAGCGGGAGTGCGAAGCACTCGCGCGGTTGGTGACGACGCGCGAACGGGGGCACGCGGTCGAGCAGCGCTGGCAAGGGGCGACGCGTGGAGATGGCGCGCGCGACAAGGATTAGAAATGGCGGGGCGGCGCGCGCCTCGAGCGGCTAGGGTTTGGGCGCGCGACCGACTTGGGGAGCAAGCAATGGATATGGACGAGATTTTCATAGCTTAGTTAGGAGTCATAGTTTGGTTAGGAATCCAAATAAAAGGCATGTGCCTATTAGTTTCCTATTTGTCTTTTAATTGTTAGGAAAGTCCATATTCCCTAGATGTTTAGTTGCCTTAGGAATTATTTACTTGCATAGATTAGGAGTTCTATTTAGACTAGGATTAGATCTATTTGGTATCTATAAATACCCACCTATGTACCATTCGAAATTATGATGGTTGAGTGAATAGAAAAGAGTCGAACATTGTGTTCAAAGTTCTCGTGTGTTTTCTCCTGTGAGTTTACATAGAGTTCGTGAATGGAATAGGACCAACATCCGAGTTTCTTCACAGTGATAGAAATAGGACCAACATCCGAGTTTCGTCACACCTATCGCGAAGTACGAAGGTGTCGGCGCGCGTATTAGCAACTTATTGCGAAGGGACCAAGGCGTCGGCGCGGGTTTCGAGCAAGTCGAGCTAGACGTAACACACGATCCTTCATCATTGGTGCTTTCATTGAGAGTGATTGATCGTGTGTTGGGTTGAACTTTTTCTTCCCCATTCAATTTCCTTTTGTTTCGAATTTTTCGAGAGTATAAAAGAAAAAAAAAAAGAGAGAGAGTCGAGATGATGACGCACAAGGAGAGGATCGAAGCCTTGGAGGAGAGTGTGAAGCCCATCGGCAATGGCCAACACCTTGTCAATGAAAATTTTGCTAAACTCGAACTCATGGTGCATGATCTAGCCGGGCAACTCACGCGCATGACACGCCGACCGCGAAGGAGTCACACCTCGCGATCGACCGCGGCATCGAGCAGCCCCGGGACCGACAACGACGACGACGACGGACGATCACGGAGGACCCGCGCATCACGCGCGATGCACCACCACGACGACCGAGGCTATGCACGACCAAAGCTCATGATGCCTACATTTACGGGGACCGACCCAGACGCTTGGTTGAATCGAGCCATGCAATTTTTCGAGATCAACGAGGTGCACAAGTCCGAGAGAGTCAGGATCGCCGCTTATCATCTCGATGGAGAAGCAAACACGTGGTGTCAATGGATGTCACATGTGTACAAGACCAAAAGCGAGGAAATTCGGTGGAGAGACTTCGAGAAAGAGTTGGTCACACGATTTGGCACGGGTGACTACTACGACTATGACGAGGCACTCTCCCGAATTCGTCAAAATGGTAGCCTCCGGGACTACCAAAAAGAGTTTGAGCGCATTGCAAGTCGGGTGCGAGATTGGCCCGAGAGCGCATTGGTAGGCGCATTCATTGGAGGACTCAAGGCCGAGCTAGCGGCTGAGGTGCGATTGGATAGGCCGCGTACAACTCGGGCGGCAATAGAGTCGGCACGGCTACGCGATGACCATTTGGTCGCGATGCGCAAGGCCAGCAAGGGTGAGGGACGCACGGACCAGCGGCGCACAAGTACCGCGACCGACGAGACGCCCACACAGGTCGAGTCCAAGCCAACCGAAGATGGCACGCGAACAACAAGCCACATGCGACGGCTTACGACCGAGGAGATCCAAAGAAGGAGCGAGAGAGGCTTATGCTTCACTTGCAATGAAAAGTTCACACCGGGCCATAGATGTGCTGGAAAGCAAGTGTTCTTGCTTGAGTTTGATGAGCCGGAACGTGAGGAGTACGAACATGTGGAGCGAAAGGAAACTTTGCTACATGTGATCAAAAGCAAGAAAAGGGATGCTGAGAGAGGTCCAAGGATGATACGGTTCACTGCAATAGTACAAGGCGAAGAGCTTGAAGTGCTAGTGGACAGCGGTTCAATGCTGAACTTCATAGACAAGGAGCTGTCCAAGGGGTTAAAGACGCCAGTGACAAACATAAAGCAGTTTGGAGTGAAGGTTGCAAACGGAGATGAACTCAAAAGTTCCGAGCTATACAAAGGTGTTCCCATATTTGCACAAGGCTATGACTTGAAGGCTGATCTTTATGCCTTACCTTTGACGGGACTGGACATAGTACTTGGAGTTCAATGGCTCGAGACATTGGGATCTGTTACGACCAACTACAAGAGAGGCACTATGACATTTGGACGAGCCCACAAGTGAATTAGTCTGCTAACTGAGGACCCAGGAAAAGAGCCCGAGGAACTTGACGAGATCAATTACTTTATCCTTGAGGACAAGGAAATTCTCGAAGAGGGCGGGAATAATGTGGATGTGGTCATTGACCCCGGCGAACCCGAGGACGAGAACCACGATGGCCTCGAGAGATGGCGAGAGGTTAGGCGAGAAAGGGCTCGGGCACGGGCTGGGAGGGTGTGCGCACGCACTAAGGCGCGTATACCGACGGGACAGGCAACCGAACCGCGAGGCGTGCGAGCCTAAGCTGGGTGAAGAAGAGGTGCGCGACGAGTAGTGCGCACGAGCACGAGGCATGGGCCGACAACGAGAGTGAGAAGATTGTGCCCGGGAAGGTGGGTGATTGGTGCAAGGCGTGCGCAAGAGAGCGACGCGCACGACGAATGCGGGCGAAGGCCAATGGTGCACGAGGGGAGGATGTAGGGTGGACAGCGTGCACTTGGGACGGCTGCGATGGCACGGACGCGCGAGTGGATTGGGTCGAAGCGATGGGACTGATAGGCGGGTGCGAGTGGGGCACGAGGATGGAAGACACGCGCGAGGCGTTGGTCGAGTGGGTCGACGAAGGCGATGAAGTGGTCGTGCGTGACACACGCGCACGTGGCTGGGACGCGACCAACGCGATAGACGAGCGAGGAGGTGAGGCCGTGCGAGCGGGAGTGTGAAGCACTCGCGCGGTTGGTGACGACGCGCGAACGGGGCACGCGAACGAGCAGCGCTGGCAAGGGGCGACGCGTGGAGATGGCGCGCGCGCATTACCGCGCGCGACAAGGATTAGGAATGGCGGGGCGGCGCGCGACCTCGAGCGACTAGGGTTTGGGCGCGCGACCGACTTGGGGAGCAAGCAATGGATATGGACGAGATTTTCATAGCTTAGTTAGGAGTCATAGTTTGGTTAGGAATCCAAATAAAAGGCATGTGCCTATTAGTTTCCTATTTGTCTTTTAATTGTTAGGAAAGTCCATATTCCCTAGATATCTAGTTGCCTTAGGAATTATTTACTTGCATAGATTAGGAGTTCTATTTAGACTAGGATTAAATCTATTTGGTATCTATAAACACCCACCTATGTACCATTCGAAATTATGATGGTTGAGTAAATAGAAAAGAGTCGAACATTGTGTTCAAAGTTCTCGTGTGTTTTCTCCTGTGAGTTTACATAGAGTTCGTGAATGGAATAGGACCAACATCCGAGTTTCTTCACAGTGATAGAAATAGGACCAACATCCGAGTTTCGTCACACCTATTGCGAAGTACGAAGGCGTCAGCGCGCGTATTAGCAACTTATTGCGAAGGGACCAAGGCGTCGGCGCGGGTTTCGAGCAAGTCGAGCTAGACGTAACACACGATCCTTCATCTCAAATCCCCGACGCATGAGGCCTCGCGCCAGAGCCTCGTGCCGTGCCCAGAACGACCAGAGTAGGGTCTGTCGAGTCCAGTCACGCCCGCGTCGTGTCAGCCGCACGACCCCGCGCACCAGCCGGCCTCGGGACAAACCCCAGCTGCACGCCCGAGTGCTAAGAGGCACCAGGGACGCCCGGTAACGCGCGAGACGTGTCTGGTTGCGTCATTCCTGTACCTGTCGAGCCCAGTTGGCCTCGGAACGTGCCCAGCAGCACGCCCGAGTGCCCAGCACCCTCAGGGACGCCAGGCAGCGCCTGCATAGCCTCAGTCCGCGCATGACCCGCGTCCTGTCGTGCCTGTCCGTACTGAGCCCGGTCAGCCCGAGCCAGCGCCCGACTGCCCGTTTCAGCCCGAGCCGGCGGTCTGGCCAGTCAGCAAACCGGCCGATTCGACCGACGGTCCGAGTCCGTTTTGGTTCGTGAGTCTCGGTCCGATTTTTATTCCGGACTTTAAATATTTTTCCTTATCGAACCAGTCAGTTCAAGAATACCAGTTAAAAATCCAGACTTAGTATATTTTGAGCGAACCCTTAGCACAGTCTATTTTTCATCCGGTTAATGAGCATAGAATTGAGCATATAGCATATAAATTTGAGCATAATACTTAGCATTATTTTTCTTATATCTTTATGTAGCCTAAGGAGATTCGAGCCTCCGACTGCTACTTCAATTCAAGCACTTGCCAGCTATTTTCAGTATACCAGGTGGGGGTCATGTATTGGATTCTACATCATTTATAACATCCGGCTGGGGCTTCGGCCTCAGTGTCTGGATGGTGTGCACACGAGCGGCCGAGGGCCGAGGGTCGACGGACCAAAGTTTAGAAAAGAAAAGAAAATAAAAGCAAAGAAAAGAAAAGAAAAGAAAGGAAAATAAAATAAAAGATTACAGTTCAGCTCTTATATATTGATGCTCATGATATGTTATTATTAATGCTGTTTTATTCAGTACTGGTCTTGCGGAGCATAGTGGTTTGCTCACGCTCCCATTGTGTTTTTCAGGTGACGGAGTCCTGCGTGCCGGGTGAGCATTCGTGGCAAGCTTCATCATGAGCCGAGGACATTTTTATCCACATTCTACATCCTATATTCATGAACCAGTATTTATGTATATGTGTGTATGATGTATGATTATCACTTTAGGCTTCCGCTAGACTATCAATGCGGGACCTATCGGACTGCATGTATAATTCCATTATCGCCACAGTGGTTTGATTGGTTGCATGTTTTCATTATGTCCGAAATAGTAAGATAATAAGTTTTCAGTAACATCCCGCAAGATAATAAGTATTTTCGAAAATAAGCTCGCACGACATTTCAAAAATAAAAGCAAAAATTTAACTTTGATTTTTAAAAGTCAAAGCTAGTCAAGGCGGGGTGTTACATCTTGTCACACAGTCAAATTCACACTGTCCATCTCACACAGTACATTTCACACAGTTCTTTTTCATCACGTAGCACATTGTCATATACATACATAAATTATGGAACCATGTGATTATAAAAAATAAAAGCATAGAGTTTAGCAACACCCACCTAGTCCAGATGATGCTGAAATTGTAGATATTGTACACAGCCACTCGAGGGCTCGACTCCTTGAAATATTTAATTTCGACGGAGTTACTGCGACGGATTTGAAGACTGACCGCATAGCACCCATAGACGAGCAGAGAGATGGCGGACACTAGACGTTGGGCAACGCGGCGACCGGCTGATGGTCGGCAACCGATGTTTCTGGTGGTTCTCGGGCGGCAGTGGCGGGCTGCGTCTCTAAACCACGGCCGAAGACGGTTTGAGAGGTAGTGACGTGACCTCCTTTGACCGAAGGATCGAAGCCCCATGGCGGCAGCGTGATAGTTGGGAGGCTCAGTTCGCGCGCGGTGCGGTGATGGGTCGGCTCGAGAGCGATAAACGTCTGATGGTGCCAATTGGATCTCAGAACAGGGTTGGTGAAAGGTTGTTGGTACAGATTTAGCAGCGACAGGCGGAACCTGACGAGTTTCTCAACAACGACGCGAACTTGGATCTCGAAATTCGGTGGTAAATCCCGCAAGGGCTCTGTCTAACGATGGCGTGACCCCATAATCCCAAAATTTGGTGGCCAAGTGGCGTAGGGCTTGTGGCTGATGGTAAAAGGGGGGTTGAGCAATTGTTGCAGA
Organism: Striga asiatica; assembly: GCA_008636005.1. Lineage (NCBI taxonomy): Eukaryota > Viridiplantae > Streptophyta > Magnoliopsida > Lamiales > Orobanchaceae > Striga > Striga asiatica. Next base: position 708,788 of record BKCP01004406.1, on the reverse strand, counting down.
TGGCTCGGATGAACGGTGTTGTCTGATTATGAGAAAACGGCTTCTACTCGGATTCGTCAACCCTCGGCAACCAGGAATAAATTTGGATGGCGCTGAGGCTAAAATTGATTTCCCGGTGGCTATGGCTCGACAACAACTGGGTTGAACTCTATCCCTTAATAGCACAAGGTTGACATCTTTCGGCTGATCGTCATCTAAATTTTACTTTTTGGTTTGCTATAGGATTTTGGGTGTGATTGAGCAAAAGAAACTATTGTGTAGTTGGAGGATTTGGATATTGAATTTATGTGTTGTATAGATCAATGGCTTTGAAGAAATAAGAACTGAGAGTATATTGCTTGATCGGTTGTATGAATAGGAGACTGAATACGAGATGAAAAAAATCATAAGATCTACGGGAGGAGAATATTGGTCTACAAACATTTTCTTGAAGGGAAATTGAAAGGAGAATCAATTGAGGCATTAATACCATAATTGCATAACTTAAATTTGCTCCAATTATGGGTTTATGGCCGGTCAGAGAGGCACTTAAAAGCTGAAACCTCCTTACCAAATTTAGCACCCTTGAATTTGAAAATCAAACTAAAGTTTAGAGCCAACACAACTCAATTGGGGCGGGTTCAAGGGGCTACTTGGGCTGGTTCCTTTAAGTGCATTGGGTAGAATTGTTTGCACTCAAAAGGCCGAGACACTATAATATAGGGGTCGAACTCTTAGGCAAAATTGGGCCAAAAAGTATAAAGAAGGCTAGACCAAAATTTAAGTTTAGGCGAACCACATTTCCGCTAGAAAAAAGCCTCACAAGACAAAAGCACTTGAACTTGAAAAGGAACGCTGCAAACAAACAACTAAAAATACAAACTGATTTAAGTAGATAAGGTCATCTACGAAAATTTTTCAACCTACTAGATTAAATAGATGTGGACATCTTATTGAAATTTGCAAGCTTAACCGAGCTCAACAAAACAAGCAAGCAAATAAATCCATACAACATACAATAATTAAACCGACTCCTAATAATCAAACGGGGCACTACAGTGGGAGCTTTTTTCTAGGGCTAGGGATTGTGGGGGTATGGGCTTTAAAAACATTAGGACTTTTAATGAAATTCTGATTGCTAAACAACTCTTTAGAATCATTACTAAACCTAATCTGCTTGTTAGTAGAGTTTTTAAAGGTAAGTATTTTTGGAAGCAAAAACTGTTAGAGGTGAAGGCTAGAAATAGTGATTCTTAGCTGTGAAAAAACTGGTCAGCTTCTACGGAGTCCTTAAATTTGGGGAGTAGGTTTCAGATGGGGGGTGGAACTTCAATTGATATTTGGGATTCCCTTGGCTCCCTAACTCTGTTGGTTTCTATGTTATGTTGTGTTTTTCTAGTGACATAGAGAGATTTAGGAAGGTGAGTGATTTATTAGATCAGAGTGGGGTATAGTGGGATGTGGAGCTAGTTAAGCAGACTTTTTGTCCTATTGATGCTGAGAAAATTCTGAAGATCCCTCTAAGCCATTCAGGTTTAAGAAATATATTAGTTGGAACTGGAATCCCAAGGATCTCTTTTGTAAAAAAAGTGTACACTTTTCTGCTGAACCATCATAATCAGAAGCTAAATGTGGGTAGCTCCAGTTCAGAAAATAACAAGATATTTGCTATATGGAGAAAAAATTGGAAGCTACCCATAAAAAATAAAATAAAAAAAATTCATATGAAGGTGTTGATATGGTTTCTTACCTACTAACTCTCTAATGATAAAAAAACAAATGCATGTGGATAGTATGTGATGTTTCTGTGGGGAGGGTATAGAAGATTTAGAACATATTCTATTAAAATGTACTAGGGTACCGATATGTTGGAAGTTGTTGGGGGTGCATTGGTCTCATTTAGATAGAACTGGGGTAAATACGGACTCGTGGGAGGACATTTGTATTGGGAAAGGGGAAGGCTGCTTTCGTAATAGAATTAACCTCTCAACCTACCTTCTTTGGTGGTTATGGAGGACTAGAAACTCCTGGAAATTTACCAAGAGCAGAATAGAAGCAAAGGATCTGGTGGATGGGGCTAGAAAGGAGTGGCTCGAGTTTGAATCTGTGGCTGCTAAGAATAACCCTCATCTGACGGCTAACTATGTTGTTGATCAGAATAGGAGGATTGTGGCTAGAGAAGGAGTAGGACAAATCTCTCTTTTTGTCAGTGCTTGCCGGTTTCCAGATGGTGTCTTGGGCTTTGGAGGTGTAGTGGAGTCTGAAGGTAGTCTTGTGCAGAGTTGAAAGGATAGTTCTGAAACAACACAGAGCAAGGAGGAGGCTACTGTAAGAGCAATCAGATGAGCCCTTATGAAGTTGTCAAGGACAACTACCTCTCTAGTTTACTATCATGTGGACTTCATCAACATTGTTGAGCGGCTCAATGACAAAAGAAATGACTATTGTTGTTGATATTGTTTGTAACGCCCTGTTTTATTTTAAAGGATTTACCCAATTTATTTATATAAATCAGAGTTAATTTTTCGCAAACTCAATTTATAATTTAAAACTTAACGGGCGCTACTTAACTACCAAGAGCAATTTGACAAACATACATACATATCAGATATGACCTACAAATGCGATACTAACAGTTATCAAATTTAAATCAAACATTTAATAAGTTCCAAATTAACCATTAAGTAAAGGCATAATCCCAAAGTTTCAAATCCGACAATAATGAAATATCCCAAATCAAAGCAGGAAAATAAAACTAAGTCGAAGTAACAGCTCATCAAATCATAAACAGGCAGAAGCAGATAAAAATAAATAACTCAACGACCAATAACCACCCTCTCCCTCGTCTTTACGCTACCGCCACCAGCTCAGCTCAACCTAAAGAAAAGGAAGAGGAAACCACAGAAAAACAATGGTGGTGAGCATCACCATCAAGCTTACCATTATCGCACAGTTTATCCCTTATAACATTTTAAAACAATAACACTGTGTACAGTATGCATAGAATCCAAGGTCTAACTCCCTACATGGCCCTATCGCAAACCTCCTATGTACATACAACAACCTTCCGGATGCAACGACATGGATGTAACTGGAAACCTTCCCATCACCGAATATAACTACGGGCCTAGGATCCTTTCCATGAGACAGTAGAGTTGTTTTTCGCCTTCACGAATATCATACGGACCAGGGCATCACCTCTCCGAATCGACTATGGGCCGGTGACCTCTCTCTATTTATGCATTCCTCGAAGGCATCAACAAACAGGACACTTAGACTAGGGTTCTCACGCATACACAATTTTCGAACGAAACATTTATACGAATAATGAGTGCGATAATTGTAGATACAACGTAAATGTACCCACCTGGTTGAAGCGACAATTCAAAAACACGAGCTTCGAACGAAGGGCGAGGATCAACAACTCAAATCACCTACATTAAGTCAAGATACTAAGATCAACATCTTATCTTGGCTTAAATAGGAAAACACAATCAGACTTAGTCGAACTTCATTCGACTAAGTTGGTCCTGAAGTCCTGTGGACTTTGGAACTCTTGGACTTAGACTCGACCAAACCAATTATTGGAGTTCACACAATTTCAAATAAGAGATGGTAAAATCAAACAAGGACAGCATTCGAATCGGCTAACAAACTTTAATACAAAACTACACTTGAAAATAATTGCCGAGAAATCACAAATTCAAGATGGTCCAGCAAACCAACGAGTTAGACTCTGAAATTTTAACACAAAAATCACCTCACTAAACTTGGTAAAATCACCAAGTTTCAAACAAGTTTACAGCAAAAATGAGCATAAATTTACAACCTGATCTAATGAACGAATTATGACTTAAAATTTATACACGAGTAGATACAACATGTGATTAACAACATATAAAAATTCAAGCTATTAACATTTAACACACGAATTTTAAAAATTAAAACAAGATTCTGCAGAATTTGAATTTTCGTCAAAAACGAAACAAAATGAACTCGAATAAATATAACATTTTTACATCATGAAGCACATCACACAATAAGTACGGACACCAAAAATCAGCAATTTACAACACGTAAATTTATAATAATTAAATTACGATTCTGCAGAATATTTAAAATAATTTGTAACCCTAGCAAACAAAGTCCAAAAATAATGAAAATTTTACACAACATGTCAGTATGACAGAGAGACAACATACTCAAATTTTAACAAATTTGGAGCACAACTCAGTTTACTATCCAATTAGCACGATTATGCCCAGAAATCAAAACAATTAATTAAAACAGCTACATGTAGTATATTAATCTGAAACTTTTACACAACATACATAATCAAAAGTGGACATCGCACACAAATTTTCAAATTAATTGGATCAGTATGCAATTTATCACGAATTTTACAAATTCCGGCAGCAATATAGACTTCAAAAATTCTTATCTCCCAATATACAATTCAAATTGACACAAGGTCAAAACAACTGTGTCAAGGACGCCCCTAAGTTCCAATTCCCACAGCACTTTCACTTTTTTATCAGGATTTCACTCGATTTCACAAAATCGACGAGACTTTCACATATAATACTTAACATCAAGCCAACCAAATACATATCAACAAGATATATATACACATACGCATTCAAGCTCATTCATGAATATACACGTAAATGATTAACGAGGGATCGAATCTTGATACCGTTCTCGGGAAATGCTCGAAAAATGGAACGAGGGTTGACGGCAAACACACGGCGGCTAGACGTGGCTCGCGGAGGTGAGGGCAGCGGAGACGGCTTGCGGAGGAGGGGAGCTCTTGAAGGGCGGCGACTTGAAGAGGTCTGGGCCGGCCTGCATGGAGGAGCAGCGCATCGGAGGAGGAGAGGGTCGCCGGAGACGATAGGGTTGCAGAGGAAGAACGTGGTCCTGCTGGTCGCAGCGTTGCTGCTGTGTGTGTCGCCGAAGGTGGGCTGGTCTCAGCGGAGGAGTTGCAGGCGGAGGTGTTGCGAGCGGAGGTTGTTCGCCGGCAGGTTCACGGCGATCGGATTTTGTCGACGGGATAAGAAAGCTGCGGGGGTTTTCCGGCGAGATAGAGAGTGTGTGAGGGATAGCGAGATTTTTTTTTTTTATTTTATGTTTTCTGTTTCTGTTGTGTCGTGAATGAGAGGAGATCGAGAGCGAGAGATTGGGTTGCGGCTTCTATTATGCGAGAGAGAAATAAAAGAGCAGATTGAAAGAGGGCTGCGGTTTTTGTGTCTCACGAGAGAGGGAGAGGAGGTGAGCGATGATGATGACGGAAAATTTTGACGAGAGAGATCGAGAGGGTTGCTGAGGGAGAGATCGGGTTTAGCGAATGAGGAAGAGAGAACAGATTTGTCTGCAGGCGTACGTATATCTCATCAGCTTAGGGTTTAATGTCTTCTACCTCAATATACACACACACACACACGCACAACAAAGAAAACCGGGTCGGGCTGGGGAAAAACCAGGTCCTGGGTGTTGGTTCAATGCGGCAGCTTTCAAGAACTCGGGCCGGTTCGTCAATTGGTTCGGGTTTTTTGGTTTCCTTAGGCTCAATTTAATCGCACGATAAATTAAATAGAACCAGGTATAATATTAATTAATTACACACATTATTTTTAAATAATAATAATAATAATAATAATAATAATAATACATATTTAGGCAATTAATTACATTTAGAAAAATAATAATATTTTAGACATTCAATAAATAATAATAATAATAATAATAATAATAATAATAATAATAACAATAAATAATAATCATCAAAATAAAAATCCTCAAATAAACCACAAATAAACGGGGCATTACAGTCTACCCTCCTTAAACGATTTTCGTCCCCAGAAATAAAAGAAAGTATACAAATAGCTGACTATTATCAGTAACACTATGTACTCAACACTGATACCTTCAGAAACACGGTTCTGTTCTATACCGTTGACAAAGCCTCATTCCTTGCCGACACGAGTAACAACTCGTATGCGGTTTAAGATGTATCGACTAGATATACGGGAACAACCTCCTATTGCAGAAACGGACTCTCAAATAGGGATGCTCGATAATCCCCTGCTAACGATCTGAAAGGACATAGTCAGCTCGTGGTTAAATGCACTGTTACCCGAGAGATGTCACACACACTGGCGCTGCATAAGCGAGGCGCTAGGGCGTGTGCGTACATCTGTTGGAAACCAGCTGCGAGGTCAAAGTTCGGCTGCACACACTAGATTGAGGATTTTCTGCGTTCGGTGATGGTGGCTGCAGCTCTCGTGCGAGTCAATAATCGGCCTTGCAGTGCCTCACGTCTCTCAGCACGGGCTCGCGTGCCCGACCACCACTTCGCGTGAGTACACCTAGTCAGTGTCGGCACTCGGTTCGAGGTATAGAAAAGAATTTCTCTAATTCAAGGTTCGCACTATCTGAGGTAATCCGAAAGGAAAGGTTTTCACAGAACCTTCAAAACGACAAACATTAGGATTCAATAAGGAAAATTTCTCCCAGCGTTTAGGTATTAACAAACTCGAAAGGTTCAGGGCATTCAAAAATTAGAGATACGGGGAAATTTTCTAAAGAAATCGAATATCGGCATCCTCAGCTAGGAGTAATCCCAGCTCAGCCGTCATTCCCGAACAATGAAAATGGTCAGCTCGCATGACTCTTCTGACTAGCAGTGTCGGCCGTCACGTTAACTCTTTCGCCGATAGCTAATTGTGCCGACAGTCCTAAACGAGCTCAATTTTTACGCTGCTAGGATTTTCACGTTTCTGGATCTCATCACAAAGCCTCCTCGGTTGATTCGTCTTGATTGCGTCTCAAACATAGGTCATCCACGATAAAAACTACGACAAACCGATCCGGGTATGAATGGAGTACCCAGACCGAGTGGCATCACCACAATCGAAAGAACGATTTAAGACAAGCGGAAAAAAACGAAAGTACTCATCTTAATCAATACATAAGGTTGCAAATCTTGAAAATGGAAACTCCAAACGAACCAAAAACAAGAGTTTTCAAAGGATTGCAAAAGTCAAAGAAATACAAAGGATCACTCTCGAAACTCCGAAGGAAAAAGAACGAGAGTTTTCAAAGATTTACGATGAACATAATTTATAAAATGATGACGGCTCTACACCTCACGATGTTCCTACATCAAGCTCGACTACCCTCCTTAAGAGATTTTCTATAACAAAAACATCCCTAGAAAGGTGTCGAGGCTCCTCCCGATCAGGTATGCGATGATTCTTACGTATGCCACTTTGGTTCAATGTTAAAATAGATTGCGAAAGAAAATTGACTTCCATTTATCTCGAGGCTAAGGTATTCAAAAGTTAACCTACACATCGACTTTGTACATATTTATAACAGGTAGGGTTTTAAAACATCTGGAAGAGATAAATAAATGGGTTACTTCAGTGTCACATAATGCAAAAACAGGCATATTGGATATCGAAAGCATTCCGGACATGGTACCTGCGTTGTTCGCTGCCTCGTCGTGGGTGATATTGTAGACACGGGCCTAGCCTCCTATCCTCTGCTGGTAAGGTGTGGGCTGCCTAGGCTGCTGCTGCTGATGCTGATGCTGATCCGACCTCCGAGGTTCTGGGTAGTGACGGGAGTAGTGACCCTTCCTCTGGAAGTTGTAGCCAGTTATGTCGACAGCTCGACACATGTTGGCCTCGTGGACTCGCCCGCACGCTCCACACGGTGGTGGTCCTGTCGGAAACTGGCAGATAGGTTGAGTATTTTGTGCCACAAGCTGCTGTTGAGGTTGGCGTGGACCATGGTTAGGGCGCTTTCCCTTCTTGTGGTTCTGATGATCATTCTTCCTCTTGCCAGAGCTAGAGGATGGGGGAGCGGTAGCATACAGAACAGGATATTGATATGCCATCTGAGGGCAGACTGGCGGCTGATAAGATAGCGGCAGAATAACAGGTGGCACAGCTTGGACAGGCTGAGCAGCATGATAGTATGAGGGTACTGGAGCTATCGGAATGAGACAGCTCTCCACTTTCTTTGCTCGACTCACAGTATCAGCATAGGACATCAGACCATGACTCCCAACTAGCTCACGGACCCTCTTGTTCAGCCCCCTCAGAAACTTACGAGCCTTCTTCTCATGAGTGTTCACAGTGTCGCCAGCAAAGATGCTCATCCGGGTGAAAGTGCATATGTACTCCTCTACGCTCGAGTTGCCTTGTTATAGATTGTTGGGTTCGATAGTACCGTACGGGCTTTAAGCAGCGGAATTTAAAATTTTTCAAAGTAAGTATTTATCGAATAAATACAACACCCATACATACTAATTGCGAATTAACTGATCGTCATCTTTAAAACATGCATCATATACAAATTTTGATTTGTTATAATAAAGTAAATACAAATACAAATAAATAGTATTTACCGAGTAGTTCTTGAACTCCTTCAATTTAACCGAAGTGGATTGTGGGAATCGGTTCCCGGTTTGTAACGTCAACGGATTGAGGTTACTCGCTTGAGGAATCCAAGTGTCTTCCCTCTAATCGTATCCACCCTATGAAGCCCGGTTC
>BKCP01004406.1:636348-699538 GCA_008636005.1 Striga asiatica | reverse complement strand
CTGACTGCTTTCAGCTTGGTTCATCCTCCCCACCTTCTCCTTCAATAGCATGCCATAAGCAGATTTTACAGAAAAGCAGCCCTTCTTCAAGAAAGGACTGACCCACAGATCTTGTGCTCTGGGATTCAGATGTTGTATCATGAGGATTTTGTCTGCTGTTTCCTTCTCAAACAAGGCTCTAACAATGACTTCATCCCATTCACACCCTCCTGCAGCTAACAGATCCTTTACACAGAAAGTATGCCCTTCTATTTGCACCCTCAGCTTTGGTTTGCCATCTGGGATTCCTGGTATCCAGTTGTGATCAGTAAGCCTAGTATTCACTCCATTTTTGATCAGAATTGTCAGGTGAGACTTCAGTGTGGGAAGGAAGGTGGCCCATGAGTTCCACAGCCATGAAGCTCCACTCCTTTTGCTGCATTCAAAGATTGAAGATGTGGGGAAATACTTACTCTTCAACACTTTGCTCACCAATAGTTCAGGCTGTGCTATGATTCTCCACAGCTGTTTGATGATAAGAGCCTTGTTGAAAAGTCTTATGTCCTGAAAACCAATTCCTCCTTCTTTCTTTGGCATAGACATTTTGTCCCAAGCCATCCAATGCATCCCAGAGTGTTGACAATCTCCCTTACTCCACCAGAATCTTGCCACCAGTTGACAAATGTCCTTACACAAACTCTGAGGCAGCACAAAACATGACATTACAAAGATAGGTAATGCATTCAAAACTGATTTCACAAGGACTTCTTTCCCAGCTGTGGAGAGAAAATTGTTTTTCCAGCTTTCAATCATATCCTTAACTGCATCAACCACAAATTGAAAGGTATTTTTCTTTGAAGCACCAATACCAAGTGGCAATCCCAGATACTTAGATGATCTTTTATAAACCACACCTCTCAGAACAGAACAGATATGATTTTTCACTGCCTCACTATAGTTGGAGCTGATAAAGATGGAAGATTTGTTCAAATTAACTTTCTGTCCAGTGAAAGATTTGTATTTTTCCAGAATTTCGACTAGCAGCTTAGCATGATATACATCTGCCTTACAGAATACTAAGGCATCATCTGCAAACAGCAAGTGAGAGAGCATAGGTCCCTCTTTAGTCAGTTTAATCCCCTGGAAATGACCAGCACCCATCTTGAAATTCAGATAAGATGATAGTAGTTCAGAGACAATTATGAACAAATATGGAGACAATGGATCCCCTTGTCTCAGACCCCTAGAGGGAGTCACAAACCCTTTCACACTGCCATTAATGTTGAAGGAGAAAGTAGAGGAACTGATGCAGCCACATATCCATCTAACAAATTTTGAGTGAAAACCCATCTTGGTCATAGTAAGCTTAACACATTCTCATTCCACTCGGTCATAAGCTTTTTCCATGTCAAGCTTTATAGCCATGAACACATTTTGCCCAGATTTATGTCTATGCAGATAATGAAATACCTCATGAGCCAACACCACATTGTCTAGTAATTGCCTGCCTGGGATGAATGCATTTTGAGACTTGCTCACACAAACATCAAGACACTTTCTCAGTCGTTCAGCCAGAATTTTAGCAATTATCTTGTACAGCACTCCACAAAGACTGATTGGTCTATAATTTCTCAATGATTCAGGATAAATGCATTTAGGGATCAAAGTTATTACAGTATGGTTCCAATTCTTCAGCATAACACCAGTGTTAAAAAAGCTTTTAATTGCCTTACAAATGTCTGCTTTAACAATATTCCAAAAGTGTTGAAAGAAAGCTGCAGACATACCATCTTCTCCTGGTGATTTTTCAGGGGCCATACTGAATAGAGCTGCCTTGATCTCCTCTTCCTGCACCGGTGTGGTTAGGTCATTGTTCATGGCATCTGAGGTTGAGCAAGGAATTTGTTGCAGTAGCTCTCTACCCCCATTAGCACCTTCTGAAGAGAATAATGTTGAGTAATAATCAGCAATGTGCAAAGCTATCTTCTCCTCAGTATCATGGATGATCCCAGAATTGGAAACAAGAGACTGAATAGAATTGTTCTTCCTTCTCTGAGATGTATAGGCATGAAAAAACCTTGTGTTGCAGTCCCCTTCTCTCAGCCATAAAGCTCTGGACTTTAATCTCCAGTACTGTTCCTCTTCCCTATGAGCATTGTCAAGGTCAGATTTCACTTGTCCCCATTCATCTCAGTCCACCTCTCTCCCTTCCCTCCTCAGCTCCTCCATTCTGTGAGTGAGGCTTGCAATCATTTTTTCTGAGTTCCTCTTCAAAGGTTTGTACCAGGATAAAAGAGCCATCCTAGTATTCTTCACCTTCCCTATTATTTGGAACATTTGAGATCCTTCCACCTCTATCTCCCACCCTTTTCTAACTGCCTCAGTAACACCTTCCAGCTTCAACCACCTGTTATCAAAGATAAATCTGTTCTTGCTTCTTCCCTTTTCCATATCAGTATCCAGCAGCAGCACATTGTGATCAGATGCACTCCTAAAAAAGTTGGAAAGATTCATTTTAGGAAATTTCAGCTGCCAATCAAAGGACACGTACATCTTGTCCAGTCTCTCTTCTACATATCCCTCAGATGATCTATTATTGCCCCAAGTATAAAAAGAACCCTTCTGGTCAATTTCTAGCATTTCCATTCTGTTTATAAAATCCTTGAAGCCATTAAAACTGGACTCTGGTCTCCTAATACCCCCTCTTTTTTCTTCATTACTAGTGATTGCATTCCAGTCCCCCATGACTGCCCAGCAGTTTCCCCATCTACTTTTGCAGTCTTCCAGGAACTCCCATTGCTTAGTTCTCAGAGTTCTATCACAGCTCATATAAACAAAGGTGATCCAGTACCACTCCTGTTCCCCAGTCCCTCTCAGCTCAGTTTGAATACGGAAATCATTGGCTATGACTTCCCTTATCTCCATGTTGAGGTCCCACATAAGCAGCAGACCCCCTTTTGCACCATTAGGCTTCTCTAAGTACCACCTACTTTCAAACCCCAATTTCCTACATACAGTTCTAGTAAAATCCAAAGTTTTTTTTGTTTCTGACAGGAAAAAAATGTTTGGGTGATGGAGTCTTCTGACATCCTTGATTTGGGAAATTGTAGAGGGCCCACCCAGCCCTCTACAATTCCACACCATAGCCTTCATTGATCACATTGGGGCCATTTGAGGCTGGCCTTCTCCACCTTCTTCTGTTCAGCTTTTGTCCTTCGTTTTTTTTCCACTATCTCCTCCTCTTGATCACCTCTCCCATCTGAGTATAGAACAATTTCTCTATTTCTCTTTGTATGAGTATCCACTCTATCACCTGCTGTATCATCATCCATCCTAAGTAACCTCCCCTCAGTACTACTTCTCCTCTTCCATGTAGCAGTTTTGCCCTTCTTAGCACATTCTATCTTTTTTATATTTACCCTTTGAGCTTGTTCTTCTTCAAAGTCCATTGGAGACTCAAATAACATCAAAGCCTTTCCTTTCTCCTCATGCTCTTCTCTGTCTGTGCTGCCACTGGTAATTCTAAGAGGTTGCTTCTCTTTAGGTTCTCTGGCACCATTGTCATTTACTCCACTCTGATCATCCTGCCCTTGCTCAGGAGGTTGTTCTTTTTCTTGAACTATTTCTGCAGGAGTCTCACTAACTGATACCACAGGCTCCACATTAACTGTTTGCACTGGCTGATTTGGTTTATTGCCTGAGCTACTGCCATAACTATTCCTGCCTCCTGGATAAGTCTCATTTGCTTTCAACCATTCCCCATACTGTCCATCAGATACTTGCTTTCTTTCAAGATCCTCTGCTCTTTTTTCACAGTTTTTATCTAGATGCCCCAGCTTGCCACAATAATAACAAAGATTGACTAATCTTTCATATCTAAAGGCCACCAGAACTTGCTGCTCTCCTAATGTAACTGTAGTGCATCTCGGAATAGGCTCCTTAGTACTGACCACCGCCAGAATTTTTATGAAACTACCCAGATATCCACCAGTTTTACAGATATGGACATCTTTTACCCCTTTAAAGATTTGGCCTATCTTGAGCCCCACATCAATGCTCATCCAATTTAGAGGCACATTCAAAACTTGTACCCACAGCTTCACTTCCTCAAAACATCTGTGATTGCCTACTAACCCAGGAAACCACTCCTTAAGCACTAGATACTGATTTTCATAAATCCAGTTATGCCCCATTGCTACTTTTTTCTTATCCTCTGCTGAACTGAACAGAAATTGAAAAAAGTTGGAACTTATCTCTTTAACTTCCATTGGTTGCTGGATTCGCCAGATGTTGTTCATTGCTCTTTTAATCCCCAGAAGACTGGCAGGTCTGTCTCCAACCACTTTCCCGAATAAACTCCTCCCACATTCTTCTTCACTAACTTTAATGTCAGTCTGTTGAATTACTATCCCTCCCGCTTCAACCATAGATAATGAAATGTTCCCGAGTTGCCTCATTAACTCTTCACTCATCTCGGCCGGTTTCGCACTCCTAGAGATGTTGTCTGCCATTTTCCCCAATCTTTCAACCCTAATCCCAACTCGAAACTCACAATGCCACTCAAAACTCAGATACTAAACCAAACCCATGATCGAAAATAAACAGGTATTTCAACGAAAGAAGATCACCACAATGACGAGAATCGATTGGCTCTCACTTGAGAGATTGACTTTATATATAATAAACAATGTTAAGTAGTTCAAACAATCATCTAACCACCATTTAATATATTCATTTTATTATTTTAATCCTTAAATCATATTTAAAGATAAAAATAATAATATAATAATAAATCTTGAGAATCTATTCCAAGACTTTATTATTATATTCATTTCCCAATTTTCATCCATATTATAATAATCATATTATTATTATTTTGGATTTGAAATTTAAAATCCTATTTTAAAATTCAACTTTATTAATTTAGTAATTACTTTAATTACTAAAGTAATATCCAAAATGTAATTAATCAATCTTATTGATTAATATATTCCTTTAATTGACATCTAATCAAATTAGATATTTATCAATTAATTCTAACCATTAGAAATACAATCTTTACCTTTGTTCATAATTAGTGTGACCTTTTAGGTTCACTATTAATACTAGTAGTGGGTTTACAACACTTTGTAATTTGAGTTAAATCTTATTAACTCTTATTCAAGAATTAACCCCTTAATTCATGAACCCACATATCATGGTAACACCTAGCAAGTATCATGAATCTAGTATTAAGTGAATAGCGAGTAAACCTATTCCGATTACAACTCCATACATGTAAAATCCTTTCGACATCTAATTTCCCGATTAAGTCTTGGGTATGATTTTGTCGAAACCCAAATTGACTTAATAACTATGATTCTATTTCATGTTTATTAACCCGGTTATGAATCACTATTCATCTCTGCCTTGGCCAAGGACTTTGGATTAATAACTATGAAACACATAGGAAATTCACTTATCTTCATAAGTGTCGAATCCTTTATTGGCCACTAACAAACTTCCATACATATTAACATAATACCCAACTTATCCCTTTAAACGATAGTGCTAGCTACCAAAAGGATAAATCAAAGTAGAATGTAATATGCACAAAGTTACCATTGTGCCTCAAGTCTTAGGATTAGTCATGTACTATTGTAACATGAAAATTCTTATTCGACTGAATAAATTCTTCATTAAGAATTTTCATACGGTCATGTTCAGTGAACTTGTTCTCTAACAAGCACCCACATAAATGTACTTACGTCTTACGCTAATGTTGATGGAATGCAACATTCTTGTCCAACAAGCATACAAACTATGTGCAAGTCTTTTATGGATTATTCGATATCCCATCTCGAAACATCCATCGACTTGGAACTGTATTTAAGATCACGGCTTTCAAGGTATGTTCCATGATCACCATCTCTATGCGCAACCATACCTTATAACCATAAGTGATCTAGGGATTTTATCTTAAGTGCAATTATAAGATAAATGCTTTCTCTTAAGATAAAGAAATGCCTTATTCATAATATAATTCCAATAGACTGTATTTACAAGTAGAATACGTCCAATTAGATTGGAACGCCGGGTACCCTACTCTAACAATCTCCCACTTGCCCTAGTTCCAATCACTCATGTATCTAAGACCCATCTTCTCAAGATGTCCTTCGAACACTTTCTGTGATAAGGGTTTAGTTAAGGGGTCTGCTATATTTTCTGCTGAGTCGACTCGCTCCATCACGACATCGCCTCTACCAATGATTTCTCTAATCAAATGGTATCGCCTCATAATGTGTTTGGATTTTTGATGAGATCTTGGCTCCTTTGCTTGCGCAATAGCCCCATTGTTATCACAATAAATCATTATTGGATCAACAACGGATGGTACTACACCCAACCCTTGGATAAAGTTCCTTATCCAAACAGCTTCTTTTGCAGCATCAGATGCAGCAATATATTCAGCCTCTGTCGTAGAGTCAGCAATTGTTTCTTGTTTGGAACTTTTCCAACTAACTGCTGCTCCATTCAGAGTAAATAAGTATCCAGACATGGATTTATAGTCGTCTTTATCGGACTGAAAACCAGAATCAGTAAAGCCTTCTAGTTTCAGTTCTCCATTGCCGTATACCATAAAGATATCCTTAGTCCTTCGTAAGTACTTAAGAATCATCTTAACGGCTTTCCAGTGTTCTTCACCTGGATTAGACTGATATCTGCTCGTTACACTAAGTGCATGAGCCACATCAGGTCTTGTACATAACATTGCATACATAATGCTACCAATAGCTGATGCATAAGGTATATGACTCATCCGTTCTCTTTCTTCAGGTGTCTTTGGAGACATCGTCTTAGAAAGAGAAATCCCATGACTCATTGGAATATATCCTCGTTTGGATTCTTCCATGCTAAACCGTTGTAGCACCTTATTTATGTACGTCGACTGGGATAGTCCGATCATCCGTTTAAATCTATCCCTATAGATTTTTATCCCTAGGATAAAGGATGCTTCTCCCAAGTCTTTCATGGAAAACTGTTTTGACAACCATGTCCTAGTTGACTGCAACATCCCTACATCATTCCCAATGAGTAGGATGTCATCAACATATAGAACAACAAATGTAACTGCACTCCCACTAACCTTCTTATAAACACATGGTTCATCCGGATTCTTATGAAAATCAAACGTTTTGATCGTTTCATCAAACCGAATATTCCAACTCCTCGAAGCTTGTTTAAGTCCATAAATAGACCTTTGAAGTTTACAAACCATTTGTTCACTCCCATTGGATATGAAACCTTGCGGTTGTTTCATATAAATGTCTTCCTTAATATTTCCATTAAGAAAAGCAGTTTTCACATCCATTTGCCATATCTCGTAGTCATAATACGCAGCTATGGCTAGCAATATCCGAATAGATTTAAGCATTGCTACTGGTGAAAAAGTTTCCTCATAATCAACACCTTGTTTTTGAGTATAACCTTTAGCAACCAGTCTTGCTTTAAAAGTATTTACTTCTCCATCTACACCACGTTTTCGCTTGTAAACCCATTTACAACCTATGGGTACAATACCCTGTGGTGGATCAACCAAAGTCCATACTTTGTTTGAATACATGGAATCTATTTCGGATTGCATAGCTTCTTGCCATTTATCTGAGTCAATGTCCAACATTGCCTCATCATAGCTTATTGGATCATTATCCAAAAGGAGTCCCTCTTCATTGTCTTTTGACAATAGGTATAGCCTTTCAGGCGCCCTAGAAACCCTTTCGGATCTCCGAAGAGGTTGTGTTTCAGATGGTCCAGTCTCTACTGGTATGTTATTTGTGGTACTTTGTGGAATTTCTTGTGGTTCTTCATTAAGTTCTATGACTCCACTATTCTTTGAGATAAACTCTTCCTCTAAGAATACAGCATTCCTCGAAACAAACACCTTTTGTTCAGAGGGGTCATAGAAATAGTATCCAATAGACTCTCTTGGATACCCCACAAATTTACATAAGATGGATCTCATATCCAACTTACCTCCCACTAACTGCTTTACATAAGCAGTACAACCCCATACTCGTAAATACTTGTATGAGGGTGATTTACCACACCATATCTCATAAGGTGTGCTGGGTACAGCTTTACTTGGCACTCTATTCAAAATATATGCTGCTGTTTCTAAGGCATAGCCCCAGAATGAAAGAGGTAGATCAGTGGAACTCATCATCGATCGAACCATGTCCAACAATGTTCGATTCCTCCTTTCGGAAACTCCATTGAGTTGTGGAGTTCCAGGAGGCGTCCACTGTGAGACAATCCCATTATCTCTTAAATAATCAAGAAACTCATTTGTTAAATATTCACCTCCTCGATCCGATCGAAGAACTTTAATATTTCTACCAATTTGTTTCTCCACTTCATTTCTGAATTCTTTGAACTTTTCAAATACTTCAGATTTGAACCTTAATAGGTACACATAACCATACCGTGAATAATCATCAGTGAAGGTTATGAAATAGTGATAGTTCCCCTTGGCACTAACATTTAGTGGTCCACAAACATCCGTATGGATCAAATCCAACAGACCTTTAGATCGCTCCACTTGTCCAACAAATGGTGATTTAGTCATTTTACCTTTAAGACATGACTCACATGTAGGCAACCTATCCTCTCCCCTAAGGTCGAGTTTAGGTCCCAATTTGTGAATCCGTTTTTCGGATATATGACCTAATCTAGCGTGCCAAATTGTGAATGAACTATGATTATTTAATTTCCTTTTATTTTGTTGAATGGTTAGGATGGGTCTTTCTGGTGTAATGGTATACAACCCATTTGTCAAATTTCCGGAATAAATAAAAGTTGTGTCTTTGAAAATAGAACATTTTCCATTTTCAATGACGAACTTAAAACCTTCCTTATCCAATATTGGAATAGAAATAATGTTTTTTATTAAATCCGGAACATACAAACAGTTTGATAGACAAATCTTTACATCATTATTCAATGCTAGATAAACAGTCCCAATAGCTTTAGCAGCAACTCTTGCCCCATTGCCCATCCTTAGGATTGTTTCTTCACCATCTAGCATATTACTTCTTGCCATCATCTGCAAATCATTGCAAATATGTGAGCCACAGCCGGTATCCAATACCCAAGAAGAATCGTTAACAGACAAGTTAACTTCAACAAAATAAATACCTGAACTTTTCAGACTAGCAAGATACTCCTTGCAGTTCCTCTTCCAGTGCCCAGTTTTGCCACAATGAAAACATTCATGATCGGCCTGAGAATTAACCTTCTGTTTGTTCTTCCCTTTATCATTATATGCCTTCTTGTTGGGCTTATTGGGAACCTTTCCCTTCCTCTTCCTTTTCTTAGACTTAGTAGCCTTTGATCCGGAAGTGGATCCAACAAGAAGTACCGGCTTGTCCTTTTTAATGGTGGACTCAGCCGTCTTCAACATGTTTAATAATCCTGGAAGATCAGTTTCCATATTATGCATGTTGTAGTTAACGACAAAGTTATCGAATGACGCTGGCAGAGATTGCAACAATAAATCCACATAGAGTTCATTATCCATAATGACTCCAAGTGATTCGAGTCTTTCCACAAGAGCTATCATCTTCAGTCCATGATCATGAACTGAAGAGCCCTCGGTCATACGACACCTGAAAAGCTCTTTAGATATCTGATATCTAATTTGTCGCGTCCGATCACCATACAACTCTTGCAGGTGAGTTAGGATTTCAGAAGCATTATTCAGTAATTCGTTCTGTCTCTGTAGCTCATTAGACATTGATGCTAGCATGTAGCACCGAGCTTGGAGATTGTCATCAACATGACGCAAGTAGGCTCCATACTCTTCAGCAGTCTGATCCTCCGGTGGAGGAGGAGGAGCTGTTTCCAAAACATACTCTCGCTTCTCAGACTGAAGAACAATCTTTAGGTTCCTCAACCAATCATTGAAGTTGGGACCAGTTAATTTATTATGATCAAGGATACTCGCGATTGGATTCTTAGCCATTTTAGTAGTTTGATCTACAAAAATAACAAACGAAGCAGAAAATAATTAGACTATGGAATTTATATTCATTTAATATTAGGTCTTTAACATTAAATGTCTCCCACTAATTTAATTAGAACCTCATTATAATTATGAAAATCATTATTTTCATAGTGGGCTTGAAGTCCAATAAAAATATTTCATGTCCCAATTTTATGATGCCACCATGAAACAATTTTATCGGTAGTCAACTTTTTGACAATTGTATCTCTATACAACCTTCAAGATGTTTTGCCTCACCTTTCCTTATATACCTCAATTTTATGACTCCATATATATTACTCGGTGTCAAATCAAACCCATCAAAACTTTCATGATAACGGCCCACCAGAGTGTCCCACGACTCATGGCCAACACAAAGAGGAATCCGTCTCACGAATATCAATATATTTAATAGAGTTCACA
Organism: Striga asiatica; assembly: GCA_008636005.1. Classification (NCBI taxonomy): domain Eukaryota; kingdom Viridiplantae; phylum Streptophyta; class Magnoliopsida; order Lamiales; family Orobanchaceae; genus Striga; species Striga asiatica. The sequence goes on along the minus strand of BKCP01004406.1, from coordinate 689,115 downwards.
GCTTTCGACATAGAATCATCCCACGACTCGTGGCCAATGATAAAACATCGTAGCATCTCATGTCATCTACTTTTGATGGAAGGCCTGGATTAATAAGTTCCAACTTATTTTTATCCATTATTGATTTGATATGGAATTAATCAAATTAATCCGTTTGGGTTCCTTGATCTCATCGATTACCATCTTTACGTTTATTTACCAGTTTCAGTCATCTAATGAAACGAAAGCGTAAATAAACCTAACATACATCTAATGCATGGTGGGATGATCATGTCCTTTCCTATTCGATCCATTCGAGCCAAAATGGATCTATGCATATGTACGTGATAAAACAAATAGTAGAACTACTTCTATTACATTTATTCTATCTACCCGTACAAGCACAGGCCTTCGAGATTACAACTTGTAAAATTACCCACACATGCGTGGGCCTTTGTCATCGAACGGTCTCCACCTTGATCTAATCTCTAACGATACAAAATTTAAAATTTTACAAATTTCATCTCAAGAGACTCGCAGGTCTCGATAAATTACATTTCTTCAATCATATTGAAAACATAATTAAACATCCATTCATTCATTCAATCATATTGAAAATGAAAACATCCATTCAAACATAATGAATATGAGGCTCATGATCATCCCTAAAACATTCATCTAATGAAATGAACATAAAATATCAATTTATGAGTCACACGACTCGTGTGAGGGTCACACGACCCGTGTGATCTTATCACACGACTCGTGTGAAAAATACGAATTGAAAATCAAAAATTTTCTCAGACTCACACGACTCGTGTGGCTCGTCACACGACTCGTGTGGCTCGTCACACGACTCGTGTGAGCTCACACGACTCGTGTGACAAGGTCACACGACTCGTGTGAAAATCACGAAGCTAAAATCAAAATTTTTCTTCATGCCACACGACTCGTGTGGCTTAAAAACGATTTTTAATTTTATAATTAATATTTTTATCATATAAAAAATTAATTATATTGCTTATCTCATAAGTCTTAACAAATCAAAATCTGTTTTAAAGACGATAACCGTGGCTCTGATACCACTGTTGGGTTCGATAGTACCGTACGGGCTTTAAGCAGCGGAATTTAAAATTTTTCAAAGTAAGTGTTTATCGAATAAATACAACACCCGTACATACTAATTGCGAATTAACTGATCGTCATCTTTAAAACATGCATCATATACAAATTTTGATTTGTTATAATAAAGTAAATACAAATACAAATAAATAGTATTTACCGAGTAGTTCTTGAACTCCTTCAATTTAACCGAAGTGGATTGTGGGAATCGGTTCCCGGTTTGTAACGTCAACGGATTGAGGTTACTCGCTTGAGGAATCCAAGTGTCTTCCCTCTAATTGTATCCACCCTATGAAGCCCGGTTCCGACTACCTTCATTCGCTAGTAGGAATGTCTCGGTTTTCTCGTATATGAATATATATATATATATATATAGATATAATTTGGGAATTTCCAAGAACACTTTCTTGAAATATATGAAGAACACTTTCTTCTCTCTTTGAATTTCTCACAAAATCACTTAGCATAATTTGCAAACATTTTGCATCTATTTATACTAAACATTTTAGCATAAAATAATCAATATTTAGTAATATTAAATAAAATCTGATTTTATTTAAAAATCATATTACTAACTATTGACTTTATATATAATAAACAATGTTAAGTAGTTCAAACAACCATCTAACCACCATTTAATATATTCATTTTATTATTTTAATCCTTAAATCATATTTAAAGATAAAATTAATAATATAATAATAAATCTTGAGAATCTATTCCAAGACTTTATTATTATATTCATTTCCCAATTTTCATCCATATTATAATAATCATATTATTATTATTTTGGATTTGAAATTTAAAATCCTATTTTAAAATTCAACTTTATTAATTTAGTAATTACTTTAATTACTAAAGTAATATCCAAAATGTAATTAATCAATCTTATTGATTAATATATTCCTTTAATTGATATCTAATCAAATTAGATATTTATCAATTAATTCTAACCATTAGAAATACAATCTTTACCTTTGTTCATAATTAGTGTGACCTTTTAGGTTCACCTTAATACTAGTAGTGGGTTTACAACACTTTGTAATTTGAGTTAAATCTTATTAACTCTTATTCATGAATTAACCCTTTAATTTATGAACCCACATATCATGGTAACACCTAGCAAGTAGCATGAATCTAGTATTAAGTGAATAGCGAGTAAACCTATTCCGATTACAACTCCATACATGTAAAATCCTTTCGACATCTAATTTCCCGATTAAGTCTTGGGTATGATTTTGTCGAAACCCAAATTGACTTAATAACTATGATTCTATTTCATGTTTATTAACCCGGTTATGAATCACTATTCATCTCTGCCTTGGCCAAGGACTTTGGATTAATAACTATGAAACACATAGGAAATTCACTTATCTTCATAAGTGTCGAATCCTTTATTGGCCACTAACAAACTTCCATACATATTAACATAATACCCAACTTATCCCTTTAAACGATAGTGCTAGCTACCAAAAGGATAAATCAAAGTAGAATGTAATATGCACAAAGTTACCATTGTGCCTCAAGTCTTAGGATTAGTCATGTACTATTGTAACATGAAAATTCTTATTCGACTGAATAAATTCTTCATTAAGAATTTTCATACGGTCATGTTCAGTGAACTTGTTCTCTAACAAGCACCCACATAAATGTACTTACGTCTTACGCTAATGTTGATGGAATGCAACATTCTTGTCCAACAAGCATACAAACTATGTGCAAGTCTTTTATGGATTATTCGATATCCCATCTCGAAACATCCATCGACTTGGAACTGTATTTAAGATCACGGCTTTCAAGGTATGTTCCATGATCACCATCTCTATGCGCAACCATACCTTATAACCATAAGTGATCTAGGGATTTTATCTTAAGTGCAATTATAAGATAAATGCTTTCTCTTAAGATAAAGAAATGCCTTATTCATAATATAATTCCAATAGACTGTATTTACAAGTAGAATACGTCCAATTAGATTGGAACGCCGGGTACCCTACTCTAACATAGATGATAGAAGTCCTGCTCCATCCGGTCACAAAAGCTCTGCGGGAGGAACTTTCCTCGGACCATCACCTTTATTTGACCCCAGGTGAGAGCGTTAAGCTCAGCCTCTGGCCTCCGAGCCCAGTGGTCAATCCACCAGTCGGATGCATCCACCTTCATCTGGAAAGCGGCGAGAGAAACGTGCTGTCAATCCTGGAGAGGGAGTACAACAAAAATTTTATCGAGTTCCTTCGTCCACTCGAGCACCGCGGTGGGGTTCTCATTCCCCAAAAAGGTGGGTGCATGCATGCCCTGAAAGTGGACTAAGAGTCGCAAGAAGTCCATGTTCGGAGGGGCCTGCTGGTGAGGTGGGGATGGAGGCGAAGATGGGGACGGGGATGGCTGTCGGTTGTTGCGAGCGTTGCGGGTGTTGCGGTTGGCCATAATTCTACATTGAATATGCCGAAAAATTTAGCACAATAATAACAAAGAGAAGTCTAGAGTTCGCCATGAAACACTAGAGTTCAAATATCCACGAAGAATTCACAAGAAATGAACGGATAACAACGAGCAAATTATAACAAGGGAAATCAGCCATTAAACCGATCTCCACGAATCTACAAGCACAAGTGGTCGGATCATCAACATGAAACCAACACCTTGACTCCACTCCCGGTTCTCAATAACCGGGTTCTAACACGGGTCTAATAGTTCTATCCACAATAGTCACAGACTTCCAAATAATCCACACACCTGGGACTTCTTCGGTTGTCTTCTCCCTTTACTTAAGCTTTCTCTTTCGAGACGGCTTGCAAAAGGTCCTCACTCGAAGATGCTAAACAGAAACTTAATTTGATAACACCCAACCAGAAACTCACAACAAAAACCTCTAAAGTTGGAACTTAACTCTAACTTAACTCTATACCACTAGAGTTCAAGTCCATATAAACAGAGGGTAAATTCCTAAGCCCCAATAATAAAACACACTATAATCACATAATCATATCACCAGCAATATCTTTATCACTTATGAATACATACCTTGAGCTGGCACGACGAGACGAAAGCGAGTGGTCAAATGGTCATTAGGCACATTAACACTAGAGATAGTCTACAGAAATGCAGACTAGCTCTGATACTAAACTGTAACGCTTCGTTTTATTTTAAAGGATTTACCCAATTTATTTATAAAAATCAGAGTTAAGTTTTAGCAAATTCAATTTAAAATTTAAAACTTAACGGGCACTACTTAACTACCAAGAGCAATTTAACAAACATACATACATATCAGATAGGACCTACACATGCGGTACTAACAGTTATCAAATTTAAACCAAACATTTAATAAGTTCCAAATTACCCATTAAGTAAAAGCATAATCCCAAATTTCCAAATCCGACAATAATGAAATATCCCAAATCAAAGCAGGAAAATAAAACTATGTCGAAGTATAGCTCATCAAATCATAAATAGGCGGAAGCAGATAAAAATAAATAACTCAGCGACCAATGACCACCCTCTCGCTCGTCTTTACGCCACCGCCACTAGCTCAGCTCAACCTAAAGAAAAGGAAGAGGAAACAACAAAAAAATAATGGGGGTGAGCATCACCATCAAGTTCACCCTTATCGCACAGTTTATCCCGTATAACATTTTAAAACAATAACACCGTGTACAGTATGCATAGAATCTAAGGTCTAACTCCCTACATGGCCCTATCGCAAACCTCCTACGTACATACAACAACCTTACGGATACAACGGCAAGGATGTAATTAGAAACCTTCCCATCACCGATTATAACTACGGGCCTAGGATCCTTTCCAGGAGACAATAAATTTGTTTTTCCCCTTCACGAATATCATACGGACCGGGGCGTGACCTCTCCGAATCGACTACGGGCTGGTGACCTCTCACTATTTATGCATTTCTCAAAGGCACTAACAAACGGGACACTTAGACTAGGGTTCTCACGCATACACAATTTTCGAACGAAACATTTATACGAATAATGAGTGCGATAACTGTAGATACAACGTAAATGTACCCACCTGGTTGAAGCGACAATTCACAAACACGAGCTTCGAACGAAGGGCGAGGATCAACACCTCAAAACACCTACATTAAGTTAAGATACTAAGATCAACATCTTATCTTCACTTGAAATGGAAAACACAATCAGACTTAGTTGAACTTGATTCGACTAAGTTGGTCATGAAGTCCTGTGGACTTTGGAACTCTTGTAACTAGACTCGACCAAACCAATTAATGGAGTTCACACAATTTCAAATAAGATATGTTCAACTCAAACAACAAGGGCAACATTCGAATCGGCTAACAAACTTTAATACAAAACTACATTTGAAAATAATTGCCGAGAAATCACAAATTCAAGATGGTCCAGCATACCAACGAGTTAGACTCTGAAATCTTAACACAATAATCACCTCACTGAACTTTAAAAATACACGATTTTATAAAATTCAAACAAGTTTACAGCAAAAATGAGCATAAATTCACAACCTGACCTACTGAACGAATTGACTTGAAATTTATACACGAGCAGCTACAACATGTGAATACCAACATATAAAAATTCCAGCTATTAATATTAAACATACGAATTTTAAAAATTAAAAAAAAAAGATTCTGTAGAATTTGAATTTTCTTCAAAAACGAACCAAAGTGAACTCGAATAAATCTGATATTTTTACATCATGAAGAACATCACAAAATAAGTCCAGACACCGGAAATTAGCAATTTACAACAACAGGTCAATTTATCATGAAAATTTTACATAACATGTAAACATGACAGAGAGACAACATACGTAAATTTCAACAAATTTAGAGCACAACTCAATTTACTATGCAATTAACACGATTCTGCCCAGAAATCAAAACAATTATTTAAAATAGTTACAGGTAGTATTTTAATCTGAAATGTTTAACTGAAACCAGTCTTTCGCTCTACTATTTTTGACTTCACTGCGCTTCGCTTCTAAGTTGGGTTAAAAAATACCCTTTGACCGGTAAGTTGCGTCGGATTAACATCGGGATTAGAATAAACTGTAAAAGCACACGACCTACATAATAAACAAAGGATATCACACACAAATTTTCACATTAATTGGAGCAGTATGCAATTTATCACGAATTTTACAAATTCTGGCAGAAATATAGACTTCAAAAATTCATATCTCCCAATATACAACTAAAATTGACACAATGTCAAAACCATTGTGTCAAGGACGTCCCTAAGTTCCAATTCCCGTAGCACTTTCACGTTTTTATCAGGATCTCACTCAATTTCACAAATCGACGAGACTACCACATATAATAATTAACATCAAGCCAACCAAATACATATCAACAACATATATATACACATACGCATTCAAGCTCATTCATGAAAATACACGTAAATGATTAACGAGGGATCGAGTCTCAATACCGTTGTGAAGAAGCTCGAAAAACGGAACGAGGGTTAATGGCGAACACACGGCGGCGCTTGGCGGCTACACGTGGCTCGCGGAGGTGAGGGCAGCGGCGACGGCTTGCGAAGGAGGGGAGCTCTCGAAGGGCGACGACTTGAAGAGGTCTGGGCCGGCCTACGTGGAGGAGCAGCGCGTCGGAGGAGGAGAGGGCCGCCGGAGACGATGGGGTCGAGGAGGAAGATCGTGGTCCTGCTGGTCGCGGCGTTGCTGCTGTGTGGGTCGTTGGAGGTGGGCCGGTCTCGGCGGAGGAGTTGCAAGCGGAGGTGTTGCGAGCGGAGATTATTCGTCGGCAGGTTCACAACGATCGGATTTCGGCGACGGGATAAGAAAGCTGCAGGGGTTTTCCGGCGAGAGAGAAAGAGAATGAGGGATGGCGAGATTTTTTTTTTTTGTTTCTGCTGTGTCGTGAATGAGAGGAAATCGAGAGCGAGAGATTGGGTTGCGGCTTCTATTTTGCAAGAGAGAAATAAAAGAGCAGATTGCAAGAGGGCTACGGTTTTTGTGTCTCACGAGAGAGGGAGAGGAGGTGAGCAATGATGATGACGGGAAAATTTTGACGAGAGAGATCGAGAGGGTTGCTGAGGGAGAGATCGGGTTTAGCGAATGAGAAAGAGAGAACAGATTTGTCTGCGGGCATACGTATATCTCATCAGCCTAGGGTTTAATGTCTTCTCCCTCAAGATACACACACACGCACAACGGAGAAAACCGGGTCGGGCTGGGAAAAAACCGGGTCCTGGGCGTTGGTTCAATGCGGCGGCTTTCAAGAACTCGGGCCGATTCGTCAATCGGTTCGGGTTTTTCGGTTTCCTCGGGCTCGATTTAAACGCACGATAAATTAAATAGAACCGGGTATAATATTAATTAATTACATACATTATTTTAAAATAATAATAATAATAATAATAATAATAATAAATACACATTTAGACAATTAATTACATTTAGACAAATAATAATATTTTAGGTATTCAATAAATAATAATAATAATAATAATAATAATAATAATAATAATAATAATAGCAATAAATAATAATCATCAAAATAAAAATCTTCAAATAAACCACAAATAAACGGAAATTATATTGTTGTTTTGAGGGAATCTTTTATTCCTGTATTTTCATTACTCATTATGTAGCCCGTACTAGGTCTTTTGGTTATTGCCTTAGAGGCCTTGAAGAGGGACTAATTGTTAGTCCCTTATTGCTTGTGGTATCTCATTGTAAAGTGTATGATGTAGCATAGCATCGCGACTCGGACGAGAAGAATGAGGTTAGCGGCTCGAACCGGTGTGACGGACTAATTAAATTGGGTTTCTGGACCGAGCTTGGTAAGGCCCGGTAGGGGAGTTGAGCTCGGCGAATGGTGAATTGAGCTCGGCGGGGCAAGTGCCTAGCTCTTCAGCTCGTCGAGGAGATGATATGTTGCGATATGCCACTCTTGCGGATATTACGGAGATTTTTCGGGAAGTGGGGTCATGTAGGACTCTAGTTCTATCTCAGCACGTGCGTCATTCGGTACTAGAGGGGACGAAGGACTCTGAGTGTAGTAGGAGTCTTCCTAAGGCTCTTCTTCTCCCATATAAAAAGGCGACAGGTTATAAAAAACACATAACACACAACATTCACGAGATACGCATTGTCTTCTATATCTGCTACCTCTTTTGAATTCCGAACTGACTTGGGCGTCGGAGTGTTCGCGCCGGGACCACCCCCGGCGTGTTTTGCAGGTTGTCGGCGATCCAAGAAAGGCGAACCAATTCAGAAGAGGCGGTCCAGCGGTCCAGGACAATTTGACGTATCAAATTGGCGCCGTCTGTGGGGACGATTCAGTTTCTACAACTTGAGATAAGAGGCTGATTTTTCTCACCAACATTCACCATGACTGATGACAACGTGAAGAAGAACCTGATAAAAGACATGGACGAAGCATGGACGCGGAGGGCGTTTGGAGATGGACCCCCTCCGGGGTGGTCAAAGACGATTGTTACGTCCAAGGAAACCTTACCGACACCTGGTATCACCTCGACACCGGCAAAAGATACTCAAGGGCAGCCGGTGGCCCCAGGAGGCAAGGAAGGTCAAACAGGGATTGAGGGTGAGCTTGGCGGTTCCACTACAGGGGTAGTCAATCAGGTCGTCGGCGGATCTGGAAGTGGGGGTGGACCGACGGGTTCATTGGATAATAGACAGCAGATCGCGGCAAGAGTAAACAACCCTCCAGAAAACAACCTCCCGGCGGCAGGAGGGGACCAGATGTTGCATATGACCAGAGCGGAGTTGGATAGGATTTTTGCTGATGCAATTGGACGAGCTCAAGTTGTCGATAGAAGGGCTACCAATGAACCAATCAGGCAGTCTGTACAGCAACAGCAGTTACTACCGCTGAACCAGTCTCAGCGTCGTGAGAGGGGTGATGAAGATGAGGATAGGTCGGCAACCTCCCGGCCTGTCGCAGCGACCCAACAAGAAGGAGTAACTTTGGAGAGGTTGGCTTTTCAGATGCGGGAGTTACAAGCACGGATGCAGGAGAGAAGGCCCATGGTATCTCGTGGGCATCCTTTCACAGAAGAAGTATTGAGAGGTGACCTGCCACATAATTTCAGAGAATTAAGCTTATCCTATGACGGATCTGCAGACCCCGCAAGGCACTTGAGGTCGTTCGACAACATAGCGGTGTTGCATAGGTACAGTGATGCAGTGAGCTGTAGGGCTTTCTTGACGACCTTAAAAGGATCGGCGCAGGATTGGTTTCATCAATTGCCGCCTGGATCCATCGACAACTTTGAAAAATTCAGCTCTCTCTTTTTGAACCAGTTCGCTAGTGCCAGAAAGCATGAGAAAACATATTTGTCGTTGATTAGCATGCAGCAAAAGAAAGGTGAATCTTTGCGACAGTATGTGGAGCGTTATACTAAGGAATGTGTGGAAGTCCCTACTGCAACAGAGGAAATCAAAGCTGGAGGTCTCACTAGGGGTCTACGGCCAGGGAAGTGTCGAGATTCGTTGGCTAAACGTCCGGCGAGGTCGTTTGACGAGCTTTTGGAGAGATGCAGCAAGTATGTTAATATGGAGGAGGCGGAAGCAGACTTTCTACAGAATGATAAGATAAAAGTGAAGCCAACGGATGAGAGGACCCGTCAAAATGAACGACGAGCTCCTCAGAAGGAGGTCAGGGCGGAAGATCGATTTAAGGGGCCCAGGTATGAACACTACAAACCATTGAGGGCTCCCCAGAAGGAAATTCTTGAAGTGATGGAGCAACGAGGAGAGACTAAGTTGTTAGCAGCACCCAAGCCCTTGCCTCCACCGCGAAAATTCTCGGCAGGAAAGGATAGGTATTGCCGATACCACCGTGATTACGGTCATTCTACCAATTTCTGTCGTGAGCTGAAAGACGAAATTGAGCGGCTTATCAGAGCCGGGCACCTGAAGGAGTTCGTAATAAAAGACAAGGAACGTCGTGACGAGCGCCCAGAGGGCCATGAGCTAGGTGACAAACGCCGGAGAATGGAAGAACAACCAGATAGACCAGTGAAGAAAGGGGTGATTCATATGATAGCAGGAGGTCCTACGGATGGTGACTCACACAGGGAGAGGAAGAGAACATATCGAGGAAAGAGCATGATGGACGAGGTGGCTGAGGTCAAGGTACAAGCAAGTTCGGCTACCTTGAACTTCAGCGCGAATGATGTACAGGGGGTCGTGGTTCCTCATAATGATGCCTTGGTTATTACGGCTGAGGTGGCCAGTTACGATGTGCAGAGGGTTCTGATAGATACTGGGAGTTCGGCGGATATCATTTTCTGGAAATGTTTGCAGCAGATGGAGTTGGAGGTAAAAATGGAACCGGTGCACACTGCCCTATACGGTTTTAATGGCAGTGAGGTCCGACCCATGGGGGAAGTAAACCTAACAGTCGCCCTAGGACGAGCTCCCACGAGGAAGGTAAAGATGGTCAGATTTTTGGTCGTCGATGCCAGCTCGGCATATAATATCATTCTGGGACGCCCCAGCTTGAACGCGTTCCAAGCTGCTGTCTCAACGTGGTGTATGAAAATTAAGTTCCCTGTGGGAGACGAAGTTGGAGAGGTGATGGGAGATCAGTTGCAGTCGCGCCGTTGTTATGAAATAACATTAAAGACTGCGGAGGCATTGAATAAGAAGAGGAAGGCGGAGGATCCCCCTGAATCATCACATCAAGGTAGACGACAAGAGTTGAGCTTAGATTCCCAGGACGAGCTCATGGAGGTGGAGCTGGTCGAAGGGGTCCCTCTGAAAACAGCTAAGGTAGGTCTTATTTGGAAGAAAACATTCAGAAGGCATTGGTGGCATTGCTGAGAGAATTTGTGGACGTGTTTGCCTTTGCACCTGATGAGCTCGTGGGAATTAGTCCAGAAGTGGTTGAGCACAGGTTGAACATTGACCCAACAGTAAGGCCGGTTAAGCAAAAAAGAAGGCATTTCGGTGCCGAGCTGGATGAAGTTATAGAGGCCGAGGTGAATAAGCTCCTGAAAGCGGGACACATAGAGCCCATACAATTTCCGGAATGGTTGTCGAACTCTGTGATGGTACGCAAAGGTGAGGGTAAGTGGAGGATGTGTATAGACTTTCGTGATTTGAACAAAGCTTGCCCTAAGGACCATTATCCATTACCGCGGATAGATCAGCTCGTCGATTCCACGGCGGGGTGTGAACTGTTGAGTATGATGGATGCTTCGCAGGGGTACCACCAAATTCCTCTCGCAAAGGAGGATCGCAAGAGGGTTAGTTTTGTAACGTCCAAAGGTACTTACTGTTATGTCGTAATGCCTTTTGGACTTAAAAATGCTGGAGCCACATACCAACGATTGGTGGATAAGTTGTTTAAAGACAAGATCGGACGAAACATGGTGGTTTACGTGGATGATATGCTCGTAAAGAGTAGGAAGGCATGCGATCATGTGGTGGACCTAAGAGAGACCTTCACAACCTTACGACGGTATGGCATGAAGCTCAATCCCACAAAGTGCAAATTTGGAGTGCGATCAGGAAAGTTCTTAGGGTACCTGGTGACGGAGAAAGGGATCGAGGTAAATCCTGAGAAAGTGCGAGCTGTTATCGAGATGAAGGCACCCGCGAACTTGAAGGAGGTGCAGGTCCTAGCAGGGCGCCTAGCTGGCTTGAGCAGGTTCATAGCTCAGGCCGCGGAAAAAAGTTTTCCTTTCTTTCGTGCCCTAAAGAAGGGATCTCGCTTTGAGTGGACGCAGCAGGCACAACATGCCTTTGAAAGACTGAAAGAGTTCATCGCCGAGCTACCTTTGCTTACAAAGCCAGAACCCGGAGATGACTTAGTGGTATACCTGTCGGTAGGAGAAGAAGCTATTAGCTCGGTGTTGTTAAAGGAGGAGTACGGCCAACAAAGGCCGATATATTACACTAGTCGGGTATTACAAGGAGCTGAGCGCCGGTATTCAGAAGTGGAGAAGGCTGCGTTGGCACTCATTGCTACAGCTCGCAAGCTGCGGCCCTACTTTCTTACACATAAGGTGATAGTAAGGACCAATTATCCGTTTAAAGATACTTTAGGTCGTCCCTCAGCCTCAGGAAGAATGGTGAAGTGGGCGATTGAGCTAGGAGAGTACAACGTCGAGTTTGAGCCAAGGCGAGCAATAAAGGCTCAGGCTTTGGCAGATTTTATACAAGAATGTACTACGAGCAAGGAGGAAGGAAAATGGATGGTATACACGGACGGATCCTCGGCAATCGGAGGTGCTGGGCTCGGCATCCTAATCATCACTCCCGAGGGTGATCATCTGGAGTTTGCTGTGAAGTTGAGCTTTAGAGTATCAAATAATGAAGCGGAATATGAAGCTTTGTTGCAGGGAATACAGCTCGTCCTTAAGGAGGGAGCTCGTCAAGTGATGTTCCATTCAGATTCCCAGTTGATAGTCGAGCAGGTTAAAGGGGAGTATGAGGCAAAGGAGGAGCGCATGCGAAGGTATGTAGCTGAGGTGCGGTCATTACTTAATGGATTTAGGTCCTGGGAACTCATACAGATACCACGAGCTGAAAATGACCGAGCTGACCTCCTGTCAAAGATGGCGGCGACAGTAGTGGATTGTAAGTCACGATCGGTTACTTTAATGGAGATGACGGGGAGTACTTTGGATCGGGTTTTGGAGGTAGAGGAGCATGAGGATTGGAGATCGCCTTTGATAAGATGGTTGCAGGAGCCAGTTGAAGGAAAGGATATAAGGAATGACCCGGTAGGTCGGCGAGCTTCACGATTCTACTTGCAGAATGGGATTTTGTACAGGCGGTCTTATGTAGGACCTCACTTGAGGTGCGTTTCTGAGCAAGAAGGAGATTATGTGCTGCGCGAAGTCCATGAAGGATGTGGCGGCGATCATATGAAGGCTCGATCGTTGGCGGGAAAGGTACTACGAGCGGGGTATTTTTTGCCTACTATGAGGACAATGGCGCAAGAGATGGTCCGAAAGTGTCTCAAATGTCAGCGGCATGGCCCTCTCATTCATCGACCTGCGGAGAGCATGGTACCTATAAGTTCACCATTACCCTTCACTCAATGGGGAATCGATATAGTAGGACCTTTACCTCAAGCAACAGGTCAGCGCAGGTTCTTGGTAGTCGCGATAGACTATTTCACAAAGTGGATTGAAGCAGAGCCTTTAGCTAAAATTACAGAAGACAAGATGATAAAGTTCTTGTTTACTAATATTTGCTGCCGATATGGTATTCCTCGAGTTCTCATCTCGGATAACGGGACCCAGTTCAGAGGTCGGCATATCAGGGAGTGGTGCGAGAACATGAAGATTAAACAGCAGTTTGCGTCGGTAGCACATCCGCAAGCTAATGGGCAGGCGGAGGTGGCAAATAGATCCATCCTAAATGGACTTAAGGCTAGGTTGGAGGGGGCCTCGGCAGCTTGGGTCGACGAGCTCGATTCAGTTCTTTGGTCATATCGAACGACTCCTAGAGCTTCAACAGGTGAGACACCGTTCAGTTTAGTTTATGGAATGGAGGCGGTCATTCCAGTGGAGATCGGCCTCAGCTCGAGGAGGATCGATATTTATGATGAAGCTGAGAATACGGATTCGCAACGTGAGGCACTTGACTTGGTTGACGAGTTGCGAGACCAGGCAAGGGTAAGGACGATGGCGTATAAACAGCGAATAAGGGCAGCTCATGATAAATCTGTGCGAACTAGGCGTTTTCAGGTGGGAGACTTAGTTTGGCGACAGGCTGATGCTCTAAAGCATGTTGGAAAGTTGGAACCCAATTGGGAAGGGCCTTACAAAGTTGAGCGGATCCTGACGGGGAGAGCATACGAGCTCAGCGATATGGAAGGACGAGTGTTACCGCGACCATGGAACATACTCCACCTGAAGAAGTACTATGTCTAGCTCAGAAGATTCTCTTAATAATTATTACTTGAATAATTGGTGTCATTTTGTTTCCGAATGATGTTGCTTTCTCCTCGAATAATGTTGTTTTCTCCTTGAATAATGAAAGTTACCATTTTCTGAATTATGTTTGTTATGATAATATCGCAAGCTTGTCGAGCTCGGCGATGATGTTTTTAGGGCGAAAGCCTGTTATGATAAGCACGAGCTTATCAAGCTCGGCGATTATGTGGTTAGGGCGAGTGCCTGTTATGATAATCGCGAGCTTGTCAAGCTCGGCGATGATGTTTTTAGGGCGAAAGCCTGTTATGATAAGCACGAGCTTATCAAGCTCGGCGATTATGTGGTTAGGGCGAGTGCCTGTTATGATAATCGCGAGCTTGTCAAGCTCGGCGATGATGTTTTTAGGGCGAAAGCCTGTTATGATAATCGCGAGCTTGTCAAGCTCGGCGATTATGTTTTTAGGGCGAGAGCCTGTTATGATAATCGCGAGCTTGTCGAGCTCGGCGATGATGTTTTTAGGGCGAGAGCCTGTTGCGATACTCACAAGCTTGTCGAGCTCGGCGATGATGTTGTAATTGCAAGTTTGTCAAGCTCGGTGATAAGGATATAGGGACAAAGGCAGGTTCAACGAATCGCAAGTTGGTTGAGCCTAGCGGTGATGTCGAGAGGATGAATGTCTGCTCCAACGTTTGTGATATTACTGAAACTTGGTGATGCATACTTATGAAAATTCGAAAGAATTATTTGTGATATTCACCTAAGGTATGTAAGTTGGTATCCTGTTGGCATACTTATACTGTTCCTAGCCTGGTACGAGTTTATACTCATCACCGAATTAAGGATAGGAAAGTCGGTATGGGATCTTGTTAAGACGAATCTTTGTAAGTGGACGAGTAAAGCACAATTTACAAATGAATTTGATAAAGTACGAATAATAAACCATTCATTCAATTAAAAGACAAAGTTCAGGTGGTTCGCAATCATGCTTACAAAACGATTCAGTTCATATCCTAAGGCAAAAGATAGCAAAAGGCATCGACCCATAACAGGGGGATAAAAGAAGTAGCAAACGGCCTCCTGCGAAGACTATGGAGATTCGTCCTCGTCATCCTCGTCTTCATCATCATCCTCGGCGTCATTGTCCAGCTTGGCCTTTTTCTTGGCAATATCGAGAACGGGTTCCCACCACGGGAAGTCGGCTGGTTGTGACTTATCGCCATTCCAGCCAATGGGTTCTGGAAGGCCCGATACCATGGAAGCCTTGTCCACGGATCCTGTGAAGCCGGGAGCCTTGGCTAAAGTAAGGGTGCGGTCCACTCCCTCGTGGAAGTACTGGAGGCAGGCTGGGCCGAGCTTACCGAGAAAGGCGGTCGTGTGCTCATAATACCCCAATAGCTCAGTTCGATAATGCTCGAGGAAGCAAATGCCACGGTCTGAGGAAAGAAAAGAGTTCTCACCTTCCCGGCGAGCTAAGGCCACACGATCGTCCACAAACAACTGAAATAAAGTTAATTCTGTCTCTTTGGCATGCATCTGGTTTGAGAGTCTGACGACCTCGTTGCCCTTCAACTTTAGCTGGGCGTTGAGCTGGTCGATCTCCTCTTTTTGACGGTCTTGTGCTTCTTTCATACTAGCCACCTCGACCTTCGCGGCGTTAAGCTCATTCTGTAGAGTTTCGATTGTTGAGGTGCCTTCTATTTCTTCATAGAGCATTGGGGCCAGAGCAGCCAGCGACTGCAAAGGAACAAAAAACAAACACCTGTTCATAAAGGTAATATCGTTATAATGGTGAGTAAGTAGCTCGATTGGGTTACCTTAACTAGGTGGAGTAAGGCGGAGGACGCTCGTACTTGACTATCTTCCCAACCGGAGGTTTCTTCCTTGGGAAAGATAGAAAGGAGGTAAGCAGCAGCCGAGCTGGCATCCTTGTTGCCAGCAAAGGATTTAGGTTGTCCAAGAGCGAATTTTGGACTAGCAGTTGGTGGGGGTGACTCTTCATTTTTCTCTTTTCCACCTTTCGTGGTTTTGGGGCGTTTCGCTTTTGTTTGCTTTACGGAAGTTTGGTTTTTTGGTTGACGTTTCTTTTTTGCTCCAGTGGTGGTCTGGTCGGCGGCAGGATCCTGTGCATCCGCAACGACGGTTGAGTCGGCAGCCGTACCGGCTTGGAGGAGTGGCTGAGTGGGCTGTTCGGTGCGCCTGGGTGTCGAGAGCGCCGAGCTGAAAATGGATTCTGTAATGTGCCACACCAACGTATTTAGTATAGTAGCAAGTAATGCATATCGTAAACGAAAATAAAGAGGAAATAGAAGAAACGAAACAACAAGTGTAATAAAGGAGGTTTAGCTCATCGTGCCCACCTATGTCATCCACGGTCTCGGCCGGGTGATTGGAGAGTTTGAAGTGATGAAGCAAGCGGGTGTCAGTTGATAATTTTACAACGTGAAGGGGTTTGGTATTCCACTCTATAATGAGGGCGTCGTATTCGGCATTTGGACGTGGATGGTCCCGCTGTTTTGGGAGTTCGTAAATCCACTTGGGCGGAAAGTCAAAGGTATGAATAGGAGGGCGTACAAAGTAGTACTTGTCTTTCCAATTGTGGATTTTGTTCTTAGGTTGGCTAAGGAATTTTGCATTTGGCGGGTGGATAGGTAGTAGGTGGTGCCGAGTAGTTTCATCGACAAACAATAAAAGCACAATTCTGGGTCAAGCTTGCCGAGCCTGGCTCGACATATCATAATAAAGCTTACAAGCATCTGGATGGCGTTAGGAGAATAATGGTTCAGAGGCACACGGTATAAACTGCTTAGCTCGAGGAGGTCGTCACGAAGAGGAAACCTCAGCCCGGCGGTGTCCTGGTCGAGGAAAAATGTATAGAAGCCCGATGGGGGATTGTTGTAGGAATGTTGGGATTGAGGTACTTTGAACTCCCAATTTCCGGGGAGTTCGATCTTCTTCAAAACTTTGGTTATGCTCTCGGGGGAGTGGGCAGAAAGCATGCTGGGGCGAGGCGAGCTAGTCGTGGGGGACATGATTTTTGCCTTGTTAGCCGAGGTAGCCGAGGTGGAAGAATCTCCACTCGTCGGCGCCGGCAAGGCTAAGGTCAGTGGTGGCTCGCCTAACGGTCCAAATTTTGAATTAGGGTTGGCATTTAAATTAATAATGGGGCTAAGTTTGCTAAGCATCAAAGTACATGGAGTTAATGATGTATAAAAGCATAAATGGGGCTAACTAAAAAAGAAGAAAAAACAGGAAATTGTGAACACACACACCCGGTACAAGTGACGCAAACAAAATAATTGGATCGAAGACACCTACCCATGAAGCCGCCGGTCATTGTCGCGGAGAGGGGAGATCGAGGATCTTGTTCCGGGGACTTGCCGAGAAAAGGGGAGCACCGCGCCAGATCTTGGACTGAGGATAGAAGGAGAAGGTGTTTTGGGAGTGAAGGAGATGGGAGATTGAAGGTTGGGTATTTATAAGTGGATTCTTTGTGGAGGAATATGAAGGAACAATTAATCTGGGCCGTTTATTCAAAATGCGATCAATGGTTTCAAATTGAAGAGTGTTGGAGAAATTGGAGGGAGACTTCAAAAATGCCCAATTTTGGACGATCTCATTTAGGGACGGATCTGATGGTCAGGATGATTCGCCTGTGCCGAGCTCCCGAGTGATGGCGACGTGACGAGCTCGCGGTTTGCTTCAATGTGATGAGCTCGTGGTTTTGCGCGATGAGTTGAGCTTGCGATTTTCGATGTGCTGTGCTTAGATTTTTGGCGATGGACGAGCTCGAGATTCTACAAGGCCGAGCTAATGGTTTGGAGGGTGACGAGTTCCTGATGTTTGTGAAAATGACGAGCTCATATTTTCGATGCTGGCCGAGCTCGTATTTTTTTTTTCGATGAGCAGAGCTCGCGGTTTCGCGAAGGATAAGCTCATGGTTTCACGATATGACGAGTTCCCGGAGGTTGTGATATAACAAGTTCACCGAGATGGTAATATGACGAGCTTGCAACAGTTATAATGCGATGGGCTCGCAGAGGCGGTGGTATGACGAGCTCGCAGAGGTTATGATGCGACAAGCTCGCAGAGCCTACAGCCAGCTTACGGTTGCGACGGACTCGACGTTTTCTGATATGACGAGCCTACGATCTTGTTGCAGTGACGAGCTCGTGATTCGGGGTTATGACGAACTCGCTGTTTGCGGTCGGACGAGCTCGTGGTTCGGAGTTATAACGAGCTCGTGGTTTGGAGTTATGACGAACTCGCTGTTGGCGGTCGGACGAGCTCGTGGTTCGGAGTTACGACGAGCTCGTGGTTTGGAGGTATAACGAGCTCATGACTTTGACAGGGGGTGAGCTTGCAGTTTGTGATGTATGTGACGAGCTCCGCGTGACGGAGAGGGTGACGAGCTCGTAGACAACTGGAGGGTGATGAGCTCGGCAGGTAGCTGCGGTGTGGCACGCTTGAAATAAGGTGAGACTCATTTGCGATGCTCGTATTTCTTTATTTCTTGCACAAGTTTATAGAGCTTGTCCAGAAATGGGAGGGCTAGATGATGTAGCATAGCATCGCGACTCGGACGAGAAGAATGAGGTTAGCGGCTCGAACCGGTGTGACGGACTAATTAAATTGGGTTTCTGGACCGAGCTTGGTAAGGCCCGGTAGGGGAGTTGAGCTCGGCGAATGGTGAATTGAGCTCGGCGGGGCAAGTGCATAGCTCTTCAGCTCGTCGAGGAGATGATATGTTGCGATATGCCACTCTTGCGGATATTACGGAGATTTTTCGGGAAGTGGGGTCATGTAGGACTCTAGTTCTATCTCAGCACGTGCGTCATTCGGTACTAGAGGGGACGAAGGACTCTGAGTGTAGTAGGAGTCTTCCTAAGGCTCTTCTTCTCCCATATAAAAAGGCGACAGGTTATAAAAAACACATAACACACAACATTCACGAGATACGCATTGTCTTCTATATCTGCTACCTCTTTTGAATTCCGAACTGACTTGGGCGTCGGAGTGTTCGCGCCNAGAGCGAGAATTTCTCATTATTGAGGGGGAAAAAAATTGAGTTTAATTTATGTGTGGCCACAGTTTTTTTGAATGGATTTAACACGTTGATTCATTGTTATGTGGTTTTATGTTGCAGGTGTCCCCACAATAGTATGCACGTGTGATCCTCTGTAAGGGTTTTATTTCAGTACTAATTAATTTATTCAATCTGTGGGATAACATAGATTGTTGTGACTTGTGAGGTGTGATTTTCTAAAAGCCACTCGCAAGACAAAACTATCCTCAGAAGATCTCGTGACAAACAGGGCCAATGTCTTATCCTCAGCCCGTGAACTGCTTTCATTATCACATAGGCGGCATATTGGGAGTTTTTTCTTCTCACAATGTATTTATTATAGTAACAATAATGAACTAGTACAATACATGTGTACTAGTACAATACCCGTGTATTATACGGTTGTTGAATTAAAAAACTTTTGTAAGAAATTAATTTTTTTATTTTTTAAAAACTAAAATTATTTAATCTTATATAAAACATTACTTTAGATTTTAATTAAATTGTCAAATTATATCTTTTTAATCATAATAATTAAACACCCGCACATTAAATGATAAATAATTTTATTTTCTAATTAATTTTAATAAATAATTTTATTATTATTATTATAAAGATAAATATAATTTATTTATTTTATATATACAATATGGATGTCAAATCGAAGCTCATGAAAAGATGATTAGTTTGATATATTATATATGTAAAACCGATAAGAAATACAAAAGTTATCAACTTTTTTAAAATATATTTGCAATTCAATGGTTATAATAGAAAATGATATTAAAATACAATTAATGCAAATATTAATTTATATTCAAGCCTAACTCCAAAGCATGATTTTTTTGCCAAATAAGATTCCGAAGCATGAGAGTTTGCCACGTAAGCTCAACGCATTCTGAAATTATATGTAATACACGGTTGTTGAATTAGAAAACTTTTGTAAAAGATTATATTTTTTATTTTTTTGAAAACTAAAATAATTTAATTTCATATAAAACATTACTTTGGGTTTTAATTAAATTGTCCAATTATATTTTTTTATTCATAATAATTAAACACCCGTACATTAAATGATAAATAATTATATTTTCTAATTAATTTTAATTAATAATTTTTTTATTATTATAAAGATAAATATAATTTATTTATTTTATATATACAATATGGATGTCAAACCGAAGCTCATGAAAAGATGATTAATTTGATATATTATATATGTAAAACCGATAAGAAATACAAAAGTTATCAACTCTTAAAATATATTTGCAATTCAATGGTTATAATAGGAAATGATATTAAAATACAATTAATACTAATATTAATTTATATCCTAGCCTAACTCCAAAGCATGATTTTTTGCCAAATAGGATTCCGAAACATGAGAGTTTGCCACGTAGGCTCAGCGCATTCTGAAATTATATGTATTACACGGGTATTGAATAGGAAAGCTTTTGTAAAAAATTAAAATTTTTATTTTTTTAGAAATTAAAATAATTTAATTTTATATAAAACATTACTTTGGGTTTTAATTAAATTGTCAAATTATATTTTTTGCATCATAATAATTAAACACCCGTACATTAAATGATAAATAATTTAATTTTTTAATTAATTTTAATGAATATTATTATTATTATTATAAAGATAAATATAATTTATTTATTTTATATATACAATATGGATGTAAAATCGAAGCTCATGGAAAGATAATTAATTTGATATATTATATATGTAAAACCGATAAGAAATACAAAAGTTATCAACTTTGAAAATATATTTGCAATTCAATGGTTATAATAGGAAATGATATTAAAATACAATTAATACAACTATTAATTTATATCCAAGCCTGACTCCAAAACATGATTTTTTGCCAAATAGGATTCCAAAGCATGAGAGTTTGCCACGTAGACTCAGCGCATTATGAAATTATATATAGAGGGGATTACACGGGTATTTGTTAAGAAATTTATATTTACACTTAAAACTTAAAAAAAAATAATGTTTTAATTTTACAAATATTTTTTTAAGAAACTATATTTTTATTTATATTTGAAATGGCGTCCATCAATTATATGACTTAACATCTTATATTATAGTAATTTGTTAACCTATATCATATAACTAATTTGTAGTTAAATTAATTTGAATGAATTTATTTATAATTAATTTTAACATATAATTTAATTTTTATTATAAAGTTAATATAATTATTTATTAATTTTTAGGTACAATACAAATGTGAAATCGAATCTCATCAAGACATGATTAATTTGATATATTATATATGAAAAGTTGATAATAAATAAAAAATTTATTAGCTTTTAAATATATTTATTATTTATGTAAGTAAATTTTCTTATAATTACGAAAGAAAGATTGAAAAAAAATATTATGCCTTATAAACCACGTTTAGAATATGAAATAATATTAAAACATAATTAATATTTTTAAAAAAAGGATCATAAATATTCATTATATGTATGCATATTCCAAGTTTAGTTATTTTTAATTTGGAAATAATAAAATTCTCCAAACCAAATGACAAATTATGAATATTTGTCACATAGTTTTTCGAAGCGTGCGAGTTGCCACTTAGGCTCAAGAGGATTTGTGATATACAAAAGTTAGTTATTTTAGTGACTTGTTGATATACAATGGGTGCTCAATTTAGGGTTGATCATTTTTTGCATTATAAAATGCTTTAAGTTTAATTTTGCTTAATTATCATACTAATGAATTTAAATATTGGATGATGGGGAGAAATAAAAAAAAATAGACCATACTCCAATATTTTGAAGTTTGTTTTAAAATGCAGATTATAAGAAAACATACATCAATTTTCTGAATAACTATTTTTATATTGATTCATTGTATTTAGACACATGTCTCAAAATAAAACTGAATTAAATAAATAGTTAGTCACTTTTTGACTCCCATATCTAGGTTTTCATTGTATGTATTGAAAAAGATTTTATTCAATAAAAAATACCTAATATATTGCCTACCAGACATTTTTCCAACCGTCATGGATTTGCCCAAGTAAAAAGAATCCAAATCTGTCAAAAGCAAAGAAAAAAAAAATCTAGTTTCGAACTTAAGGTCTATACTCATGTTTTTTTTTTTCAAACGATAAGAGATCTCATAAACTAGATAAAATAGTACATCCAATATGAGAGCTCACCAGCTCATACAACAAATACACAACCAGAGAACCACTCCAACAGTGGTCTAGAAACCCGAATACAACTAGCTATTAAAAGCAAATACAAAGATTCTGATTCTTTAGAGCAATAATCACAACACCCCTATCACTAAAGCCAAACCATGACACAAATCAACACATAAGAGGCAACTGAACATACAAACCTTGCCTCTATACAAGAACCAAAATTAACAAACACCTATTTGCTGGAATTCACCCCATTCCCTTAATGCCGAAAGGACAATAATGTTCCCCGGCATCCAAATTTTCTGAAAAAACACAAAGATTCTGCGACTTTCAAAGCCACTAGAGAATGTACGTTGAGAGTTGTGCATCATAAACTGGAGATCGATCCAATTCAGGAATCCACCACCACCACCGTCTAAAATCATTTGCAACATCTGTTGTAGCAAATAATATTTTTACCGAGTACGGGATGACTCCCGACCTCGGGTCGATCTCTCGAGGAAGGCGATTCGGAATTTAGCTTTGGTGTCGATTACACACGAAAAGAAAGTAAATCCTAAACACTCTAATCAGAAATGAGGAATATATTATCAACTAAGAATTCAACAGCAAACAAAAACGAACCTAAAGTACGAACTAGAAAGCGATAAAGAAGCTAGGGAATCGGGGATAATTTATTCAAGTTCTAAGCAAAACCGGGCAATCAATTGTTCGGTTCGAGATTGATACTCTCGCTTAGACATCTAGCGGTTCGCTCCCAATAACTCTTCGTAACAAGGGATTGAACATAGACGAGCTAGCTCGAGCATACAACACATGTCAATTATCCCAGTCTCAGTAACATTTCGTAACAAGAGACGGGTCATCAGCAAGTACGTATTTCAATCCAAAACCTATAGACTATTCAGTCACGAAATCATCTATCTCATGCGAGCCTAGGTCTACGACTTCTCCCCTTTCGGTTCTAAAAGTCGCTAATCCAATTAGAAGGTGTTTAATCAACTAATCATATAGAATCAACAAACCCTAACTCGACAAATTAACATTCAATTGATACCAATCGCAAGATCGAAGTGTCACCCTTCGATTATATCAAGTTATCAAGCAAGAATTAATTAACCCTAATTAAAGCAACTCACACAAGCATGAACAAATTAAAGCCCAATAATAACGAAATTAATCAAGAACAATCATCCCCTATCCCTAGCAGAAGGAATTAGCTACGTAAAATAAATTCAACACAATCAATCATCTCTCTCAATTCAATCATTTTCATGAATTAAAAATAAAGAGAAAAACTTACAATAAATCGCAATTCCAAGTGTTGAATTCAAATTACAAGCTTAATCCCTAACTAAGATGGAGAAGAAGAAAAATGGATAATAAGGGTGAAGACAGGAAGAAAAAAAAACGGTGGAAAAGATGAGAGGAAAAGAAGAGGAAGAAAGGAGTTTGGTGTTTTTCCCGACCTAGGGTTTTCACCCCAGAAGGGAGAATGAATCCTATTCATGATGTCCGCACGCATATTTATAGTGAAAAGGGTCCACAGCGCGGAAGAATTCTGGCACGGCGCGAGGTGGGGTGTTGCCGCGGCGCGAGGCATGGTAGCACGGCGTGGCGCGCGAAGCAGCACTCTTTGAAGGCCCGTGGAGTGCTTAACGCCGTGGAGGAAGTGTGTGGCGCGGCGTGGGGCTGTTTCGCACCGCAGAGGGAGCCAGTGCCGCGCCGCTGAGGGTTGTCGCGCCGCGGAGGGGGCCAGTGCCGCGCCGCTGAGGGTTGCCGCGCTGCGGCGCGCGGGGCTGTTAGCTCGGCTGCGCGACTTTTGCGTTTTGGGCTCGTTTGGGCTCGTCCGAACTCGGAATTGAGTTCTGTTTTTTCCTACGCGTCGCTAACGAACCCCTCTATTCAATGATACTTTCATGACCAGATTTTGCCAATAGTACAATTCTCTAGAGTTTTCCAACCTTCAAACAGTCGACAGCTTGTTGGACTTTACGTTTCGGCCCCGTTCGGATTCATCTAAACTCGGAATTGAGTTCCGTTTTCTTCTGTGTGACGCCGACGAACTCTTCTACCTATTTATGCTTGCCGACTGACTTTTGCCAAAAATATGATCTTTCCGAAGCTTTCGACCTACACACCATAAATGAAGAAAAACCAGAAAAACATACGAAAAACACAAGAAAAACCAAGATAGAGAAAAACACACGATAAACTACAAAACAAGATAAAAACTAACTAAAAGACCTAATATGGGGGGACAAGAAAGGAAAAATAACAAGGAAAAACGCAACAAAAATGGGACAAACAACATCTTCTGGGACATCCCAAGATATTGGGGCTCAGTTCTACACAGCTTTTGTAACAGCCCAAATTCTGTATTAATAAAAATGACAGTTTTTAATTCTCAGTTGAACTATTTCTTTTTATTAATACTGCTTGTCTTTATTCCGAGCCAGTTATCAGCTATTCAATCTCAGTTATTAATTCCGGTCTATTTATTTTATAAATGGATTTTATTTAAGTAGGAATTAATTATTTCAGTTGACGAATAATCGAAACCGAGTATGTCTCGATAAATCGTTCAAAGTGAAGCCGTGTCCGGAACCGAGTTGTTCGGTCACGAGTATCGCGTCTAGTTCGCGCCTAGCCAATTCTCGAGCCTTAGTAGTCTCGAGTCTTGTTTGAGCCCTAGCCGTACTCATAGCCTTACTTAGAATATTTTCTAAGTATGAGATCATTTTTATCGAGCCTTCGATATCATTTCCTTGGGCAAGTACACCGCTCCAAGTTCGTGCACGGGTCGCGTCCTAGTGCCGCACCTTAGCCTCGCGCGAGTCAAGCATGGTGCNCATCATACAAATCAGTCAACAGGTTGACAAGAAAAGGTTTTAAGCTCAAACGGGCTACTAGTGGAATAAATTTAGGACCAATGAATAAGTCAGAAGTGAGCTAATCAAACAAAACGCCTCAATCATATTCGCAATTTTAAACTCTAATCGATTCCTTTCAAACAAACTCAAGGCAAGTTCTAATCATTCAAGAATATGACCAATATCTCACAAGAAAGAAGAGTAAGGATCAAAACCTCACAAGGCAAATATATGTCACTCAAAGCAATCAAGCATATACCGAGGCAATGATCAACACAACCATCATCACAACTTCCCAATTTCATCAAACATTCATCAGCAAATCCTATAATTCACCAATACCATGCTCAACAACACAAAAACCTAAAACTAGACCAGTTCACCACATAAGCATGCAAAATCCAAATGGACTCCCCCACACTTAAAAATGAGGCAATGCCCTTATTGCTTCAACTCAAAACAGGGAGTCAAATAACGGACCTAGCAATTTCATATCATGAACCAATACTAGCAGCTAACACAAGAATAACAGACTCAAAAGAAAAGACAAGAGAAAGAATAACTCAAAAAGGATAAAAAGAAAAGGGTGTGCAAACCGAAAATGCCTCGAGGAGACTAAGCATCCAGTGCATGCCTTTCGCCCAAGCTCTAAGCCTCGATAGGTCCTGACAAGCAAAAACCACACAACTCCCAAAACTCCAATTATTCAAGAATAAAAACTAAAAATGCATAAACGAAATTAGCTAAGAAAGCAGTAAATATCACTTGGGTTGCCTCCCAAG
The DNA here is from genome assembly GCA_008636005.1 of Striga asiatica. NCBI lineage: Eukaryota > Viridiplantae > Streptophyta > Magnoliopsida > Lamiales > Orobanchaceae > Striga > Striga asiatica. The sequence continues at coordinate 663,235 of BKCP01004406.1, read as the reverse complement.
AAGCGCTTGTTTTACGTCATTAGCTTGACGAAACCTGTACATGAATCAACCAGGATCCAGAAACAAATGGCGATCATGCCACGCCTTCGTATTCTCTAGCAGTGGAAGCATAGAAAATGTGGCAAGAAGGCAGGCCCAGTGGATCCGAGTGGCTATGTTCTTGGTGAACCGGGTTCGGGCACGAGCAATCCCCAATATTAGACACAGAGCTTTGCCCACACGAGCTCTGTCGTCAACTTCTGGAATTATAAACCCATCTGTGGAGCAAGTCAAACTGAATCCCACCCACTTCGTAACACAGTGCAAGGGTCTCGAAGACGGATGCTCCAACTCGGAGGTGGGAGGTGGGACTTGAGAATCAAGCCTATGGATCTCCTCTTCTGAAATATCATCAACGTCTGGCTGGAGCTCATCATCTTCTTCTTCGGCCTCACACATTTGCTTCATCATACGGGCTTGAGTATCAAGCATAAAGTGCGGGTCGGCAACTTGTGCCTCGATTGAGTCGATGTGTGCTGTAAGAATCTCCGTTTGTGTGCCCAGTCGAGCACATCTGAGCTCAATCTCCACATCTCGAGTGGCTTGGGCAGATATGAAAGCAAGGATGAGGTAGAGCTTTTCATCATATGTCAAAGCAGCCTCCCGAGGTTCATCCCTATGTGTAGATTCGCCTTGAGCGGTGGGCTCGGGAGTGACATTGTTAACTCGATCCTCTAAGGCGTGCAAGCGCTCCACAAGATTCTCGATTCTGGACTCAATTTTACTCCTACGGGCCTCTTGGGAGGCTAACAGAGCGAGGGCCTGGTCGAGCTTGGCATTGTACTCTGAGGAGTCCTCGAGGGACTCACATGACTGCTCAACAGGTATAGACTCCCACTGTTGCTCGTAAGGATATGACCAAGTCTGTCCATAGTCCCACAAATCGTAGTATGGAGGTGGCTGGTTCAGACGGGCACACCGGGTTATGGTCTCTTCCTCCTGAGCTAACCGGGATGCTGCGAAAGAATAGATACGGTCGAGCTTCTCGTTGAACTCGTGGGACTCATAGTATTGCTCGACCAGAAAAGGGTCCCGCTCGGAAAGATATGTATATGACTGGTTGTGGTACCCGGTGTGATAGCTCGGCTCATTGACCCAAGGTTGGGTGTGCGGTAAGGGGAAAGCACGGTTGAAGTTCATATCTCCTGCACACCAAAACAGAACAACCACACGTAGCCACGAAAAGAGAGAAAAAAGAAAACAAAAACAAAACAAAGAAAAAAAACAAGATGTACAAAAGAAAGAACGAAAATAAGATAATTACAAACTAAAGAGAAACACGAAAAATAAAATCAATACCAAAACCAAATGTCTTACTTGCCTTCCCCGGCAACGGCGCCAAATTTGTTGTAGCACAAATTATTTTTACCGAGTACGGGATGACTCCCGACCTCGGGTCGATCTCTCGAGGAAGGCGGTTTGGAATTTAGCTTTGGTGTCGATTACACACGAAAAGAAAGTAAATCCTAAACACTCTAATCAGAAATGAGGAATATATTATCAACTAAGAATTGAACAGCAAACAAAAACGAACCTAAAGTACGAACTAGAAAGCGATAAAGAAGCTATGGAATCGGGGATAATTTATTCAAGTTCTAAGCAAAACCGGGCAATCAATTGTTCGGTTCGAGATTGATACTCTCGCTTAGACATCTAGCGGTTCGCTCCCAATAACTCTTCGTAACAAGGGATTGAACATAGACGAGCTAGCTCGAGCATACAACATATGTCAATTATCCCAGTCTCAGTAACATTTCGTAACAAGAGACGGGTCATCAGCAAGTACGTATTTCAATCCAAAACCTATAGACTATTCAGTCACGAAATCATCTATCTCATGCGAGCCTAGGTCTACGACTTCTCCCCTTTCGGTTCTAAAAGTCGCTAATCCAATTAGAAGGTGTTTAATCAACTAATCATATAAAATCAACAAACCCTAACTCGACAAATTAACATTCAATTGATACCAATCGCAAGATCGAAGTGTCACCCTTCGATTATATCAAGTTATCAAGCAAGAATTAATTAACCCTAATTAAAGCAACTCGCACAAGCATGAACAAATTAAAGCCCAATAATAACGAAATTAATCAAGAACAATCATCCCCTATCCCTAGCAGAAGGAATTAGCTACGTAAAATAAATTCAACACAATCAATCATCTCTCTCAATTCAATCATTTTCATGAATTAAAAATAAAGAGAAAAACTTACAATAAATCGCAATTCCAAGTGTTGAATTCAAATTACAAGCTTAATCCCTAACTAAGATGGAGAAGAAGAAAAATGGATAATAAGGGTGAAGACAGGAAGAAAAAAAACGGTGGAAAAGATGAGAGGAAAAGAAGAGGAAGAAAGGAGTTTGGTGTTTTTCCCGACCTAGGGTTTTTACCCCAGAAGGGAGAATGAATCCTATTCATGATGTCCGCACGCATATTTATAGAGAAAAGGGTCCACAGCGCGGAAGAATTCTGGCACGGCGCGAGGTGGGGTGTTGCCGCGGCGCGAGGCATGGTAGCACGGCGTGGCGCGCGAAGCAGCACTCTCTGAAGGCCCGTGGAGTACTTAACGCCGTGGAGGAAGTGTGTGGCGCGGCGTGGGGCTGTTTCGCACCGCAGAGGGAGCCAGTGCCGCGCCGCTGAGGGTTGTCGCGCCGCGGAGGGGGCCAGTGCCGCGCCGCTGAGGGTTGCCGCGCTGCGGCGCGCGGGGCTGTTAGCTCGGCTGCGCGACTTTTGCGTTTTGGGCTCGTTTGGGCTCGTCCGAACTCGGAATTGAGTTCTGTTTTTTCCTACGCGTCGCTAACGAACCCCTCTATTCAATGATACTTTCATGACCAGATTTTGCCAATAGTACAATTCTCTAGAGTTTTCCAACCTTCAAACAGTCGACAGCTTGTTGGACTTTACGTTTCGGCCCCGTTCGGATTCATCTAAACTCGGAATTGAGTTCCGTTTTCTTCTGTGTGACGCCGACGAACTCTTCTACCTATTTATGCTTGCCGACTGACTTTTGCCAAAAATATGATCTTTCCGAAGCTTTCGACCTACACACCATAAATGAAGAAAAACCAGAAAAACATACGAAAAACACAAGAAAAACCAAGATAGAGAAAAACACACGATAAACTACAAAACAAGATAAAAACTAACTAAAAGACCTAATATGGGGGGACAAGAAAGGAAAAATAACAAGGAAAAACGCAACAAAAATGGGACAAACAACATCTTCTGGGACATCCCAAGATATTGGGGCTCAGTTCTACACAGCTTTTGTAACAGCCCAAATTCTGTATTAATAAAAATGACAGTTTTTAATTCTCAGTTGAACTATTTCTTTTTATTAATACTGCTTGTCTTTATTCCGAGCCAGTTATCAGCTATTCAATCTCAGTTATTAATTCCGGTCTATTTATTTTATAAATGGATTTTATTTAAGTAGGAATTAATTATTTCAGTTGACGAATAATCGAAACCGAGTATGTCTCGATAAATCGTTCAAAGTGAAGCCGTGTCCGGAACCGAGTTGTTCGGTCACGAGTATCGCGTCTAGTTCGCGCCTAGCCAATTCTCGAGCCTTAGTAGTCTCGAGTCTTGTTTGAGCCCTAGCCGTACTCATAGCCTTACTTAGAATATTTTCTAAGTATGAGATCATTTTTATCGAGCCTTCGATATCATTTCCTTGGGCAAGTACACCGCTCCAAGTTCGTGCACGGGTCGCGTCCTAGTGCCGCACCTTAGCCTCGCGCGAGTCAAGCATGGTGCACAAAACATGGCCAAACACTTATGGTATTTTTCTAAGTGTTGTGAGACTCATTTCAGCCCATAAAATCAGCCCAAGGTCATTTTTCCCGAGCAGGACATTTTTCCCGCGCAGCCAGGCCACGCCCTCGTGCCCAGCCCGTGTCACAGCACCCAGGGCCAGTGCCCAGCCCGGGACAGCGCCCAGGCCCAGCGCTGGCAGCGCGACAGCCCAACTTCAAGAGGTCATTTCACATGTTTTCGGCCTAATTCTTTCAGGGACCAAAACCTCCAAATGTTATACACTTGATAAGGTTTATTTTGAGCTAAAGTGGCCCTAGGGAAGTTAAGCCCAAATCAATTTTCATGTGAGTCCAAAGGAGGGTCATGTGCATGGAATAAAATAATGGTATGTGTCATACCTTGTTCCCTCATGTGCACCAGCTCGACCAAGACCTGTCCAAGGCTTATTTTAAGCTTGGATGCTCTGTCATATGCCATCAAAACGTGCTAGGAAGCTTCCCTAAGTCAACTATCACCTTGCATTTCATGTGAGAAGATGGTATGGGACATTTGTGTCTCCACTTCATGACCTTATCATTTCGTCCTTATCTTTCATATTGGGACATCCTATAGTGAGTATTGAAGCTCTTGGAGACATCAAACACTTAGCAATATTGAGGGAGAAGAGAGAAAACCGAGAGCAAAGTCATTGTCCCTAGCCGTGCGCGTGTTCCCCGGGGAAGAGGAGTGCTCGTGTATAGCTTGTTCCAGCCTAGTTATCTCGAGGCTTATCATTATCCAAGCTTATTTTGGATTTTTCTAAGTCTCTTGAAGCTATCCTCCTCAGCCATTCAAGCCCCAAAGTCGAGGTTAAGTTCCTAGTGCCGCAAGATCCCCGAGCAAGGCCCATTTGCACCATTTTGACTTTTGAGCAAGCTTGAGGAGTCAGCTACCAGCACAGCCGCACTTATTCATTTTACAAAACCGATCAGGTGGGGACCCAGTCTGGGTTATACATTGAGTATAATAGTCGATATCACGTTCAGGTATGTATATGAGTTTTATCCGCTTGGGGTTAAGGCCAAGTTTGCCTTCCCTAAGTTCTGGTGGTGGCCCAGTTTGCCCTAGTTATACCATCAGAGTGTGCACACGGTACCGGCCAGAGTGTCCGGGAGTTACCGGCCAGAGTGTCCGGGAGATTACAGTTACCGGCCAGAGTGTCCGGAAGTTTCAGTTTACTTATATATACCGGCTCTGTGATATCATTATTATAATTGCTGTTTACTTTAGAATGGGTTTTTATGGAGTACAAGTGGACCGTACTCACCCCCACTTTATATTTTCAGATGACAGGGTCGGCGGGCAGGCGTGAGTCGAGCTGTGGTGGTGGTGGTCGTGAGTTCCGCACGAAAGCTGTTCCAGGGACATTTGTTTAAACTGTTGTGTAAACTATTATAACCACGTATTTCAGACTTCCGCTATGCTTGCGTTTATTTCCGAACATGCATGATTTTATTTTCAGACTTAAATAATTTAACCGGTTCGCCAGTACGAACGGTTCCAGACTAATATGCATGATTCGTTAAAAATATAAACCTGATTTCATTAAGTCTAAACCAGACGTTAGACTTAGGTTAAATAATTGGGTTTTTACGCAGCAAAGTCCTCAGCAGCATTCCGAGATAGTTTGGAAATGATTTCGAAAAATTTATAAGCATTTTCGAAAGTTAAAATTTGCGAAAATTTGGCCCTAAGTAGCGGGGTGTTGCAATTGGTATCAGAGCACTTTTGTGCTTCTGAATGTTTTAAAAGACAGGGAATTTTTTCAAAACTCGACCACACCACACTCACGCCTCGCCAACTACCAGGTAAGTGCATGCTGTAAAAGTTTTTCAAAGTTTATATAAGCAAACTGTACTATGTCTATGCTCAATAGGATTTATATAATCCGAACTCTAGATGCTCAAATCAGTATAAAACTCCTAGTAGTATCAGATATGTCTATCAGATTCAGAACTATAGATTCGAACTCTAGTCGAACTCTAGATTATTGAGTTATTTTCAGCAACTCGTCAAGAAATCGAGCCTCGCGCCTAGTTGCCGCGATAAACCATTCTCAATCCCTAGTAGTGTCGAGTTTGGACTAAGTCATTATCGAGCTTCAGCTAGTAATAGCATTTTTTTTCAGTTGTGCTAATTCCATTCCTATTTTTAGCTACAAGTTGCCTATTTAAATGGCACGTTGTAGAAATCAAGTTCAGCAGGGATGACCAGTCAGTTGTAGTTGCTCATCTTTGCGACTATAATTCCGATAAGTTGCGGTACCATGAGATCCTCGCATAGTAGTCGAGTGAATTCAGGGTCTCAAACAGATTTTTGAGATCACTAAGCATTCATATTTGCACCGTTTTTCTCCGGAACCAGTTTCAGATGACGGAAGATGGACGTCTATGAATGGCAGCCAGTATTCTGTCGCTAGTTAGCTAACCAGCAGAGAAATGATCACTTCAAGTTTAGTGATCGTTAATCCAGCCATTTCCTCTCGAGACTTAGAACTTTCCAAAGTTTATTTGGAATTATATTGATTATGAGAGTGATGAATTTAGAAAGTGGTTTTATGCTTCGTGATGTTTTGTAATTATTTGAAACATTGTAAACATTCAAACACACTATTGAGGATATTATTATGACTGTAAACAAGTACAAAACCATCAGATGATGGTAAAACAGACAAGTAGTAGTGAATCCTCAACCATCACACCATAATATTACATAAAAGGAGGGTGCGTCTCAAGAGTACAAGACTCCGTAACTCTGCCACCCATCATGGCTGTAGTTTCATAAAGATAGATCTAAAGGATCAAATGCTCGCTTGCGTTTGAATCCTGGAGTTTCCACAGAATCTTGAACTGTTGAGATGCTGTTTTGAAGCTTCTGGATAAGTTCAGAAGATGTGTTTGCAGACTTGAATATTTCTCTTTGAAAGGGAGATATAAAAGTTTGATACACTCCTTCATCTAGAAATCCAAGCAAGTGATGGAAAAAGTTATTGAAATTTAACAGACCAATAGGTTTGGTAAAAAATTTCATTTCTGCCCAAGTAGCAAGGGTAAAAGTAGTCATTAAAGTTCCATATCCACCAGGAAGAATGATGAAAGCATCACAACCAGATATCATAGACATCAAGCAGTCATAAATTGAAAGAGTTATCATCAAAGTAGCAGAATCTTTGACCACCTTTGATGAAGTGAGATAAAAAGGAAGGATACTTCTCACCTGGATATCAAAGCATTTAGCAGCCATTAAGAGGTTGTTAAAGAAATAGATACTAGTTCCTCCATAAAGTATGTTGATGTTATGTTTTCCAATTCTTTCACCAGTTGGCTTACAACATAGATGTTGTGAGGAACATTTACAAATTTAGAACCACCAAGAATGCACACAGTTCTGAGGGGCTGAAGAAGTTTAGAACCTTGAGAAGACTCGGCAGTAGCCATTTATTATGGGAGATAATTGGCTAAGAAGATAGATTTGCCTTTTAAAGAAGAGAAGTCCCGACAAGAAAGCAGCTGAGTCTTAAATGACTCTTATCTATCAGAAGCAAATAAGATTTATATACAGTACATCGGTACTATCAAGAACAATGTTGACAAACATGATCATTGGAAACAATATTTTCCAGACTATAGAGTTTTTCTTCATTTTTGAATTGAGTCCATAAAGATATGATCTCTCGATGCACATATCCACTAGGATGTGTCTCAAGAATCTGTTGGAGAGTTTTATCCATAGATTCCTTACTCAAGACATCCTTTATGAAAGTTATTTTATCTTCTCGGTTGTTAGACAAAAAGCCTACCGATTTACATCGGGTGTCGCAATTCAATCGAGCACATTTGAAGCATCCGCCTAATCGTTTTGCTCTACGTTTCTTTGAAAACGTACTTCTACCCATACCTGATAGATATTGGTGAGAATTTGGAAATTCTCCAGATAGTCGGACTTTTGCTTCAATCAACCATCGGAGATCATTTGGTATACTATAGAGCATTAGCACTCTCAATCTTTTCACTCGATATTGATAAATTTTCTTTATGATATTAAGTGGAAGAAAAGAATAAGATCTGCGAATATTTGAGAGTGCTAGATCCATTTGTTAGTTCGGACCATTGCTGAGGAAGATCGTTGATTTTTGCAGCCAGTTTATAGGCAGATGATGCGTATGAGATACGCTTATAAACAGTGTAACCGACGTGCATGATAGATGATTAGGCATTATAATATACCAAGTGTCTTCATCTGCTATCAGAGTGCATTTAATGCAGCCGAAAGCAGATGTGAGATGTCGGTAATAATGTTATTTCGTGATTTATTGCGATGACTACTGATATTTTAATAGCTGATCAATTGGTGGCGAGAAATGAAGAGAGATGTAGTAGAATTTATGAAGAAGTGTTTGGTCTGTCCGCAAGTTAAGGCCGAGCACAAGAGTCCCATAGGTCTGCTACAGTCAATTGAGATTTCCAGTTGGAAGTGGGAAGAAGTTACTATGGACTTCGTCACGGGATTACCTAAGTCGTCAAAGCATCATGACGCAATTTGGGTAGTGGTGGACAGGCTGACGAAAGTCGCACATTTCATGCCTGTGACGATGACCATGTCAATGGATCAGTTAGCCGAGATATATACCAGTGGTGTTATACAACTCCACGGAGTGCCTGTTTCGATTATATCCGATCGAGATTCCAGATTCACCAGCCGATTCTGGGAGAGTTTGCATGAAGCAATGGGAACCCAGTTAAAGTGCAGTTCGGCTTACCATCCAGAGACGGACGGACAGTCCGAGAAAACGATCCAGACGCTCGAGGATATGCTCCGAGCCTTGATTCTGGACAGAGGTGATAAGTGGGAGAAGTGGCTGCCACTAGTTGAGTTCGCCTATAACAATAGTTATCAGGTGTCTATTCAAATGGCACCCTATGAAGCGCTTTATGGTCGCAAGTGCCGGTCGCCCCTTTATTGGGATGACGTCGGAGAGCGACGAGCACTCGGTCCAAAGTTGATCGAGGAAACAGTTGAGCAGGTAGCCTGGATCAGAGAGAGGCTCAAGACAGCTCAAAGTTGGCAAAAGTCCTCAGCCGACCAACATAGACGCGAGATACATTTCGAGCCCGGAGATCATGTATTTCTGAAGGTTCGACCGATGAGAGGTGTCGTTCGTTTCGGGAAGAGAGGGAAGTTGCATCCTCGTTATATAGGCCTGTTCGAGATTCTCGAGCGAGTGGGCGAGGTTGCATATCGATTAGCTCTGCCTCCTGAGTTGGCTGGTGTGCACAACGTGTTTCACGTTTCGATGCTACGCCCATACGTGTGCGATCCCGAGCATGTGCTTCAGCACAGCGAGATTCAGTTTCAGCCAGATTTGACTTACGAGGAGTAGCCTGTAGCAGTTCTGGATCGAAAGGTCCTTCGGCTCAGGAACCGAGATGTTCCACTCGTTCGTATCAAATGGAATCGCCACGGAGATTCAGATGCCACATGGGAGCGTGAGGCAGACATCAGAGCTCGTTTCCCAGATTTTCAGTTCTGATTGTATTCAGTCGTATTTTCCAGTTCTTGTATGTATTTCTCCAATTTTAGTATTTCCGAGGACGGAAATATTTTTAAGGGAGATAGATTGTAACAGCCCAAATTTTGTATTAATAAAAATGACAGTTTTTAGTTCTCAGTTGAACTATTTCTTTTTATTAATACTGCTTGTCTTTATTCCGAGCCAGTTATCAGCTATTCAATCTCAGTTATTAATTCCGGTCTATTTATTTTATAAATGGATTTTATTTAAGTAGGAATTAATTATTTCAGTTGACGAATAATCGAAACCGAGTATGTCTCGATAAATCGTTCAAAGTGAAGCCGTGTCCGGAACCGAGTTGTTCGGTCACGAGTATCGCGTCTAGTTCGCGCCTAGCCAATTCTCGAGCCTTAGTAGTCTCGAGTCTTGTTTGAGCCCTAGCCGTACTCATAGCCTTACTTAGAATATTTTCTAAGTATGAGATCATTTTTATCGAGCCTTCGATATCATTTCCTTGGGCAAGTACACCGCTCCAAGTTCGTGCACGGGTCGCGTCCTAGTGCCGCACCTTAGCCTCGCGCGAGTCAAGCATGGTGCACAAGTCATGGCCAAACACTTATGGTATTTTTCTAAGTGTTGTGAGACTCATTTCAGCCCATAAAATCAGCCCAATGTCATTTTTCCCGAGCAGGCCATTTTTCCCGCGCAACCAGGCCGCGCCCTCGTGCCCAGCCCGTGTCACAGCACCCAGGGCCAGTGCCCAGCCCGGGACAGCGCCCAGGCCCAGCGCTGGCAGCGCGACAGCCCAACTTCAAGAGGTCATTTCACATGTTTTCGGCCCAATTCTTTCAGGGACCAAAACCTCCGAATGTTATACACTTGATAAGGTTTATTTTGAGCTAAAGTGGCCCTAGGGAAGTTAAGCCCAAATCAATTTTCATGTGAGTCCAAAGGAGGGTCATGTGCATGGAATAAAATAATGGTATGTGTCATACCTTGTTCCCTCATGTGCACCAGCTCGACCAAGACCTGTCCAAGGCTTATTTTAAGCTTGGATGCTCTGCCATATGCCATCAAAACGTGCTAGGAAGCTTCCCTAAGTCAACTATCACCTTGCATTTCATGTGAGAAGATGGTATGGGACATTTGTGTCTCCACTTCATGACCTTATCATTTCGTCCTTATCTTTCATATTGGGACATCCTATAGTGAGTATTGAAGCTCTTGGGCACATCAAACACTTAGCAATATTGAGGGAGAAGAGAGAAAACCGAGAGCAAAGTCATTGTCCCTAGCCGTGCGCGTGTTCCCCGGGGAAGAGGAGTGCTCGTGTATAGCTTGTTCCAGCCTAGTTATCTCGAGGCTTATCATTATCCAAGCTTATTTTGGATTTTTCTAAGTCTCTTGAAGCTATCCTCCTCAGCCATTCAAGCCCCAAAGTCGAGGTTAAGTTCCTAGTGCCGCAAGATCCCCGAGCAAGGCCCATTTGCACCATTTCGACTTTTGAGCAAGCTTGAGGAGTCAGCTACCAGCACAGCCGCACTTATTCATTTTTCAAAACCGATCAGGTGGGGACCCAGTCTGGGTTATACATTGAGTATAATAGTCGATATCACGTTCAGGTATGTATATGAGTTTTATCCGCTTGGGGTTAAGGCCAAGTTTGCCTTCCCTAAGTTCTGGTGGTGGCCCAGTTTGCCCTAGTTATACCATCAGAGTGTGCACATGGTACCGGCCAGAGTGTCCGGGAGTTACCGGCCAGAGTGTCCGGGAGATTACAGTTACCGGCCAGAGTGTCCGGAAGTTTCAGTTTACTTATATATACCGGCTCTGTGATATCATCATTATTATTGCTGTTTACTTTAGAATGGGTTTTTATGGAGTACAGGTGGACCGTACTCACCCCCACTTTATATTTTCAGATAACAGGGTCGGCGGGCAGGCGTGAGTCGAGCTGTGGTGGTGGTGGTCGTGAGTTCCGCACGAAAGCTGTTCCAGGGACATTTGTTTAAACTGTTGTGTAAACTATTATAACCACGTATTTCAGACTTCTGCTATGCTTGCGTTTATTTCCGAACATGCATGATTTTATTTTCAGACTTAAATAATTTAACCGGTTCGCCAGTACGAACGGTTCCAGACTAATATGCATGATTCGTTAAAAATATAAACCTGATTTCATTAAGTCTAAACCAGACGTTAGACTTAGGTTAAATAATTGGGTTTTTACGCAGAAAAGTCCTCGGCAGCATTCCGAGATAGTTTGGAAATGATTTCGAAAAATTTATAAGCATTTTCGAAAGTTAAAATTTGCGAAAATTTGGCCCTAAGTAGCGGGGTGTTGCAGCTTTGGCTCTTTGACATTCAAAGAACAAGTGCCCCACAGATTCACCTATTTCTCCACAACAATGGTAGATTTAGTCCGCTTCCATACCCCTTCTCATGAAATTCATGTTCACGGGAAGATAATTATTAAAGCATTTCCAAATAAAATGTTTAAGATTATTCTTTACCTTCAACTCCCAGCATCTCTGTCAGGCTTTCTTATCCCTCTGCATGGAGGAGCTGCTTCCAGGATTGTCAGAGTGAGTACTTTCTTTAAAATGGCAGCGGAATAGGCTGAAACAACTGAGAATGTGCCTTTAGTATCTTCCTGCCATTACCATTTGTCTTTGGTGTCAGATTCAAGCCTTTCATCTCCAGAATAGCTTTATTGGAAGCTTGCGTGAATATGGAATGAATTAAATCTTCGCTCCAATACCTGCCATCAGTCGTTAGTAATTCATGAGCCCATGTCAGCTGAAAATTCACTATATTCACATTTAAAGAAGGAATCCATGTACTCAACCCAGGAACCCATGGACAAGATAGGATTCTTGTGTTCAGGCCATCATGAATCTCTCTCATATATCCCTGCTTGTAAATAGATAGAACCCTGATCTTGGAACTCCACAGCCAAGATGAAGATCCACTCCTTTTTTGCTTCAAGAACACTACCAGAAGGGAAGTACTTCTCCCTTAGCAATCTAATCATCAAACTGTTTGGTTGTGTATGTAGCCTCCAAATTTGCTTTAGAATCAATGAATCATTGAACACCCGTATATCCTTAAACCTAATCCTCCTTCTGTCTTAGGAACTGCATATCGTTGGAAGCCGCGCACCATCTCCTCGAAACCTCGGTTCACGGTTTTCATTAAATCCCGAACCGAAGACTTGGTCGTGTCGAGCCCTTTGCCTAGGGTATCTATAGCTTCACTCATGCTCCGGACCTGAGCGTCTAGGTTGTCGATCTTGTCCTTCATCTCTTTGTTGGCCATAGCTTTCTTTTCTTGCTTTCGTTCTTTACTTCGAGGACTCATCTTGAAGATTTTTTTTTTTTTTTAATAGGGGGAACGAAAATAAAGAAGAAGAAAAGGAAAGGGAATGGGGTAGGAAAAGACACACGATCTAGATACTCTCAATGAAAGCACCAATGATGAAGATCGCGTGTCCCGATTGCCGATAAGCCACAAACTCGTGCCTTGAATCGCCGATAGGTGCCTCGTAGGTTCACTCAACCACGCCCCTTCGAAACGATAAAATTGCAAAAGAAATCTAGAAGAAATCTATGGCAAAGTGTTTGAACAAAAGTTCGGTTTTTCTATTAATTTCTGAATCATAAAAATAATAAGAGGAAGGGCCTTTATATAGGCATCAAATAGATCTATTCCTCATCTAGCTATAACACTAATAAAGCAATAAAATATTAAGTATCCTAATCAATCTAGAAATCATAATGGAATAAGGAAACCAAATAACTAAGGGATCTTGAAAAGCCTTGACTTGCACTCCAAGCCAAAAAATCCCAACCGCCCTACTTGCCGCCTTTGGACCCCCGCGCGCCTTGCCTTAGTCCTCGAGGACTAAGGTTGCCTCGCCCGTACTCGCGCGTGCCTCCCCGCCGCGTGACTTGTTCATGTCCTCGTGCCCAACGGCTTCCCCGCGCGCGTCCCTGCCACCCGAGGCTTTATCGCGCGCGTCCCTCGCGCCTGCCGTGTTCGTGCCACTCGCCTCACCCCTCGCGACCGCATTTCGCCCACGCGCTAGCCGCGCGCTCTCTTCTGCCAGGTCCCCCTTGCCGACCGCGCATGCCTCGCACGCGATGGCTTGCGTCTCACCCGCCTGCCGCGCTAAACCTCTTGCGCGCATTATAGGCCCGGCTCGAGGCATTTTTCAGTTGCCTAGCCACATCCGCATCATTCCCGTCCCCTTCAAGCGCTTCCTTGTCCTCAAGGATGAAATCAGGGAACTGTTCGCGCATTTCTTCTACATCCTCCCAAGTGGCTTCTTCTGATGGCAGCTCCTTCCACTCGACTAACACCTCTCAACGATAACGTCCAGCCTTCCTTACTTGGCGATACTCGATCGCACGGCTTGGCCTTACGATTGCCCGCCCATCTGTGGCTGTCGCGGGTAGTTCCTCGCACCACTTGTGCGCTTCACCCAAACTTCTCTTGAGTTGCAAGACATGTATGACCGGATGAATGTGCGAACTCTCCGGCAGCTCTAGGCGATAAGCTTCAAAATCTGGTAGGCCCGTAATAGCGCACCCCAAGCTTAGTCGCAGCCCTTTGTGCCGTCGTGCGTTGTCTAAAGGGCCGGAGTTTCAAGTAGACATGGTCGCCTGGCTCGAAACTTTCCTCGCGCCTTTTACCGTCATGAAAGGTTTTCATGCGGTTAATCGAGCCTTCGACAGTTCTCTTTAATTCTCGTAACATTAAGTCTCTCTCCTCAAGTTCTCGGCCTACTTCATCGTTGATCGCAACTCCTTCCGAATAATTCACGAGCGTAGGTGGTTTGTGCCCGTACACAAGCTCGAATGGCGTAGCCTTGGTCGAGCCATGGTAAGTGGTGTTATACCAATATTCGGCCCATGGTAGAAAGTTTTCCCACTTCTTCGAAAAATGATGCACATAGCATCGTAGGATTGCTCTAGCGTGCGATTAGTCACTTCGGTTTGACCATCCGTCTGTGGATGATTGGCAGAGCTCATCGACAGCTTGGTCCCTTGAAGTTTGAAGAATTCAGACCAAAAGCTACTCATAAAAATCCGGTCACGATCAGACACAATCGACCGTGGCACCCCGTGTAGCTTCATGACTTACTCAATGAAGAGCTTGGCGATAGACTTTGTCGTGTAGGGATGCGTGATCGGTATGAAGTGCGCGTACTTCGTCAGCCTATCGACCACGACCATCCCCATTGAACCCATTAGAGGTAGGAAGCACCTCGATAAAGTCCATGGTTATGTCTTCCCAAATATTCTCGGGCACTGGCAAAGGCTGCAATAGACCACCCGGTCTTCGTGCGTCGGCCTTAGTGCTGGCACTCGTCGCAGTGCGCGACGTATTCCCGAACCGCGCCCTACAGCCTCGACCAAAAGAAGGTATTGGCCATTCTCATCCATGTACGGTAGAACCCCGAATGTCCTCCAATTTTTGAGTTGTGAAAGTGCTGCAAAATTTGCTCGCGAAGTTGCCCGCTATCGGGCACCAACACTCGTCCTCGGTGCAGCACTAGACCGTTGTGGAGCTCATAGTCAGCTACCGTTGCTTCACCAGCTTCAATTGCCCGTAGCAATTCTTGACACTGGGCGTCACTCTCTTGAGCCCTCCTAATCTCTTCCCATGTGGCCCATGTCGGTCCAGTTATGGCTTCGAGCTCGGCGACATCCGTCCGTCTCGACAAGGCGTCGGCCACGGCGTTTTGTCGACCCGGCCAGTATGTTATCTTGAAGTCGAAGCCCATAAGTTTTGAGACAAATTTTTGCTGCTCGGGCGTCACGATTCTTTGCTCGAGCAAGTGCTTGAGCGGCTGTTGGTCGGTTACGATCCGAAAGCGTTGCCCCAAAAGATAGGGCCTCCAGCATCGTACCGCTTCTACAACTGCGAGCATCTCTTTCTCATATACTGACAACCCTAGTCGGGTCGTGCCAAGGGCCTTGCTGAGGAAGGCCAAGGGACGTCCTTCCTAGACTAGCACCGCACCAATGCCCACATCGCTTGCATCCGTGTGTACTTCAAACAACACATCAAACCTTGGCATAGCTAGAACAGGCGTCGAGGTCATCGCGCCTTTAAGCTTTTCGAATGCAGCTTCGCTAGCTTCGGTCAACTTGAATCCACCTTTCTTGGTCATCTCGGTCAGTGGCTTAGCAATGGTCCCAAAATCCTTTACGAACTTCCGGTAGTATTTCGTGAGCTCTAGGAATCCTCGCAACTGTGATAGGTTTGTTGGTTTGGGCCAATCGACCATAGCCTCGATCTTTCTTGGATCGACTTTCACACCATCATGAGAGATAAAATGACCCAAATGGTCCTTGAAGATGGAATTCATAGCAAATTGAAAGGTGGATGGGGCGTTGCATAACCCAAATGGCATAACCAAATACTCGTAATGTCCTTGGTGCGTACCCGACCCTAAAGTCGAGCTTAGAGAAATAACGAGATCCTCCTAGTTCATCGAGCATGTCGTCGACACTTGGTATGGGAAAGCGGTCCTTGATTGTCGCGGCGTTCAATGCTCGATAGTCAGTACAGAACCTCCATGTACCATCTTTCTTCTTCGCTAAGAGTACTGGCGATGAGAACGTGCTTGAGCTATGCTGAATGAGCCCGGACTCAAGCATCTCGCCAACTTGCCTTTCGATCTCTGTCTTCTGAAAGCGAGCATACCGATAAGGATGTACGTGCACGGCGTGTTGTTCGTCGGCCAACGGTATGCGATGATCGAACTCTCGATGCGGGGGTAAACCCTTGGGTTCGCCCAGCACGCGGTCGAACTCCTCGAGTAACGCGCACACCTCGCCCTACTGCAGGTCGGACTCGGTGATGGGCGCGTCCGCGTTCTCGATGACTACTGAAAAGATTTGGCCGCCCCCGCGCCAAACCCGCTCAATGCTCTTGAGACCAACCTCCTTGGTTCCACTGGTCTCACTTGCCTTTAGCGTGACTTGCTGTTTTCCCTCTTTGAACTTCATAACTCCAGTTTTGTAGTTGGTGGTCACTTCCCCTAAGCCTTCGAGCCATTGGACTCCTAACACAACGTAGGGTCCAACCAGGGGTAATGCGTAGAGATCGGCCTTGATGGTGACTCCTTGGAACTTGATTGGCACCCTGCGATAGGACTCGGTGCACCTGAGCCGTTCTCCATTGGCTACCCGGACCTCGAACGGTTCTATTGCCGTCGTGGGCAATTTTAGCTTTTGGGATAACGTGGTGTTGATGAAATTATGGGATGACCCATTATCCACGAGCACAACCACACGGCGGTCCTTGACCCACGCCGGTAGCCGCATTGTCCTTGGGCCTCGAGTCCCCGCCATTGCGTGCATCGAGATTTTGGCTTCATCCTCGAGCACCTCAACTTCTTCATCGCCTTCCTCAATCTCGGGCTCCTCGTCATCCGTGTCAATAATGTCTATCACGAATGCTTGCTTACATCGGTGACCCGGGGTGAATTTCTCTTCGCATTTGAAACATAGCCCCTTCTCACGTCGACGTCTTATCTCCTTGAGCAATAATCGCTTGATCTCCGGGTTTGGTGGTCGCGTGCTGCTTGGTGGCCTGATGCTCGGTGCGACATTGGTTGTACGTAGCGGCTCGGGGAAACGTGCGTCCGCCCGTTCCCTTTGAGTAGCGGCGAGATGATCGTCACGGCGCCGGGCAATCTCCATGGCTGCCTGCATCGAGTCGGGCCGCTCCAATCGAACCTCCGCGGCTAGATCATACTTAAGCCCGCCGATGAATACCCCGACCAACGCAGTCTCGGGACAATCCCTGACGTGACAAGCTAGCTTCTCGAACTCCTTCAAGTAATCGCGCAGGCTGCCGGTTTGGCGTATGCGCGAAAGGGCCTCGTCGTCGTTATGGTAGTTGGAAGTCCCGAAATGCGTGAGTAACTTGCGCTCGAAATCACCCCACCTAATAACTCGCGGCCGTTTGCGGTATACGTTCGTTAGCCATTGCCACCAGACGTTAGCCTCGCCGTCTAGGTAATAGGCAGCATATCGCACGCGGTCATTGGCCTCGGTCTCATTGAGCTCAAAGTATTGCACGGCTCGATTGAGCCATGCCTCGGGATCGGTGCCGGTGAAGGTGGACAGTGTGAGCCTCGGTTTGTCGATCCTCGGGTGGTCGTGCACGTTAGATGCTTGCGACCGTTGATCGAAGTCCTCCTCGTGCTCGCGCCCATCGGCCCGATGTTCCTCCTCCTCGGGTCAATCGCGCCTTGGCTGTCATGGAGGTGGCCGCGCATATCGTTGGAAGCCGTGCACCATCTCCTCGAACCCCCGGTTCATGGTTTTCATTAAATCCTGAACCGAAGACTTGGTCGTGTCGAGACCTTCGCCTAGGGTATCTATAGCTTCACTCATGCTCCGGACCTGAGCGTCTAGGTTGTCGATCTTGTCCTTCATCTCTTTGTTGGCCATAGCTTTCTTTTCTTGCTTTCGTTCTTTACTTCGAGGACTTGTCTTGAAGATTTTTTTTTTTTAATAGGGGGAACGAAGATAAAGAAGAAGAAAAGGAAAGGGAATGGGGTAGGAAAAGACACACGATCTAGATACTCTCAATGAAAGCACCAATGATGAAGATCGCGTGTCCCGATTGCCGATAAGCCACAAACTCGTGCCTTGAATCGCCGATAGGTGCCTCGTAGGTTCACACAACCGCGCCCCTTCAAAACGATAAAATTGCAAAACAAATCTAGAAGAAATCTAAGGCAAAGTGTTTGAACAAAAGTTTGGTTTTTCTATTAATTTCTGAATCATAAAAATAACAAGAGGAAGGACCTTTATATAGGCAGCAAATAGGTCTAATCCTAATCTAGCTATAACTCTAATAAAGCAATAAAATATTAAGTATCCTAATCAATCTAGAAATCATAATGGAATAAGGAAACCAAATAACTAAGGGATCTTGAAAAGCCTTGACTTGCACTCCAAGCCAAAAAATCCCAACCGCCCTACATGCCGCCTTTGGACCCCCACGCGCCTTGCCTTAGTCCTCGAGGACTAAGGTCGCGTCGCCCGTACTCGCGCGTGCCTCCCCGCCGCGCGACTTGTTCGTGTCCTCGCGCCCAGCGGCTTCCCCGCACGCGTCCCTGCCACTCGAGGCTTTATCGTGCGCGTCCCTCGCACCTGCCGCGTTCGTGCCACTCGCCTCACCCCTCGCGACCGCATTTTACCCACGCGCTAGCCACGCGCTCTCTTCTGTCGGGTCCCCCTCACCGATCGCGCATGCCTCGCACGCGATGGCTTGCGTCTCACCCGCCTGCCGCGCTAACCTCTTGCGCGCATTATAGGCCCGGCTCGATGCGTTTTTCAGCTGCCTAACCACATCCGCATCACACGACCCTGGTGCTGGTCGTGCCCCTCGGGTGCTGCTGGGCACGGCCGAGGCATCCTGGTCCCGGATTGAGGGGTGCTGGGCACTGGCTGGGGCCGCTGGGCACTGGCTGGGGTCGCTGGGCACGAGCTGAGGCTCGCTGAGGGCAGCCAAGGGTCGCTGGGTGCACTGGGCGTGCACTGGGCACGCCACTGGCACTGGCTAGCATGACAGTGGGTCGTTGGACGCGGGACAGACGCGGTAGACCCTGCTCGGGTAGCCCTGGGGCGAGACGCGAGGCTCTAGGCGAGTGACCTCGCGTGCGGGGACGGTGATGAGGATGTGGTCATCGACCCATCCGAGCCCGAGGACGAGTCGCGCGAAAGCGGTGAGAAGAAGCGCTCGAGGGCCCGGGATGAGTACCAAGACCATGCTAAGAAGGCCCGGAGAGGCTACACGACGGGTGATACGCTTGTGGCTGAGTATTGGGCCGATGATAAGAGCGGGAGGATTGAGCCCGGAGGAGAGGGCGAATGGTGTAGGGCTTGCGCAAGAGACCGACGCAAGCAACGCATGCGCACTAAGGCCGAAGGAGCACGAGGGGTGGATGAAGGGTGGAAAGCGTGCACATGGGGCGACAGCAGTGGCGCGGGTGCGAGAGTGGGTTGGAACGACGTGAGGGGCTCGACAAGTGGGTACGAACGAGACGCGATGACGAGAGTCACGCACAAGGCGCTGGTCGAGCAGGGCTATGATGGCGAGGGCGCGGATGCGCTAATGGAAAGGGTCGACAGGGTCGACCAGGCGAACGGGCGCAGCACGCGCATATGTGGCAGGCACGCGCTCGAGGTAAATGGGATCACGCGAGGTGCGAGCGATGACACGCGAGGCACGTAGGAGTTGGATGGCGCGAGTCCTCGAGGCACTAGGCGTAGCGCACCGACTGAACGAAATCCGCGCGACTTGAGGCGCAAGGCAGGAGACGCGTGAGACGCGTGGGGCATGGGAGAAGGCCAAGACCTCAGAGGACAAGGATTAGCCGCGACGGCTAGGGTTCGGGTGAAGTGCCGCGCAAGCAGGAACCCGAGATCCTTCTAGAAGGCCTAGGGCCGATTTTCCCTAGTAGCTTAGGAATCATAGTTTGGTTAGGATATGGAATAAAAGCCATGTGCCTAAGTAGTTTAGGAAAGTCTTTATTTTCGAATGACAATGGGCATATTTATAGACGCCAAACTAAGTCTAATCCTAGTCTAAGAAGAACTCCTAATGCATGGAAATAAATAAAGTCCTAAGGAAACTAAATATCTAATGAATAAAGACTTACCAAAACTACTAAGATACTATTAGGCACATGCCTTTTATTCCATATCCTAACCAAACTATGAGTCCTAAGTTATTAGGGAAAATCTGCCCTAGGCCTTCTAGAAACTTCACGCGTCTTGCGCTTTGCCCAAACCCTAACCGCGACGGCTAGTCCTTGCCCTTCGAGGTCATGGACTCCATCGCGCCCCACGCATCCCACGCATTTTCTGCCTTGCGCCCCAAGTCGCGCCTCATGCACCCACATGCTGTCCTTCGCGCGTTGCCGCACCCGCCCGCGTGCCTGTACGCGTTGCGAGCGGATGCGACCTCTTCGCAAGCGCACTCCTCGCGTGCATCTTCTCGCGTGCCTTTGGTCGTCTTGTGCGTAGCCCGCACGTTGGTCCCCACTGTTCGTCCGTGGCCGGCCGCGGTGCGCGCTAACCACCCAACATCCTCCCCTCGCGCACCACCCAGTTCCTCCGCCGCGTACACGCCATCCTCATGCCCACGCTTTCGCCCGTTGTGAGCCTCCTGCAGCGAACCTCCTATCGCACCATCGTCGTGACCCTTTCTCGCGCGTCCTGTTCCAACGCACCGGGTTACGCGATGATGAAGATCGCGTGTCCCGATTGCCGATAAGCCACAAACCAGTGCCTTGAATCACCGATAGGTGTCTCGAGGTTTGCACAACCGCACCCCTTGAAACGATAAAATTGCAAAAGAAATCGAAAAGATATCTAAGGCAAAGTGTTTGAACAAAAGTTCGGTTTTTCTATTAATTTCTGAATCGATTATTTCGAATGATAATGGGGCATATTTATAGATGCCAAGCTAAGTATATTCCTAATCTAAGAAGAACTCCTAATGCTTGGAAATAAATAAAGTCCTAAGGAACTAAATCACTAATTAAAGCATTAAAATATTAAAGTCCTAAACAATCTAGAAATCATAATGGAATAAGGAAACCAAATATCCAAGGGATCTTGGAAAGCCTTGACTTTCACTCCAAGTAGGGAAGAATAATCTAGAGAAGTTCCAACTCAAAAAAATCCTAGAAACCTCGATTTCTTGCTGGCCAAGTTGTCCCCGTGCGCTGCCCCTGGCAGGCCTGCGCCCGCGCGCGCGTGCTGCCCAGTGCCCGTGCTGGCGCTGCTTCCCTGCGCCCGCGCGCATGCTGTTGCCCTGCGCCCGCGCGCGTTGATGAAGATCGCGTGTCCCGATTGCCGATAAGCCACAAACTCGTGCCTTGAATCGCCGATAGGTGCCTCGTAGGTTCACACAACCGCGTCCCTTCGAAACGATAAAATTGCAAAAGGAATCTAGAAGAATTCTAATGCAAAGTGTTTGAACAAAAGTTTGGTTTTTCTATTAATTTCTTGATGATTATTTCGAATGACAAAGGGGCCTATTTATAGGTGCCAAACTAAGTCTATTCCTAATCTAAGAAGAACTCCTAATGCTTGGAAATAAATAAAGTCCTAAGGAACTAAATCACTAATTCAAGCAATAAAATATTAAAGTCCTAAACAATCTAGAAATCATAGCAGAATAAGGAAACCAATTATCTAAGGGATCTTGGGAAGTCTTGACTTGCACTCCAAGCCAAACATCCCAACTCTAATCTCGCCGCCTCACGCCCCGACCCCCCGCGCGCCTTGCCTTAGTCCTCGAGGACTAAGGTCGCGTCGCCCCTCAACGCGCGTGCCTGCTGATGCGGATGTGGTCATTGACCCCGGCGAACCCGAGGACGAGAACCACGATGGCCTCGAGAGATGGCGAGAGGTTAGGCGAGAAAGGGCTTGGGCATGGGCTGGGAGGGTGTGCGCATGCACTAAGGCGCGTATACCGACGGGACGCGGCAACCGAACCGCGAGGCGTGCGAGCCTAGGCTGGGTGAAGAAGAGGTGCGCGACGAGTAGTGCGCACGAGCACGAGGCATGGGCCGACGACGAGAGTGAGAAGATTGTGCCCGGGATGGTGGGTGATTGGTGCAAGGCGTGCGCAAGAGAGCGACGCGCACGACGAATGCGGGCGAAGGCCAATGGTGCACGAGGGGAGGATGTAGGGTGGACAGCGTGCACTTGGGACGGCTGCGATGGCACGGACGCACGAGTGGATTGGGTCGAAGCGATGGGCCTGATAGGCGGGTGCGAGTGGGGCACGAGGATGGAAGACACGCGCGAGGCGTTGGTCGAGTGGGTCGATGAAGGCAATGAAGTGGTCGTGCGCGACACACGTGCACGTGGCTGGGACGCGACCAACACGATAGACGAGCGAGGAGGTGAGGCCGTGCGAGCGGGAGTGCGAAGCACTCGCGCGGTTGGTGACGACGTGCGAACGGGGGCACGCGGTCGAGCAGCGCTGGCAAGGGGCGACGCGTGGAGATTGCGCGCGCGCATTACCGCGCACGACAAGGATTAGGAATGGCGGGGCAGCGCGCGACCTCGAGCGGCTAGGGTTTGGGCGCGCGACCGACTTGGGGAGCAAGCAATGGATATGGACGAGATTTTCATAGCTTAGTTAGGAGTCATAGTTTGGTTAGGAATCCAAATAAAAGGCATGTGCCTATTAGTTTCCTATTTGTCTTTTAATTGTTAGGAAAGTCCATATTCCCTAGATATCTAGTTGCCTTAGGAATTATTTACTTGCATAGATTAGGAGTTCTATTTAGACTAGGATTAGATCTATTTGGTATCTATAAATACCCACCTATGTACCATTCGAAATTATGATGGTTGAGTGAGTAGAAAAGAGTCGAACATTGTGTTCAAAGTTCTCGTGTCTTTTCTCCTGTGAGTTTACATAGAGTTCGTGAATGGAATAGGACCAACATCCGAGTTTCTTCACAGTGATAGAAATAGGACCAACATCCGAGTTTCGTCACACCTATTGCGAAGTACGAAGGCGTTGGCGCGCGTATTAGCAACTTATTGCGAAGGGACCAAGGCGTCGGCGCGGGTTTTGAGCAAGTCGAGCTAGACGTAACACACGATCCTTCATCATTGGTGCTTTCATTGAGAGTGATTGATCGTGTGTTGGGTTGAACTTTTTCTTCCCCATTCTATTTCCTTTTGTTTTGAATTTTTCGAGAGTATCAAAAAGGACCCGCGCATCACGCGCGACGCACCACCACGACGACCGAGGCTTTGCACGACCAAAGCTCATGATGCTTACGTTTACGGGGACCGACCCGGACGCTTGGTTGAATCGAGCCATGCAATTTTTTGAGATCATCGAGGTGCACAAGTCCGAGAGAGTCAGGATCGCCGCTTATCATCTCGATGGAGAAGCAAACTGATGCGGATGTGGTCATTGACCCCGGTGAACCCGAGGACGAGAACCACGATGGCCTCGAGAGATGGCGAGAGGTTAGGCGAGAATGGGCTCGGGCACGGGCTGGGAGGGTGTGCGCACGCACTAAGGCGCGTATACCGATGGGACGCGGCAACCGAACCGCGAGGCGTGCGAGCCTAGGCTGGGTGAAGAAGAGGTGCGCGACGAGTAGTGCGCACGAGCACGAGGCATGGGCCGACGACGAGAGTGAGAAGATTGTGCCCGGAAAGGTGGGTGATTGGTGCAAGGCGTGCGCAAGAGAGCGACGCGCACGACGAATGCGGGCGAAGGCCAATGGTGCACGAGGGGAGGATGTAGGGTGGACAGCGTGCACTTGGGACGGCTGCGATGGCATGGACGCACGAGTGGATTGGGTCGAAGCGATGGGCCTGATAGGCGGGTGCGAGTGGGGCATGAGGATGGAAGACACGCGCGAGGCGTTGGTCGAGTGGGTCGACGAAGGCGATGAAGTGGTCGTGCGCGACACACGCGCACGTGGCTGGGACGCGACCAACGCGATAGACGAGCGAGGAGGTGAGGCCGTGCGAGCGGGAGTGCGAAGCACTCGCGCGGTTGGTGACGACGCGCGATCGGGGGCACGCAGTTGAGCAGCGCTGGCAAGGGGCGACGCGTGGAGATGGCGCGCGCACATTACCGCGCGCGACAAGGATTAGGAATGGCGGGGCGGCGCGCGACCTCGAGCGGCTAGGGTTTGGGCGCGCGACCGACTTGGGGAGCAAGCAATGGATATGGACGAGATTTTCATAGCTTAGTTAGGAGTCATAGTTTGGTTAGGAATCCAAATAAAAGGCATGTGCCTATTAGTTTCCTCTTTGTCTTTTAATTGTTAGGAAAGTCCACATTCCCTAGATATCTAGTTGTCTTAGGAATTATTCACTTGCATAGATTAGGAGTTCTATTTAGACTAGGATTAGATCTATTTGGTATCTATAAATACCCACCTATGTACCATTCGAAATTATGATGGTTGAGTGAACAGAAAAGAGTCGAACATTGTGTTCAAAGTTCTCGTGTGTTTTCTCCTCTGAGTTTACATAGAGTTCGTGAATAGAAATAGGACCAACATCTGAGTTTCGTCACACCTATCGCGAAGTACGAAGGCTTCGGCGCGCGTATTAGCAACTTATTGCGAAGGGACCAAGGCGTCGGCGCGGGTTTCGAGCAAGTCGAGCTAGATGTAACACACGATCCTTCATCATTGGTGCTTTCATTGAGAGTGATTGATCGTGTGTTGGGTTGAACTTTTTCTTCCCCATTCTATTTCCTTTTGTTTCGAATTTTTTGAGAGTATCAAAAAAAAAAAAAAAAAAAGAGAGAGAGTCGAGATGATGACGCACAAGGAGAGGATCGAAGCCTTGGAGGAGAGTGTGAAGTCCATCGGCAATGGCCAACACCTTGTCAATGAGAATTTTGCTAAACTCGAACTCATGGTGCATGATCTAGCCGGGCAACTCACGCGCATGACATGCCGACCGCGAAGGAGTCACACCTCGCGATCGACCGCGGCATCGAGCAGCCCCGGGACCCACCACGACGACGACGACAGACGATCACGGAGGACTCGCGCATCACGCGCGATGCACCACCACGACGACCGAGGCTATGCACGACCAAAGCTCACGATGCCTACGTTTACTGGGACCGACCCGGACGCTTGGTTGAATCGAGCCATGCAATTTTTCGAGATCAACGAGGTGCACAAGTCCGAGAGAGTCAGGATCGCCGCTTATCATCTCGATGGAGAAGCAAACACGTGGTGGCAATGGATGTCACATGTGTACAAGACCAAGGGCGAGGAAATTTGGTGGAGAGACTTCGAGAAAGAGTTGGTCACACGATTTGGCACGAGTGACTACTACGACTATGACGAGGCACTCTCCCGAATTCGTCAAAATGGTAGCCTCCGGGACTACCAAAAAGAGTTTGAGCGCATTGCAAGTCGGGTGCGAGATTGGCCTGAGAGCGCATTGGTAGGCGCATTCATTGGAGGACTCAAGGCCGAGCTAGCGGTTGAGGTGCGATTGGATAGGCCGCGTACAACTCGGGCGGCAATAGAGTCGGCACAGCTACGCGATGACCATTTGGTCGCGATGCGCAAGGCCAGCAAGGGTGAGGGACGCACGGACCAGCGGCGCACAAGTACCGCGACCGACGAGACGCCCACACGGGTCGAGTCCAAGCCAACCGAAGATGGCACGCAAACAACAAGCCACATGCGACGGCTTACGACCGAGGAGATCCAAAGAAGGCGCGAGAGAGGCTTATGCTTCACTTGCAATGAAAAGTTCACACCGGGCCATAGATGTGCTGGAAAGCAAGTGTTCTTGCTTGAGTTTGATGAGCCGGAACGTGAGGAGTACGAACATGTGGAGCGAAAGGAAACCTTGCTACATGTGATCAAAAGCAAAAAAAGGAATGCTGAGAGAGGTCCAAGGATGATACGGTTCACTGCAATAGTACAAGGCGAAGAGCTTGCTGTGCTAGTGGACAGCGGTTCAACGCTGAACTTCATAGACAAGGAGCTGTCCAAGGGGTTAAAGACGCCAGTGACAAACATAAAGCAGTTTGGAGTGAAGGTTGCAAATGGAGATGAACTCAAAAGTTCTGAGCTATACAAAGGTGTTCCCATATTTGCACAAGGCTATGACTTGAAGGCTGATCTTTATGCCTTACCTTTGACGGGACCGGACATAGTACTTGGAGTTCAATGGCTCGAGACATTGGGATCTGTTACGACCAACTACAAGAGAGGCACTATGACATTTGGACGAGCCCACAAGCGAATTAGGCTGCTAACTGAGGACCCAGGAGAAGAGCCCGAGGAACTTGACGAGATCAATTACTTTATCCTTGAGGACAAGGAAATTCTCGAAGAGGGCGGGAATGATGCGGATGTGGTCATTGACCCCGGCGAACCCGGGGACGAGAACCATGATGGCCTCGAGAGATGGCGAGAGGTTAGGCGAGAAAGGGCTCGGGCACGGGCTGGGAGGGTGTGCGCACGCACTAAGGCGCGTATACCGACGGGACGCGGCAACCGAACCGCGAGGCGTGCGAGCCTAGGCTGGGTGAAGAAGAGGTGCGCGACGAGTAGTGCGCACGAGCACGAGGCATGGGCCGACGACGAGAGTGAGAAGATTGTGCCCAGGAAGGTGGGTGATTGGTGCAAGGCGTGCGCAAGAGAGCGACGCGCACGACGAATGCGGGCGAAGGCCAATGGTGCACGAGGGGAGGATGTAGGGTGGACAGCGTGCACTTGGGACGGCTGCGATGGCACGGACGCACGAGTGGATTGGGTCGAAGCGATGGGCCTGATAGGCGGGTGCGAGTGGGGCACGAGGATGGAAGACACGCGCGAGGCGTTGGTCGAGTGGGTCGACGAAGGCAATGAAGTGGTCGTGCGCGACACACGTGCACGTGGCTGGGACGCGACCAACACGATAGACGAGCGAGGAGGTGAGGCCGTGCGAGCGGGAGTGCGAAGCACTCGCGCGGTTGGTGACGACGTGCGAACG
>BKCP01004406.1:582533-635511 GCA_008636005.1 Striga asiatica | reverse complement strand
TGATGCGGATGTGGTCATTGACCCCGGCGAACCCGAGGACGAGAACCACGATGGCCTCGAGAGATGGCGAGAGGTTAGGCGAGAATGGGCTCGGGCACGGGCTGGGAGGGTGTGCGCACGCACTAAGGCGCGTATACCGATGGGACGCGGCAACCGAACCGCGAGGCGTGCGAGCCTAGGCTGGGTGAAGAAGACGTGCGCGACGAGTAGTGCGCACGAGCACGAGGCATGGGCCGACGACGAGAGTGAGAAGATTGTGCCCGGAAAGGTGGGTGATTGGTGCAAGGCGTGCGCAAGAGAGCGACGCGCACGACGAATGCGGGCGAAGGCCAATGGTGCACGAGGGGAGGATGTAGGGTGGACAGCGTGCACTTGGGACGGCTGCGATGGCACGGACGCACGAGTGGATTGGGTCGAAGCGATGGGCCTGATAGGCGGGTGCGAGTGGGGCACGAGGATGGAAGACACGCGCGAGGCGTTGGTCGAGTGGGTCGACGAAGGCGATGAAGTGGCCGTGCGCGACACACGCGCACGTGGCTGGGACGCGACCAACGCGATAGACGAGCGAGGAGGTGAGGCTGTGCGAGCGGGAGTGCGAAGCACTCGCGCGGTTGGTGACAGACGCGCGAACGGGGGCACGCGGTCGAGCAGCGTTGGCAAGGGGCGACGCGTGGAGATGGCGCGCGCGCATTACCGCGCACGACAAGGATTAGGAATGGCGGGGCGGCGCGCGACCTCGAGCGGCTAGGGTTTGGGCGTGCGACCGACTTGAGGAGCAAGCATTGGATATGGACGAGATTTTCATAGCTTAGTTAGGAGTCATAGTTTGGTTAGGAATCCAAATAAAAGGCATGTGCCTATTAGTTTCCTATTTGTCTTTTAATTTAAGGAAAGTCCATATTCCCTAGATATCTAGTTGCCTTAGGAATTATTTACTTGCATAGATTAGGAGTTCTATATATCTATAAATACCCACCTATGTACCATTCGAAATTATGATGGTTGAGTGAATAGAAAAGAGTCGAACATTGTGTTCAAAGTTCTCGTGTGTTTTCTCCTGTGAGTTTACATAGAGTTCGTGAATAGAAATAGGACCAACATCCAAGTTTCGTCACAACTATCGCGAAGTACGAAGGCGTCGGCGCGCGTATTAGCAACTTATTGCGAAGGGACCAAGGCGTCGGCGCGGGTTTCGAGCAAGTCGAGCTAGACGTAACACACGATCCTTCATCACAAACACGTGGTGGCAATGGATGTCACATGTGTACAAGACCAAGGGCGAGGAAATTCGGTGGAGAGACTTCGAGAAAGAGTTGGTCACACGATTTGGCACGAGTGACTACTTCGACTATGACGAGGCACTCTCCCGAATTCGTCAAAATGGTAGCCTCCGGGACTACCAAAATGAGTTTGTGCGCATTGCAAGTCGGGTGCGAGATTGGCCCGAGAGCGCATTGGTAGGCGCATTCATTGGAGGACTCAAGGCCGAGCTAGCGGCTGAGGTGCGATTGGATAGGCCGCGTACAACTCGGGCGGCAATACAGTCGGCACGGCTACGCGATGACCATTTGGTCGCGATGCGCAAGGCCAGCAAGGGTGAGGGACGCACGGACCAGCGGCGCACAAGTACCGCGACCGACGAGACGCCCACACGGGTCGAGTCCAAGCCAACCGAAGATGGCACGCGAACAACAAGCCACATGCGACGGCTTACGACCGAGGAGATCCAAAGAAGGCGCGAGAGAGGCTTATGCTTCACTTGCAATGAAAAGTTCACACCGGGCCATAGATGTGCTGGAAAGCAAGTGTTCTTGCTTGAGTTTGATGAGCCGGAACGTGAGGAGTACGAACATGTGGAGCGAAAGGAAACCTTGCTACATGTGATCAAAAGCAAGAAAAGGGATGCTGAGAGAGGTCCAAGGATGATACGGTTCACTGCAATAGTACAATGCGAAGAGCTTGAAGTGCTAGTGGACAGCGGTTCAACGCTGAACTTCATAGACAAGGAGCTGTCCAAGGGGTTAAAGACGCCAGTGACAAACATAAAGCAGTTTGGAGTGAAGGTTGCAAACGTAGATGAACTCAAAAGTTCCGAGCTATACAAAGGTGTTCCCATATTTGCACAAGGCTATGACTTGAAGGCTGATCTTTATGCCTTACCTTTGACGGGACCGGACATAGTACTTGGAGTTCAATGGCTCGAGACATTGGGATCTGTTACGACCAACTACAAGAGAGGCACTATGACATTTGGACGAGCCCACAAGTGAATTAGGCTGCTAATTGAGGACCCAGGAGAAGAGCCCGAGGAACTTGACGAGATCAATTACTTTATCCTTGAGGACAAGGAAATTCTCGAAGAGGGCGGGAATGATGCGGATGTGGTCATTGACCCCGGCGAACCCGAGGACGAGAACCACGATGGCCTCGAGAGATGGCGAGAGGTTAGGCGAGAAAGGGCTCGGGCACGGTCTGGGAGGGTGTGCGCACGCACTAAGGCGCGTATACCGACGGGATGCGACAACCGGACCGCGAGGCGTGCGAGCCTAGGCTGGGTGAAGAAGAGGTGCGCGACGAGTAGTGCGCACGAGCACGAGGCATGGGCCGACGACGAGAGTGAGAAGATTAAGCCCGGGAAGGTGGGTGATTGGTGCAAGGCGTGCGCAAGAGAGCGACGCGCACGACGAATGCGGGCGAAGGCCAATGGTGCATGAGGGGAGGATGTAGGGTGGACAGCATGCACTTGGGACGGCTGTGATGGCACGGACGCACGAGTGGATTGGGTCGAAGCGATGGGCCTGATAGGCGGGTGCGAGTGGGGCACGAGGATGGAAGCCACGCGCGAGGCGTTGGTCGAGTGGGTCGACGAAGGCGATGAAGTGGTCGTGCGCGACACACGCGCACGTGGCTGGGACGCGACCAATGCGATAGACGAGCGAGGAGGTGAGGCCGTGCGAGCGGGAGTGCGAAGCACTCGCGCGGTTGGTGACGACGCGCGAACGGGGGCACGCGGTCGAGCAGCGCTGGCAAGGGGCGACGCGTGGAGATGGCGCGCGCGCATTACCGCGCGCGACAAGGATTAAGAATTGCGGGGCGGCGCGCGACCTCGAGCAGCTAGGGTTTGGGCGCGCGACCGACTTGGGGAGCAAGCAATGGATATGGACGAGATTTTCATAGCTTAGTTAGGAGTCATAGTTTGGTTAGGAATCCAAATAAAAAGCATGTGCCTATTAGTTTCCTATTTGTCTTTTAATTGTTAGGAAAGTCCATATTCCCTAGATATCAAGTTGCCTTAGGAATTATTTACTTGCATAGATTAGGAGTTTTATTTAGACTAGGATTAGATCTATTTGGTATCTATAAATACCCACCTATGTACCATTCGAAATTATGATGGTTGAGTGAATAGAAAAGAGTCGAACATTGTGTTC
The DNA here is from genome assembly GCA_008636005.1 of Striga asiatica. Classification (NCBI taxonomy): domain Eukaryota; kingdom Viridiplantae; phylum Streptophyta; class Magnoliopsida; order Lamiales; family Orobanchaceae; genus Striga; species Striga asiatica. Next base: position 632,080 of record BKCP01004406.1, on the reverse strand, counting down.
AAAGTTCTCGTGTGTTTTCTCCTGTGAGTTTACATATAGTTCGTGAATGGAATAGGACCAACATCCGAGTTTCTTCACAGTGATAGAAATAGGACCAACATCCGAGTTTCGTCACACCTATCGCGAAGTACGAAGGCGTCGGCGCGCGTATTAGCAACTTATTGCGAAGGGACCAAGGCGTCGGCGCGGGTTTCGAGCAAATAGAGCAAGACGTAACACACGATCCTTCATCACCTGCCCGTTACGTGCATCGCTCGCGCACGCATCCTCGGCAAACTCTTCGGGCGCGTCCTCGGCACCTGCCGCGCCACTGCTTCCCGTCACGCACTGGCCCATCGTATCCGTCGCGGGCGCGTCATTCCTCCTCGCAGCGTCACTTTGCTCGCGCACCAGTCGCGCGCTTTCACCCGCCGGACCCTCTTTGCTCGCCTCGCATGTCTCACACGCGATGGCCTATGTTTCCCCCGTCTGCCGCGCTAGCCTCTTGCGCGCGTGATAGGCCCGGCTCGAGGCATTCTTGAGCTGCCTAGCCACATCCGCGTCATTCCCGTCCCCTTCAAGCGCTTCCTTGTCCTCAAGGATGAAATCAGGGAACTGTTCGCGCATCTCATCTACATCCTCCCACGTAGCCTCCTCCGATGGCAATTCTTCCCACTCAACTAACACCTCCCAACGGTAGCGCCCCGCCTTCCTTACTTGGCGATATTCGATCGCACGACTAGGCCTCACAATGGCCCGCCCATCCGTTGCCGTCGCGGGAAGCTCTTCGGACCACTTGTGCGCTTCTCCTAGACTTCTTTTGAGCTGCGAGACGTGTATGACTGGATGGATGTGCGAACTCTCCGGTAAATCTAGGCGATAAGCTACTTGCCCTATGCGCTTCAAAATTTGGTACGGCCCGTAATAGGGTACCCCGAGCTTCGTCGCAGCCCTTTGTGCCGTCGTTCGCTGCCTAAAGGGCCGCAGCTTCAAGTAGACATACTCGCCTGGCTCAAAACTCTCTTCGCGCCTTTTGCCGTCATGAAAGGTTTTCATGCGGTTAATCGACCCCTCGAGAGTTCCCTTCAGTTCTCGTAACAGTAAGTCTCTCTCCTCAAGTTCTCGCCCCACTTCATCATTGATAGCAACTCCTTCCGAATAATTTACGAGTGTAGGTGGTTTGCGCCCGTACACCAACTCGAATGGTGTAGCCTTGGTCGACTCGTGGTAAGTGGTGTTGTACCAATACTCGGCCCATGGCAGAAAGCTTTCCTACTTCTTCAGAAATTGGTGCACATAGCACCGCAAGTATTGCTCTAACGTGCGGTTGGTTACCTCGGTTTGGCCATCCGTCTGCGGGTGATAGGCAGAACTCATTCAGAGATTGGTCCCTTGGAGCTTAAAGAACTCAGACCAAAAGCTACTCATAAAAATCCTGTCACGATCAGAGACAATCGAGCGTGGTACCCCATGCAATTTCATGACGTACTCAATGAAAAGCTTAGCGATAGACTTTACCGTGTAAGGATGCGTGATTGGTACGAAGTGTGCGTACTTCGTCAGTCGATCGACCACGACCATGACCCCATTGAACCCATTAGAGATAGGCAGCGCCTCAATGAAGTCCATGGTGATGTCGTCCCAAATATTCTCGGGCACGGGTAAAGGCTGCAATAGACCACTTGGTCGTCGTGCGTCAGCCTTAGTGCGCTGGCACTCGTCGCAATGCGCAACATACTCCCGAACTGCGCCTTGCTGCCCTGGCCAAAAGAAGGTATTGGCCATTCTCATCCAAGTACGATAGAATCCTGAGTGCCCGCCGATCTTAGAGTCGTGGAAGTGTTGCAAAATTCGCTCGCGGAGTTGCTCACTATCCGGGACAAACACTCGGCCTCGATGTAGCACGAGACCATTATGCAACTCATAGTCGGCCACGGTCGCATCTCCTGCCTCTATAGCTCGCAGTAAGTCTTGACATAGGGTGTCGCCTTCTTGCGCCCTCCTTATCTCCTCCCATATCGCCCATGTTGGCCCGGTTATGGCTTCGAGCTCAGCAACGTCCTTCCGTCTCGACAGGGCGTCGGCCACAGCGTTTTGTCGACCCGGCCTGTACACTATCTCGAAGTCGAAGCCCATAAGCTTTGAGACAAACTTTTGTTGTTCGGGCGTTACGATCCTTTGCTCGAGTAAGTGTTTGAGCGGTTGTTGATCGGTCACGATCCGAAAGCGTCGCCCTAAGAGGTAGGGCCTCCAGCATCGTACCGCCTCGACAACTGGAGCATCTCCTTCACATACACGGACAATCCTAGTCAGATCGTGCCAAGTGCCGTGCTAAGGAAGGCCAAGGGACGTCCTTCCTGGACTAGCACCGCACCAATGCCCACATCACTCGCGTCCGTGTGCACTTCAAACAACACCTCGAACCTTGGCATGGCTAGAACAGGCGTCGATGTCATTGCGCCCTTAAGTTTCTCGAATGCAGCCTCACTCTCCAAGGTCCACTTGAATCTGCCCTTCTTGGTCATCTCGGTTAATGGTTTGGCAATGGACCCATAGTCCTTCACGAACTTCCAGTAGTAACCTGTGAGCCCTAGAAAACCCCTTAACTGCGTCAAACTGGTTGGTTTCGGCCAATCGACCATAGCCTCAACTTTCCTTGGGTCGACCTTGACACCATCATGTGAAATAAAGTGACCAAGGTATTCGACCATCTCTTGTCCAAACGAGCACTTGGACGGCTTGATGTAGAACGAGTTAGCCTCCAAGATCTTAAGTACCACACGTAAGTGCCCTATGTGCTCGTCCCACGTCTTTGAGTAGACTAGAATGTCGTCGAAGAATACCAAAACGAATTTGCGCAGATGGTCCTTAAAGATGGAATTCATAGCAAACTGGAAGGTGGATGGGGCGTTGCATAGCCCAAATGGCATCACCAAATACTCGTAGTGTCCTTGGTGTGTACGAAAAGCCGTCTTTGGGATATCAGCCTTGTGTAGCCGGATCTGATGGTACCCGGCCCTTAAGTCGAGCTTAGAGAAATAACGTGATCCACCTAGCTCGTCGAGCATGTCGTCGACACTTGGTATAGGAAATCGATCTTTAATGGTTGCGGCATTCAGTGCGCGATAGTCGGTACAAAACCTCCACGTGCCATCTTTCTTCTTGGCAAGTAGCACCGGTGACGAGAATGGACTTGAGCTATGTTGAATGAGCCCGGACTCGAGCATCTCACCAACTTGCCTCTCTATTTCGGTCTTTTGGAAGTGCGCATACCGGTATGGATGGACGTGTATCGCATGCTGCTCATTGACCAAGGGTATTTAATGGTCAAACTCTCGATGCGGCGGCAAGCCCTTAGGCTCCCCTAGGACTTGCTTAAACTCCTCGAGTAATGTGCGCACCTCGCTTTTGATCTATGTCGGGCTCGGTTGTAGTTGTGCTCGCGTCTTCGACCACGACGGCGAAAATTTGGCCACCCCCGCGCCAAACTCTCTCTATGCTCTTGAGACCAACCTCCTTGGTCCCACTAACTTCACTAGCCTTTAAGGTGACTTGCTGTTCTCCCGCCTTGAACTTCATGACACCAGTTTTGTAGTTGGTGGTCACTTCTCCTAAACCTTCGAGCCATTGGACTCCTAACACCACATCGGGTCCAACCAGGGGCAATGCGTAGAGATTGGCCTTGATGGTGACTCCTTGGAACTTGATTGGCACCTTGCGATAGGACTCGGTGCACCTTAACCGTTCACCATTAGCTACTCGGACTGCGAATGGCTCGATCGTGGTGGTGGACAAATTTAGCTTTTGGGACAGCGTGGCGTTGATGAAATTATGGGATGACCCATTGTCGACTAGTACGACCACGCGGCGGTCCTTGACCCATGCCGGTAGCCGCAACGTCAGCGGCCCTCGAGTACCGGCCATGGCGTGTATCGAGATTTCAGCTTCGTCCTCGAGCACTTCAGTTCGAACTCCGCTCTCCTCAGCCTCGGGTTCTTCCTCATCATCGGAGTCAGTGACATCGATAAAAAATGCCTGCTTGCATCGGTGGCCCGGCGTGAATTTTTCTTCGCATTTGAAGCACAGGCCTTGCTCGCGTCGGCGCCTCATCTCTTCGAGCGACAGACGCTTGACTTCAGGGATAAGTGGTCGAGTGTTACTTGGTGGCCGTATGCTGGGTGCGATATTCGTCGTGCGCCGTGGCTCGGGAAAGCGTGCGTCTGCCCGTCCCCTTCGCGTAGCGGCGAGATGATCGTCGCGACGTCGGGCGATCTCCATGGCCGCATGCATTGTCTCGGGACGCTCCAATCGAACCTCAGCGGCTAGATCATACTTAAGGCCGCCAATAAATACCCCGACTAACGCAGCCTCGGGCCAGTCCCTGACATGACATGCCAACTTTTCGAACTCCTTCATGTATTCGCGCAAGCTGCCGGTTTGGCGTATGCGCGAGAGGGCCTCGTCGTAGTTATGGTAGTTGGAGGTCCCGAAACGCGTGAGTAACTCGCGCTCGAAATCGCCCCACCTCATGACTCGCTGCCGTTTGCGGTATACATTCGTGAGCCATTGCCACCACACGTTGGCCTCGCCATCTAGATAATAGGCAGCGTATCGAACACGGTCACTGGCCTCAGTCTCGTTGAGCTCAAAGTATTGCACGGCCCGGTTGAGCCATGCCTCGGGATCGGTGCCGGTGAAGGTGGATAGCGTGAGTCGCGGTTTGTCGAGCCTCGAGCGGTCATGTGCGTTAGACGCCTATGACTGTTGATCGAAGTCTTCCTCGTATTCGCGCTCATCGGGCCTATGTCCCTCCTCTTCGGGTCGATCGCGCCTTGGCTGCCGTGGAGGTGACCGCGCAAAGCGTTGGAAGCCGCGCGCCATCTCCTCGAATCCCCGGTTCACGGTTTCCATTAGATCCCGAACCGTGGACTTGGTCGTGTCGATGTCCTCGCTCATACTTCGGACTTGAGCGTCAAGATAATCAATCTTGTCCTCCATCTCCTTGTTGGCCATGGCTTTCTTCTCTTGTTTTCTCTCTTTGCTTCGTGGACTCGTTTTGAAGATTTTTGATTTTTTGATTTTTCTTTTTTTTTTTTGATAGGGGGGGAATGAAAATAAAGAAGAAGAAAAAGGAAAGGGAATGGGGTAGAAAAAGACACATGATCTAGATACTCTCAATGAAAGCACCAATGATGAAGATCGCGTGTCCCGATTGCCGATAAGCCACAAACTCGTGCCTTGAATCGCCGATAGGTGCCTCGTAGGTTCACACAACCGCGCCCCTTCGAAATGATAAAATTGCAAAAGAAATCTAGAAGAATTCTAAGGCAAAGTGTTTGAACAAAAGTTCGGTTTTTCATTAATTTCTTGATGATTATTTCGAATGACAAAGGGGCCTATTTATAGGTGCCAAACTAAGTCTATTCCTAATCTAAGAAGAACTCCTAATGCTTGGAAATAAATAAAGTCCTAAGGAACTAAATCACTAATTAAAGCAATAAAATATTAAAGTCCTAAACAATCTAGAAATCATAGCAGAATAAGGAAACCAATTATCTTAGGGATCTTGGGAAGTCTTGACTTGCACTCCAAGCCAAACATCCCAACTCTAATCTCGCCGCCTCACGCCCCGACCGCCCGCGCGCCTTGCCTTAGTCCTCGAGGACTAAGGTCGCGTCGCCCCTCAGCGCGCGTGCCTGCCCGTTACGCGCATCGCTCGCGCACGCGTCCTCGGCGAACTCTTCGGGCGCGTCCTCGGTACCTGTCGTGCCACTGCTTCCCGTCACGCACTGGCCCATCGTGTCTGTCGCGGGTGCGTCATTCCTCCTCGCGGCGTCACTTTGCTCGTGCACCAATCGCGCGCTTCCACCCGCCGGACCCTCTTTGCTCGCCTCGCATGTCTCACACGCGATGGCCTGTGTTTCCCCCGTCTGCCGCGCTAGCCTCTTGCGCGCGTGATAGGCCCGGCTCGAGGCATTCTTGCGCGTGGCCCTGCACGCCCCAGCGCGCCCATGTGCGCTGGCTGCACCCGTTGGGCACCCGACTCGCGCGCGGGCCAAACCTCCGATGGCATGTCCGTTTGAGGCGTGGTCTCGTCCGTGCACGTCTACGCAAATCCGCGTGTTCGCGCCTTCCTTGCGCCTGATTGTTGCCCATCTTGGGACCATCTCCTCACACGCTCTTGCAATCCTCTGTGCGTTACTCTCATGGACTATCTCGAGTGATCGCACGTCCAACCCGCGCAGTCCTATGCACGCTTGGTCACGCGTTATCCCTTGACACACGAGTCTTTCCGAGCTTCCATCCAGATCCTTGTTCCTAGCATCTCGCACCTTGCATGTGCTCGACCCATAGTGCGATGCTCGTGTTGGACCCACTTGCACGTTGATCCGCTGTACCTTTGACCTTCTCGCATTCGGCCATGCTAATGTCGACCTCCTATGCCATGACGCACGTCGGCACCCTTGTATACGGGCTCGTGCACGTCTCCTAGGCCATGCAAGCTTTGTTTCAGCCCTTTGCTCGGCCTCTCGGATAGCATCGGCCTTCGGCCCTTCTCATCTTTGGGGGTCGAACCCCACATTCGCATCATTCCCGCCCCCTTAAAGTTTATCCTTGTCCTCAAGGACTCATCAAGTATCTCCCTTCGGGGCCCGTGTTCCTCCTCGATCACATCGACCTATTCTTTCTTTTTCTCGACTTCATTGACCTCGGCTATCTTGGCCATGTCCGAAACCTCCTCGAGCCTTGGAGCTTCGACCACCTTGGCTTCTTCAACCTCGACCTCGATGAAGTATTCATCGGGGTATATATCGTAGATAGGTGGGCCTAAGTAGTCGATCGTAACTCCCTCGTCCATGAACACGTCGTCGAACGAAGGTGGGTCCTCGAACTCGATTCGCTCGACCATGGACTTGGTGACCTCGTCTTCAACATAGCCCGTGCAATCGAATGGGAATATGGTTTCCTTGTCATGGTCCGCGTCGACCACGACCATCTCCACCTCATGGTCCTCGTCGACCACGTCTTGTACTTCGACCATGCACTTGGCCTTCTGCTCGAGTTGTTCGACCACAATTTCGAGTTCGCCTTTAAAGTATCCCAGAAACTCCAGCGAGAAAACGGGCTCCCCTTGCTCGATCTCAGCTTGCTCGAGCTCTCCTTTGGCCTGATCGTACCATTAAGGTGATGGTCGAGCTTCACGTGGGTGTGGTCGATCATCATGCGATGGTGGTCGAGCATCGTTCGGGATTGGTCGATGCGCAACCCTTAAGCACTCTTCGAGCCGGTGGCTCTGGAATTCCTTCTCCTGTTCGTACTCGGCGCGGTGTTGCTGGTGCTCCTCATACTTTTCGTCGACCTGACCTTCTTCTTTGTCGAACTCGCCTAGTACACGGTCGGCCACTTTAACCAACTCGTGCATCTCGGATTGTTGTTGCTCGGTCGTGCCCGCGTGTGCGCTTGCCTCCTCGACGATGAAGATCTGGCCACCTCTATGCCAATCTTGCTCAATACTCTTGAGACCAACCTCCTTGGTCCCACCGTCCTTGCTTGCCTTTAATGTGACGCGGTGATCTCCCGCGTCGAACTTCATGACCCCCGTTCGGTAATTGGTGGTCACCTTGCCTAGCCCCTCGAGCCATTGCACTCCCAGCACAACGTCGGGTCCAACCAAGGGTAGCGCATAGAGATCGGCTTTGATAGTGACTCCTTGAAATTTGATCGGCACCCCGTGGTAAGACTCGGTGCACCTTAGTCGTTCGCCATTGGCTACTCGAGCCTCGAATGGCTCTACCTTCGTTGTTGGCAACTTCATCTTTTGAGACAGTGTGGCGTTGATGAAGTTGTGTGACGATCCATTGTCTACTAGCACGACTACACGGCGGTCCTTGACACATGCTAGTAGTCGCATCATCCTCGGTCCTCGGGTGCCTGCCATTGCGTGCATTGAGATCTCGGCTTTCTCTTCGAGTACCTCAACCTCGACCTTGCTCTCTAGGTGCTCCTCAGTCTCGTACTCCTCCTCATCCGAGTCGATGACGTCGATCTCAAAAACCTGCTTGCATCGATGGCCCGGTGTGAACTTCTCTTCGCATTTGAAACAGAGCCCCTTCTCACGACGGCGCCTCATCTCCTCTAGTGACAACCTTTTGACCTCCGGGACTGGTGGTCGAGAGCTATCAGGCGGTCGGCCGCTCGGAATCATATTGCCCGCATTCGGTTGTGCGCCTGCGGTAGTGTTGCTTGGGCCCGTGCGTCGCGTGTCCGGGTAGTGAGCGTCCGCTCGTCCCCTTCGCGTGGCCGCTAGATGGTCCTCGCGGTGTCGGGCTACCTCCATAGCTGCATGCATGGTCTCAGGTCGCTCTAATCGCACCTCAGCGGCTAGGTCGTACTTCAGGCCGCCTATGAATGCCCCAACTAGTGCGGTCTCGGGCCAATCTCGCACGCGACATGCTAATCACTCGATTTCCTTCAAATAATCTCGCAAGCTGCCTGTCTGCCTTATTCGAGTTAGCGCCTCATCATAGTTGTGGTAATCGGATGTTCCGAATCGCGTAAGTAATTCGCGTTCGAAGTCGTTCCACCCAATGACTCGCTGTCGGTTGCGGTAGACGCTTGTGAGCCACTGCCACCATACGTTAGCTTCACCATCACGATAATAAGCCGCGTACCGCACATGGTCATTGGCCTCGGTCTCGTTGAGCTCAAAGTATTGCACGGCCCGGTTGAACCATGCCTCTGGATCGGTGCCGGTGAAGGTGGACAGCATGAGCCACGGTTTGTCGAGCCTCGGGCGGTCGTGTACGTTAGACGCTTGCGACCGTTGATCGAAGTCTTCCTCGTGCTCGTGCTCATCGCACCGATGTTCCTCCTCCTCGGGTCGATCGTACCTTGGCTGTCGTGGAGGTGACCGCCCAAAGCGTTGGAAGCCGCGCGCCATCTCCTCAAATCCTCGGTTCACGGTTTCCAACAAATCCCGAACCGATGCTTTGGTCGCGTCGAGCCCCTCACCGAAAGTATCCATGACTTCGCTTATACTACGGACTTGAGCATCTAGGTTGTCGATCTTGTCCTTCATCTCCTTGTTGGCCATAACTTTCTTTTCTTGCTTTCGTTCTTTGCTTCGAGGACTCGTCTTGAAGATTTTATTTTATTTTATTTGGAAAACTCGTTGTCGGACTTGATTAATCGCCCTTTGCAAGCCCTTTGATTAGAGCACGAGCTAAATAGTAATCATTTTTTTTTATAGGGGGACGAAAATAAAGAAGAAGAAAAAAGGAAAGGGAATAGGGGTAGAAAAAGACACACGATCTAGATACTCTCAATGAAAGCACCAATGATGAAGATCGCATGTCCCGATTGCCGATAAGCCACAAACCAGTGCCTTGAATCATCGATAGGTGTCTCGAGGTTTGCGCAACCACACCCCTTGAAACGATAAAATTGCAAAAGAAATTGAAAAGATATCTAAGGCAAAGTGTTTGAACAAAAGTTCGGTTTTTCTATTAATTTTTGAATTGATTATTTCGAATGCTAATGGGGGCATATTTATAGATGCCAAACTAAGTCTATTCCTAATCTAAGAAGAACTCCTAATGCTTGGAAATAATTAAAGTCCTAAGGAACTAAATCACTAATTAAAGCAATAAAATATTAAAGTCCTAAACAATCTAGAAATCATAATGGAATAAGGAAATCAAATATCCAAGGGATCTTGGAAAGCCTTGACTAGCACTCCAAGTAGGGAAGAATAATCTAGAGAAGTTCCAACTCAAAAGACTCCTAGAAACCTCGGTTTCTTACTGGCCAAGTTGTCCCCGCGCGCTGCCCCTGGCAGGCCTGCGCCCGCGCGCGCGTGCTGTCTAGTGCCCGTGCAGGCGCTGCTTCCCTGCGCCAGCGCGCATGCTGTTGCCCTGCGCCCGCGCGCGTTGATGAAGATCGCGTATCCCGATTGCCGATAAGCCACAAACTCGTGCCTTGAATCGTCGATAGGTGCCTCGTAGGTTCACACAACCGCGCCCCTTCGAAACGATAAAATTGCAAAAGAAATCTAGAAGAATTCTAAGGCAAAGTTTTTGAACAAAAGTTCGGTTTTTCTATTAATTTCTTGATGATTATTTCGAATGACAAAGGGGCCTATTTATAGGTGCCAAACTAAGTCTATTCCTAATCTAAGAAGAACTCCTAATGCTTGGAAATAAATAAAGTCCTAAGGAACTAAATCACTAATTAAAGCAATAAAATATTAAAGTCCTAAACAATCTAGAAATCATAGCAGAATAAGGAAACCAATTATCTAAGGGATCTTGGGAAGTCTTGACTTGCACTCCAAGCCAAACATCCCAACTCTAATCTCGCCGCCTCACGCCCCGACCGCCCGCGCGCCTTGCCTTAGTCCTCGAGGACTAAGGTCGCGTCGCCCCTCAGCGCGCGTGCCTGCCCGTTACGCGCATCGCTCGCGCACGCGTCCTCGGAGAACTCTTCGGGCGCGTCCTCGGCACCTGTCGCGCCACTGCTTCCCGTCACGCACTGGCCCATCGTATCCGTCACGGGCGCGTCATTCCTCCTCGCGGCGTCACTTTGCTCGCGCACCAGTCGCGCGCTTCCACTCGCCGGACCCTCTTTGCTCGCCTCGCATGTCTCACACGCGATGGCCTGTGTTTCCCCCGTCTGCCGCGCTAGACTCTTACGCGCGTGATAGGCCCAGCTCGAGGCATTCTTGAGCTGCCTAGCCACATCCGCATCATTCCCGTCCCCTTCAAGCACTTCCTTGTCCTCAAGGATGAAATCAGGGAACTGTTCGCGCATCTCATCTACATCCTCCCACGTAGCCTCCTCCGATGGCAATTCTTCCCACTCAACTAACACCTCCCAACGGTAGCACCCCGCCTTCCTTACTTGGCGATATTCGATCGCACGACTAGGCCTCACAATCGCCCGCCCATCCGTTGCCGTCGCGGGAAGCTCTTCGAACCACTTGTGCGCTTCTCCTAGACTTCTTTTGAGCTACAAGACGTGTATGACTGGATGGATGTGCGAACTCTCCGGTAACTCTAGGCGATAAGCTACTTGCCCTATGCGCTTCAAAATTTGGTACGGCCTGTAATAGCGTACCCCGAGCTTCGTCGCAGCCCTTTGTGCCGTCGTTTGCTGTCTAAAGGGCCGCAGCTTCAAGTAGACATACTCGCCTGGCTCAAACCTCTCTTCGCGCCTTTTGCCGTCATGAAAGGTTTTCATGCAGTTAATCGACCCCTCGAGAGTTCTCTTCAGTTCTCGTAACATTAAGTCTCTCTCCTCAAGTTCTCGCCCCACTTCATCATTGATAGCAACTCCTTCCGAATAATTTACGAATGTAGGTGGTTTGCGCCCGTACACCAACTCGAATGGTGTAGCCTTGGTCGAATCGTGGTAAGTGGTGTTGTACCAATACTCGGCCCATGGCAGAAAGCTTTCCCACTTCTTTGGAAATTGGTGCACATAGCACCGCAAGTATTGCTCTAGCGTGCGGTTGGTTACCTCGGTTTGGCCATCCGTCTGCGGGTGATAGGCAGAACGCATTGAGAGCTTGGTCCCTTTGAGCTTAAAGAACTCAGACCAAAAGCTACTCATAAAAATCCGGTCACGATCAGAGACAATCGAGCGTGGTACCCCATGCAATTTCATGACGTACTCAATGAAAAGCTTAGCGATAGACTTTTCCGTGTAAGGATGCGTGATTGGTACGAAGTGTGGGTACTTCGTCAGTCGATCGACCACGACCATGACCCCATTGAACCCATTAGAGATAGGCAGCGCCTCGATGAAGTCCATGGTGATGCCCTCCCAAATATTCTTGGGCACGGGTAAAGGCTTCAATAGACCACTTGGTCGTCGTGCGTCAGCCTTAGTGCGCTGGCACTCGTCGCAATGTGCAACATACTCCCGAACTGCGCCTTGCTGCCCTGGCCAAAAGAAGGTATTGGCCATTCTCATCCAAGTACAATAGATTCCTGAGTGCCCGCCGATCTTAGAGTCGTGGAAGTGTTGCAAAATTCGCTCGCGGAGTTGCTCACTATCCGGGACAAACACTCGGCCTCGATGTAGCACGAGACCATTATGCAACTCATAGTCGTTCACGGTTGCATCTCCTGCCTCTATACCTCGCAGTAAGTCTTGACATTGGGTGTCGCCTTCTTGCGCCCTCCTTATCTCCTCCCATATCGCCCATGTTGGCCCGGTTATGGCTTCGAGCTCAGCGACGTCCGTCCGTCTCGACAGGGCGTCGGCCACAGTGTTTTGTCGACCCGGCCTGTACACTATCTCGAAGTCGAAGCCCATAAGCTTTGAGACAAACTTTTGTTGTTCAGGCGTTACGATCCTTTGCTCGAGTAAGTGCTTGAGCGGTTGTTGATCGGTCACGATCCCAAAGCGTCGCCCTAAGAGGTAGGGCCTCCAGCATCGTACCGCCTCGACAACTGCGAGCATCTCCTTCACATACACGGACAATCCTAGTCGGATCGTGCCAAGTGCCTTGCTAAGGAAGGCCAAGGGACGTCCTTCCTGGACTAGCACCGCACCAATGCCCACATCACTCGCGTCCGTGTGCACTTCAAACAACACCTCGAACCTTGGCATGGCTAGAACAGGCGTCGATGTCATTGCGCCCTTAGGTTTCTTGAATGCAGCCTCACTCGCCACGGTCCACTTGAATCCGCCCTTCTTGGTCATCTCGGTTAATGTTTTGGCAATGGACCCATAGTCCTTCACGAACTTCCGGTAGTAACCTGTGAGCCCTAGGAAACCCCTTAACTGCGTCAAACTGGTTGGTTTCGGCCAATCGACCATAGCCTCAATTTTCCTTGGGTCGACCTTCACACCATCATGTGAAATAAAGTGACCAAGGTATTCAACCATCTCTTATCCAAACGAGCACTTGGACGGCTTGATGTAGAACGAGTTAGCCTCCAAGATCTTAAGTACCACACGTAAGTGCCCTATGTGCTCGTCCCACGTCTTTGAGTAGACTAGAATGTCGTCGAAGAATACCAAGACGAATTTGCGCAGATGGTCCTTAAAGATGGAATTCATAGCAAACTGGAAGGTGGATGGGGCGTTGCATAGCCCAAATGGCATCACCAAATACTCGTAGTGTCCTTCGTGTGTACGAAAAGCCGTCTTTGGGATATCAGCCTTGTGTAGCCGGATCTGATGGTACCCGGCCCTTAAGTCGAGCTTAGAGAAATAACGGGATCCACCTAGCTCGTCGAGCATGTCGTCGACACTTGGTATAGGAAATCGATCTTTAATGGTTGCGGCATTCAGTGCGCGATAGTCGGTGCAAAACCTCCACGTGCCATCTTTCTTCTTGGCAAGTAGCACCGGTGACGAGAATGGACTTGAGCTATGTTGAATGAGCCCGGACTCGAGCATCTCACCAACTTGCCTCTCTATTTCGGTCTTTTGGAAGTGCGCATACCGGTATGGATGGACGTGTATCGCATGCTGCTCATTGACCAAGGGTATTCGATGGTCAAACTCCCGATGCGGCGGCAAGCCCTTAGGCTCCCCTAGGACTTGCTTAAACTCCTCGAGTAATGTGCGCACCTCGCTTTGATGTATGTCGGGCTCGGTTGTAGTTGTGCTCGCGTCTTCGACCACGACGGCAAAAATTTGGCCACCCCCGCGCCAAACTCTCTCTATGCTCTTGAGACCAACCTCCTTGGTCCCACTAACTTCACTAGCCTTTAAGGTGACTTGCTGTTCTCCCGCCTTGAACTTCATGACACCAGTTTTGTAGTTGGTGGTCACTTCTCCTAAACCTTCGAGCCATTGGACTCCTAACACCACATCGGGTCCAACCAGGGACAATGCGTAAAGATCGGCCTTGATGGTGACTCCTTGGAACTTGATTGGCACCTTGCGATAGGACTCGGTGCACCTTAACCGTTCACCATTGGCTACTCGGACTTTGAATGGCTCGATCGTGGTGGTGGACAAATTTAGCTTTTGGGACAGCGTGGCGTTGATGAAATTATGGGATGACCCCATTGTCGACTAGTACGACCACGCGGCGGTCCTTGACCCATGCCGGTAGCCGCAACGTCCGCGGCCCTCGAGTACCGGCCATGGCGTGCATCAAGATTTCAGCTTCGTCCTCGAGCACTTCAGCTCGAACTCCGCTCTCCTCAGCCTCGGGTTCTTCCTCATCATCGAGTCAGTGACATCGATAAAAAACGCCTGCTTGCATCGGTGGCCCGGCATGAATTTTTCTTCGCATTTGAAGCACAGGCCTTGCTCGCGTCGGCGCCTCATCTCTTCGAGCGACAGACGCTTGACTTCCGGGATAGGTGGTCGAGCGTTACTTGGTGGCCGTTTGCTGGGTGCGATATTCGTCGTGCGCCGTGGCTCGGGCCGATCTCCATGGCCGCATGCATTGTCTCGGGCCGCTCCAATCGAACCTCAGCGGCTAGATCATACTTAAGGCTGCCAATAAATACCCCGACTAACGCAGCCTCGGGCCAGTCCCTGACATGACATGCCAACTTTTCGAACTCCTTCATGTATTCGCGCAAGCTGCCGGTTTGGCGTATGCGCGAGAGGGCCTCGTCGTAGTTATGGTAGTTGGAGGTCTCGAAACGCGTGAGTAACTCGCGCTCGAAACCGCCCCACCTCATGACTCGCTGCCGTTTGCGGTATACATTCGTGAGCCATTGCCACCACACGTTGGCCTCGCCATCTAGATAATAGGCCGCGTATCGAACACGGTCACTGGCCTCAGTCTCGTTGAGCTCAAAGTATTGCACGGCCCGGTTGAGCCATGCCTCGGGATCGGTGCCGGTGAAGGTGGATAGCGTGAGTCGCGGTTTGTCGAGCCTCGAGCGGTCATGTGCGTTAGACGCCTATGACCGTTGATCGAAGTCTTCCTCGTATTCGCGCTCATCGAGCCTATGTCCCTCCTCTTCGGGTCGATCGCACCTTGGCTGCCGTGGAGGTGACCGCGCAAAGCGTTGAAAGCCGCGCGCCATCTCCTCGAATCCCCGGTTCACGGTTTCCATTAGATCCCGAACCGTGGACTTGGTCGTGTCGATGTCCTCGCTCATACTTCGGACTTGAGCGTCAAGATTATCAATCTTGTCCTTCATCTCCTTGTTGGCCATGGCTTTCTTCTCTTGTTTTCTCTCTTTGCTTCGTGGACTCGTTTTGAAGATTTTTGATTTTTTNNNGAAAAAGGAAAGGGAATGGGGTAGAAAAAGACACACGATCTAGATACTCTCAACGAAAGCACCAATGATGAAGATCGCGTGTTCCGATTGCCGATAAGCCACAAACTCGTGCCTTGAATCGCCGATAGGTGCCTCGTAGGTTCACACAACCGCGCCCCTTCGAAACGATAAAATTGCAAAAGAAATCTAGAAGAATTCTAAGGCAAAGTGTTTGAACAAAAGTTTGGTTTTTCTATTAATTTCTTGATGATTATTTCGAATGACAAAGGGGCCTATTTATAGGTGCCAAACTAAGTCTATTCCTAATCTAAGAAGAACTCCTAATGCTTGGAAATAAATAAAGTCCTAAGGAACTAAATCACTAATTAAAGCAATAAAATATTAAAGTCCTAAACAATCTAGAAATCATAGCAGAATAAGGAAACCAATTATCTAAGGGATCATGGGAAGTCTTGACTTGCACTCCAAGCCAAACATCCCAACTCTAATCTCACCGCCTCACGCCCCGACCACCCGCGCGCCTTGCCTTTGTTCTCAAGGACTAAGGTCGCGTCGCCACTCAGCGCGCGTGCCTGCCCGTTACGCGCATCGCTCGCGCACGCGTCCTCGGCGAACTCTTCGGGCGCGTCCTCGGCACCTGCCGCGCCACTGCTTCCCGTTATGCACTGGCCCATCGTATCCGTCGCGGGCGCGTCATTCCTCCTCGCGGCGTCACTTTGCTCGCGCACCAGTCGCGCGCTTCCACCCGCCGGACCCTCTTTGCTCGCCTCGCATGTCTCACACGCGATGGCCTGTGTTTCCCCCGTTTGCCGCGCTAGCCTCTTGCGCGCGTGATAGGCCCGGCTCGAGGACCCAGGAGAAGAGCCCGAGGAACTTGACGAGATCAATTACTTTATCCTTGAGGTTAAGGAAATTCTCGAAGAGGGCGGGAATGATGCGGATGTGGTCATTGACCCCGGCGAACCTGAGGACGAGAACCACGATGGCCTCGAGAGATGGCAAGAGGTTAGGCGAGAAAGGGCTCGGGCACGGGCTGGGAGGGTGTGCGCACGCACTAAGGTGCGTATACCGACGGGACGCGGCAACCGAACCGCGAGGCGTGCGAGCCTAGGCTGGGTGAAGAAGAGGTGCGCGACGAGTAGTGCGCACGAGCACGAGGCATGGGCCGACGACGAGAGTGAGAAGATTGTGCCCGGGAAGGTGGGTGATTGGTGCAAGGCGTGCGCAAGAGAGCGACGCGCACGACGAATGCGGGGCGAAGGCCAATGGTGCACGAGGGGAGGATGTAGGGTGGACAGCGTGCACTTGGGACGGCTGCGATGGCACGGACGCACGAGTGGATTGGGTCGAAGCGATGGGTCTGATAGGCGGGTGCGAGTGGGGCACAAAGATGGAAGACACGCGCGAGGCGTTGGTCGAGTGGGTCGACGAAGGCGATGAAGTGGTCGTGCGCGACACACGCGCGCGTGGCTGGGACGCGACCAACATGATAGACGAGCGAGGAGGTGAGGCCGTGCGAGCGGGAGTGCGAAGCACTCGCGCGGTTGGTGACGACGCGCGAATGGGGGCACGCGGTCGAGTAGCGCTGGCAAGGGGCGACTCGTGGAGATGGCGCGCGCGCATTACCGCGCGCGACAAGGATTAGGAATGGCGGGGCGACGCGCGACCTCGAGTGGCTAGGGTTTGGGCGCGCGACCGACTTGGGGAGCAAGCAATGGATATGGACGAGATTTTCATAGCTTAGTTAGGAGTCATAGTTTGGTTAGGAATCCAAATAAAAGGCATGTGCCTATTAGTTTCCTATTTGTCTTTTAATTGTTAGAAAAGTCCATATTCCCTAGATATCTAGTTGCCTTAGGAATTATTTACTTGCATAGATTAGGAGTTCGATTTAGACTAGGATTAGATCTATTTAGTATCTATAAATACCCACCTATGTACCATTCGAAATTATGATGGTTGAGTGAATAGAAAAGAGTCGAACATTGTGTTCAAAGTTCTCGTGTGTTTTCTCCTGTGAGTTTACATAGAGTTCGTGAATGGAATAGGACCAACATCCGAGTTTCTTCACAGTGATAGAAATAGGACCAACATCCGAGTTTCGTCACACCTATCGCGAAGTACGAAGGCATCGGCGCGCGTATTAGCAACTTATTACGAAGGGACCAAGGCGTCGGCGCGGGTTTCGAGCAAGTCAAGCTAGACGTAACACACGATCCTTCATCATGGTGCTTTCATTGAGAGTGATTGATCGTGTGTTGGGTTGAACTTTTTCTTCCCCATTCTATTTCCTTTTGTTTCGAATTTTTCGAGAGTATAAAAAAAAAAAAAAAAGAGAGAGAGTCGAGATGATGACGCACAAGGAGAGGATCGAAGCCTTGGAGGAGAGTGTGAAGTCCATCGGCAATGGCCAACACCTTGTCAATGAAAATTTTGCTAAACTCGAACTCATGGTGCATGATCTAGCCGGGCAACTCACGCGGATGACACGCCGACCGCGAAGGAGTCACACCTCGCGATCGACCGCGGCATCGAGCAGCCCCGGGACCGACCATGACGACGACGACGGACGATCACGGAGGACCCGCGCATCACGCGCGATGCACCACCACGACGACCGAGGCTATGCACGACCAAAGCTCACGATGCCTACGTTTACGGGGACCGACCCGGACGCTTGGTTGAATCGATTCATGCAATTTTTCGAGATCAACGAGGTGCACAAGTCCGAGAGAGTCAGGATCGCCGCTTATCATCTCGATAGAGAAGCAAACACGTGGTGGCAATGGATGTCACATGTGTACAAGACCAAGGGCGAGGAAATTCGGTGGAGAGACATCGAGAAAGAGTTGGTCACACGATTTGGCACGAGTGACTACTACGACTATGACGAGGCACACTCCCGAATTCGTCAAAATGGTAGCCTCCGGGACTACCAAAAAGAGTTTGAGCGCATTGCAAGTCGGGTGCGAGATTGGCCCGAGAGCGCATTGGTAGGCGCATTCATTGGAGGACTCAATGCCGAGCTAGCAGCTGAGGTGCGATTGGATAGGCCGCGTACAACTCGGGCGGCAATAGAGTCGGCACGGCTACGCGATGACCATTTGGTCGTGATGCGCAAGGCCAGCAAGGGTGAGGGACGCACGGACCAGCGGCGCACAAGTACAGCGACTGACGAGACGCGCACACGGGTCGAGTCCAAGCCAACCGAAGATGGCACGCGAACAACAAGCCACATGCAACGGCTTACGACCGAGGAGATCCAAAGAAGGCGCGAGAGAGGCTTATGCTTCACTTGCAATGAAAAGTTCACACCAGGCCATAGATGTGCTGGAAAGCAAGTGTTCTTGCTTGAGTTTGATGAGCCGGAACGTGAGGAGTACGAACATGTGGAGCGAAAGGAAACCTTGCTACATGTGATCAAAAGCAAGAAAAGGGATGCTGAGAGAGGTCCAAGGATGATACGGTTCACTGCAATAGTACAAGGCGAAGAGCTTGAAGTGCTAGTGGACAGCGGTTCAACGCTGAACTTCATAGACAAGGAGCTGTTCAAGGGGTTAAAGATGCCAGTGACAAACATAAAGCAGTTTGGAGTGAAGGTTGCGAACGGAGATGAACTCAAAAGTTCCGAGCTATACAAAGGTGTTCCCATATTTGCACAAGGCTATGACTGAAGGCTGATCTTTATGCCTTACCTTTGACGGGACCGGACATAGTACTTGGAGTTCAATGGCTCGAGACATTGGGATCTGTTACGACCAACTACAAGAGAGGCACTATGACATTTGGACGAGCCCACAAGCGAATTAGGCTGCTAACTGAGGACCAAGGAGAAGAGCCCGAGGAACTTGACGAGATCAATTACTTTATCCTTGAGGACAAGGAAATTCTCGAAGAGGGCGGGAATGATGCGGATGTGGTCATTGACCCCGGCGAACCCGAGGACGAGAACCACGATGGCGTCGAGAGATGGCGAGAGGTTAGGCGAGAAAGGGCTCGGGCACGGGCTGGGAGGGTGTGCGCACGCACTAAGGCGCGTATACCGACGGGACGCGGCAACCGAACCGCGAGGCGTGCGAGCCTAGGCTGGGTGAAGAAGAGGTGCGCGACGAGTAGTGCGCACAAGCACGAGGCATGGGCCGACGACGAGAGTGAGAAGATTGTGCCCTGAAAGGTGGGTGATTGGTGCAAGGCGTGCGCAAGAGAGCGATGCGTACGACGAATGCGGGCAAAGGCCAATGGTGCACGAGGGGAGGATGTAGGGTGGACAGCGTGCACTTGAGACGGCTGCGATGGCACGAACGCGCGAGTGGATTGGGTTGAAGCGATGGGCCTGATAGGGTGGTGCGAGTGGGGCACGAGGATGGAAGACACGCACGAGGCGCTGGTCGAGTGGGTCGACGAAGGCGATGAAGTGGTCGTGCGCGACACACGCGCACGTGGCTGGGACGTGACCAACGTGATAGACGAGCGAGGAGGTGAGGCCGTGCGAGCGGGAGTGCGAAGCACTCGCGCGGTTGGTGATGACGCGCGAACGGGGGCACGCGGTCGAGCAGCGCTGGCAAGGGGCGACGCGTGGAGATGGCGCGCGCGACAAGGATTAAGAATGGCGGGGCGGCGCGCGACCTCGAGCGGCTAGTGTTTGGGCGCGCGACCGACTTGGGGCGCAAGCAATGGATATGGACGAGATTTTCATAGCTTAGTTAGGAGTCATAGTTTGGTTAGGAATCCAAATAAAAGGCATGTGCCTATTAGTTTCCTATTTGTCTTTTAATTGTTAGGAAAGTCCATATTCCCTAGATATCAAGTTGCCTTAGGAATTATTTACTTGCATAGATTAGGAGTTCTATTTAGACTAGGATTAGATCTATTTGGTATCTATAAATACCCACCTATGTACCATTCGAAATTATGATGGTTGAGTGAATAGAAAAGAGTAGAACATTGTGTTCAAAGTTCTCGTGTGTTTTCTCCTGTGAGTTTACATAGAGTTCGTGAATGGAATAGGACCAACATCCGAGTTTCTTCACAGTGATAGAAATAGGACCAACATCTGAGTTTCGTCACACCTATTGCGAAGTACGAAGGCGTCGGCGCGCGTATTAGCAACTTATTGCGAAGGGACCAAGGCGTCGGCGCGGGTTTCGAGCAAGTCGAGCTAGACGTAACACACGATCCTTCATCAGCGCGTGCCTGCGCGTGCCCGCCCTATTCGCGGCCCGCCAGTGCTCTCCCTCGCTCCCTCATCGCATCGGTCGCGTCCCAGTCACGTGCGCGTGGGTCGCGCAGGACCATCTCATCGCCCTCGTCGTCCCATTTGACCAACGCCTCGCGCGTGACTTTCACCATCGCGCTTTGCTCGTACCCGCTCGTCGGGCCCATCGCAACATCCCAATCCACTCGCGCGTCCGCGCCATCACAGTCATCCTAAGTGCACGCTGTCCACCATACATCATCCCCTCGTGCACCTTTGCTTTAGCCCGCATACGCCGTGCACGACGCTCCCTCGCGCACGCCTTGCACTAGTCGCCCACCTTCCCAGGCCCTACCTTCTCACTCTTGTCGTCGGCCCAAGCTTCCCGTGCACGCGCATTTCCCGTTGCGCACCTCTTCTTCACTCGGCCTAGACTCGCACGCCTTGCGGCTCGGTTGCCGCGTCTCGTCGGTACGCGCGCCCTAGTGCATGCGCACACCTTTCTAGCACGTCCTCGAGCCCTCTCTCGCCTAACCTCTCGCCATCTCTCGAGGCCATCGTGGATATCGTCCTCGGGCTCGCCAGGGTCAATGACCACATCTTCATCACGGGCCTAAGCCGCATGCACGACGCACGGCAGCGTCGTGCTAGCCCCAGTGCATGAGGTCTCCGCGTGAGGGCCTCGCGCCATGCCCAGGGACACCCGGTAGCACGCAGACCCGCCCGTGTCTGTCCCTCGTCTGCCAAGCTCAGTGAGCCCCGGGATGTGCCCAGCAGCACGCCTGCGTGCCCAACTGATGAAGATGTGGGGACCGACCCCCAAAGATGAGAAGGGCCGAAGGCCGATGCTATCCAAGAAGGCCGAGCAAAGGGCTGAAACAAGGCTTGCATGGCCTAGGAGACGTGCACGAGCCCGTATACGAGGGTGCCGACGTGCGTCATGGCATAGCAGGTTGGCATTAGCATGGAAAAATGCGAGAAGGTCAAAGGCATAGCGGATCAACGTGCAAGTGGGTCCAACACGAGCATCGCACTATGGGTCGAGCACATGCAAGGTGCGAGATGCGAGATACAAGGATACGCGTGGAAGCTCGAAAAGACTTGTGGGTCAAGGGATAACGCGCGACCAAGCGTGCATAGGAGTATGCGGGTTGGACGCGCGATCACTCGAGATAGTCCACGAAGGTCACGCACGGAGGTTTCCAAGAGCGTGTGAGGAGATGGTCCCAAGATGGGCAACAATCAGGCGCAAGGAAGGGCGCGAACACGCGCATTGGCGTAAACGTGCACGGACGAGACCATGCCTCAAACGGACGTGCCATCGGAGGTTTCGGGATGCTTATCGAAGGAGTGGACCCTGGTGGGGATGGCTAAAGCACCAGATGGCTTGAAGAAATGGAAGGCGCGCGAGTCGGGTGCCCAACGGGTGCAGCCCGCGCACATGGGCGCACTGGCAGCGCACTAGCGCGCTGGGGCGCGCAGGGCCACGCGCGGGCAGGCGCGAGCACTGGCGCGAGCAGGCGGCACGCGCACAGGACGGGGCAGTTTGGAGTGAAGGTTGCAAACGGAGATGAACTCAAAAGTTCCGAGCTATACAAAGGTGTTCCCATATTTGCACAAGGCTATGACTTGAAGGCTGATCTTTATGCCTTACCTTTGATGGGACCAGACATAGTACTTGGAGTTCAATGGCTCGAGACATTGGGATTTGTTACGACCAACTACAAGAGAGGCACTATGACATTTGGACGAGCCCACAAGCGAATTAGGCTGCTAACTGAGGACCAAGGAGAAGAGCCCGAGGAACTTGACGAGATCAATTACTTTATCCTTGAGGACAAGGAAATTCTCGAAGAGGGCGAGAATGATGCGGATGTGGTCATTGACCCCGGCGAACCCGAGGACGAGAACCACGATGGCCTCGAGAGATGGCGAGAGGTTAGGCGAGAAAGGGCTCGGGCACGGGCTGGGAGGGTGTGCGCACGCACTAAGCTCGCGTGCTGGCGCTGTAACGCCCCGTTTTATTTTAAAGAATTTACCGCATTTATTTAATAAAAATCAGAGTTATTTTTTTTTAATCCACGTTAAAACATTTATCGAGTAATGGGCGCTACTTATTAACCACAACAAATAAACACAACCAACAATCCAAGAACCTACACATGCTCGAGTTATCAAAATAACAATCCCACAGAACATACGTCTCAAATTCATTTCAAAAGTCTAGCATGATCACGGTTCAACATACTTAAACTTAGTTCGAGAAGTGGAAGCAGTAAATAATTCAAAGCATATAAGCAAAATAAATAAGTATTAAGTTGAAGCGGAAGCATAGATTTCAACACATAATGACCACCATCTCGCTCGTCCTACGCCACCGCCTCCAGCTCGTCTCAACCTAGAACAAAGGAAGAGAAAAGACAACAAAGAAAATAATGGGGGTGAGCATAACCAACAAGCTCACCATTATCGCACAGTATATCTCGCATAACTTTTTAAAACATCATAACCACAGTATTCAGTATGCATAGAATCCAACAGTCTAACTCCCTACTTGGCCCTATCGCAAACCTCCTATGTACATACAACAACCTTCCGATCACACACGGCAAAGAAGTAACTGGAAACCTTCCCATCACCGAATGGCTACGGGCCTGGGATCCTTTCCAGGAGACAGTAGAGATGTTTTTCCCATTCACGAATATCATACGGACCTGGGCGTCGCCTCTCCGAATCTACGGGCCGATTACCTCTCACTGTTTATGCATTCCTCAAAGGCACTAACATACGGGACACTTAGACTAGGGTTCTCACGCATACATCATTTTTCAAAACAAAGCATTTATACGAAATATTAAGTGCGATAAATATGGAATACATCATAAATGTACCCACCTGATAGCAACTACAGTTCAAATCACAAATCTCGAGACGAGGCGAGGTTCAACACCTCTTGACACCTACATTAAGTCCAGATACTAAAGTCAACACTTTAATCTAGACCTATGTAGCAAATTCACAAGTTGACTTAGCCAAACTCGGTTCGACCAAGTGGTTCGTGAAGTTCTGTGGATATTGGAACACTAGGACTTAGACTCGATCAAACCACTTATTCGAGTTCACACAAAAGCAAGTGAAAGACAACAAACGAGCCACAAGCAAAACACATGGCACATTTGGTCATCAACACTTAACACATGTCAATATAGAGAAACAATTTCTCAAATTCATACTTGAATTAGAAGGCATATCAAATCAATGAGGTAGGTTCTGAAACTTTAACATAAATTTCACATCCCAGTTCTAAGTAAGATCACCCAATTTCAGCTTCAAACTCCTTATGCATAACTTTATAAAATTCAAACAAGTTTTTCAGCAAAAACGAGTTTAAATTAAAAGCACATGATAATGGACGATTCAGGCTATGAAATATTTATCTAAAATACTACAGCATATGAACAGCATCACATAAATTTTCCAGCCTTCAACACTCAGGATAACAATTTTATGAAATTAAAACCACAATCAGCCAAATATAACAATTATATCAGAACTGATCACAACTGAACTCCAAAAATTCTAAACTTTTTACCACATGCTAAACATCATATAGTCAGCGTCTCCACAAATTTTCAGAATTTTTCAAATTCATAAAAATTTATCATAATTAAAATAAATTCAGCCAGATCACAAAATAATTTGTTAATCCTATCAAACCTATTTCAAAAATTCTAAAAATTTTACACCACATATAATCATGCTGAAACATAACATACTCGAAAATTGGCCAGAAAAGAACACTACACAATTACTTATGCATTTTACAAGAAACTGAATAGAAAACAATTTAATTTTTAAAAATAGCTACACACCTTTAAAAATGACGAAAATTTTACAGCAGCTACATATTCATAAAAAACAGCTTCTCCTAAAACTTCAAGGCAACCGGACTAGTATTCGATTTATAGTGGATTTTTCATTCCATACAGCAATTATAACATTCGAAAAATCATAACTACCAATTTACAAGCCCAATCGACACAAAGTCAGCGCCATTGTGTTCGAAATAATCCTAAATTCCTAAATCCATAGCAACTCACCACTTATTATCAGTTCTCGCTCGATTCGTACAAATCGACGAGTTTCACATAAAATCACGACGATATAATATAACGAACAATAATATCACATCAAATCGCATCGTTTCTCAATTCCAAAAGACACGTTAACATCACTTCAACATATCAATTCCGAACAACACAACATATAATCGCTAAATAAATAGACGAAGAGTCGAGACTCGATACCGTTCTCGGGAATCGGGCGAGAAGGGTTTGAACGGGCTCGACGGCTCGACGAGGCTCGACGGCTACGCGCGGCTCACCGAGGAGAGAGCAGCGGCGGTCCTTCTCGGTTGTGAGGTTGCTGCGATGGCCGACGCGACCCGTCGGAGGTGCTGCTGCGGAGGAGAGCTCGCCGGGAAAGGAGGTTCGTCGGAAAGTGCTGCTGCTCCGAAGAGAGCTCGCGAATGGTGCAGGGGCTCGCCGGAGGGAGGGCAGCGGCTGAACGAGACCTTCGTGAGGTGCTGCGCCTGAGAATGATGGCCTGCCGGTTGGTCGCGTGGGTGCTCGCCGGAAAGGAGACTGTCGCGGAGGAGGACGGCTGCGCGGGCGGAGCTTCACGGTGAAGATGAAGCTGCAGGTGGGGTCATCGCGGCGCTGCGTGTGGGTCGCCGGAGGAGGAGGTCGCGACGGCTTACGAGCGGAGGAATGGGCGTCGAGGGCCTGTTGGAAATTTGCGACGAGGGCTCGAGGAGGTGCAGCAGACGGTCGCCGGAAGTCGGGGTTGTGCTACTCGCGAAGTTGAAGAGTTTGCAGGTAAAAACTTCACGAGATGCTGGTTCGCGGCGGCGATGGAGGAGGAGGGTGGTGGCGATCTGTTCTGAACGGAAAATTCGCAAAGAGGCGTTGGGGATGGTCGGAGATGGTAGCTGGCGTCGATCGCAATTAGCTGAGGGGCGATTGGATTTATCTGACGAAAGAGAGAGACGAGAAGATTTTCTCTTCTTTGCCGACGAGAGATCGAAGGATGATGATGAGGGATTTCAAATTTGCGAGAGAACAAGAATAAGGCTGCGCTGAAGAGAGTTTGGACAAGAGAAATATATACAAACAATGTATATATATGCGTAATGATTAGGTCATTAGTCTTGACTCCCAAGACAAATTCACACGGGTCAGTCTGTTGGGCCATTTCGACAATGAATCGGCTCACGGGCTCGGTTTTGGTTCACGCGGGTATTTACGGGCTCGATTAAATCGCACGATTAATTAAATAAAATAAAACCGAATACAACGTTTGCTTAATATACACATTATTTTTCAAAAAAAAAATAATATCAATTATCAAAATATACAATTAGCAATAAATTTCAATTAGACAATTAGTAAAATCTTGACACTCAATAATAATAATTATAAAAATAATAGCAATATCACAAATACACATTTAGGCAATTAATTACAATTAGACAATTAATACTATTTAGACATTTAATAAATAATAATGATAATAATAATAATAATAATAATAATAATAATAATAATAATAATAATAATAATAATAATCGAATAATCCACAATATAAAATCACAATTAAATGGGGCATTACAGTCTACCCTCCTTAAACGATTTCCGTCCCCGGAAATCACAGAAAGTCATCCTAGTAGAACGATTGACAGAAGAGAGAAGCTCAAACCACTAGACTCAGATACTCCGTCCGAATCTCCCCACTCAACCAAGTCACACCGCACTAGCCACGGCTACCCCGCCGGACTTTGACGAGTACCTCTCCCGGACTCTCCCTGATGGATTCGTCAATCCAGTAGGTCACCGGTACCTCATCAAAGGTAAGGTTCTGCCCACATGCAGCTCGTCAAAGTTCGCCACGTGTCCAGAGTCACGCACTTGTCCCCCCTCCACGAGGCACTGAACAGGTCGTGCACTCTCGAAAGCTCCCGTGATGGGGTCAACCGTCAGGCTAAGACACCAGCTCGGTCGAGAATCCCCAAAAGGACCAACAATGTGGCTGATACTTCCTCTCTTCCCAGAACTCGAGGCGTACAACGCCTCTTTCCGTACTCAGAACTTCGTACGGTACCATCAAGATTGTCGCTTATTAGCCATCGCTATAAGCGCCCTATCCCATGGTAAGAAATTTCACACGACATACCTATCGAGTACAGCAGACTCCAACCAGCCTCTCAGGGTCCCGACAGCATGTCCTAAACGCATAACTATCTGGATCTCTACGCGGTGCCAAGTTCAGTCTCGTGCCTGTGTCACGGTGACAACTTGCCCACGATCCCAATGTGAATCCGTGCGTCCGTATCAGACGTCCTGCCACGGAATCCATACAAAATGGCTAACAAACATAAAAAACACCATCCTCAAAACTGATACCTTCAGAACACACGGTCCTGCTCGATACCGCTGACAAAGCCACATTCCTTGCCGACACGAGTAACTGCTCGTATGCGGTTTAGGAAGTATCGACTAGATATTCGAAAACAACTTCTATCGCAAAAACTGACTCTCTCAAATAGGGATACTCGACGATCCCATTAACGATATAAAAGGACATAGCCAGTCCGAGGATTAATGCACTGTCACCCGAGAGATGTCACACACGCTGGCGCTGCATAAGCGGGGCGCTGGGACATGTGCGTACATCTGTTCGGAGAACAGCTGCAAGGTCAAGGTTTCGGCCGCACGCTCGCTTGGGGAGCTCCTGCGTTCGGTGATGGTGGCTGCAGCTCTCGTGCGAGTCAACGATCGGCCCTGCAGTGCCTCACGTCTCTCAGCACAGGCTCGCGTGCTCGACCACCACTTCGCGTGACTACACCCAGTCAGCGTCGGCGTTCGGTTCACACTAATTCAAGGCTCGCACTATCTGAGGTAACCCGAAAGAAAAAGGTTTTCACAAAACCAAGAAACATTAGGGTTCAGCAAAGACATTATCCCCCAGCATTTAGGTATTAACAAACTCGAAAGGTTCAGGGTTTTTAAAACATCACATCTAAAGGAAGCGAATATCGGCATCCTCAGCTAGAAATCATCCTCAACTCAGTGGTCATTGTCGAACAATGAAAATGATCTGCTCGTATGACTCTTCCGACTAACAGTGTCGGCCGTCACGTCAGCTCTTCCACTGGTAGCTAAACGTGCCAGTAGTCCTAACTGAGCTTAAATGCTACGCGGCTAAGATTTACGACTTCTGGATCTCATCACAGAGCCTCCTTGGTGGATTCGTCTCAATCGTGACTCGAATATAATTCATCAACGTTAAAAGCCGCGACAAATCGATACGGGTACGAATGGAACACCAAGAACGAAAGGCATCACAAAACCGAAAGAATGATAAAAGACAAGCGGAAAAACGAAAGTACTTGTCTTAATCAATACATAAAGTTGCAAATCTTGGAATGAAAACTCCAAACAAAACAAAAACAAGAGTTTTTAGAGGATTGCCAAAAATTCAAATAAAATACAAAGGTCGCTCTTGAAATTCCGAAGGAGAAGAACGGGAGCTTCTAAGAATTCACGATGGACACAACACAAAAATGAAAACGGCTCTGCATCAGGCTCGACTACCCTCCTTAAAAGATTTTCACGTACACCACTTTGGTTCAAGGCTAAAATAGATCACGAAAGACAATTATCGCCGTCTATACCGAAGCTAAGGTATTCTCAAGCTAACCTATGCCTCGACTTGGAAAATATTATGACAGATAGGGCCTCAAAACATCGGAAAAAGAAAATTTGAAAGAACTGCTCAAGACACACAAAGCAAATGAAAACAGGCATAATGGATATCGAAGACATTCCGGACATGGTACCTGCGTTGTTGGCTGCCTCGTCGTGGGTGATGGTGTAGACGCGGGCATAGCCTCCTGTCCCTTGCTGGTAAGGCGGGGGCTGTCTGGGCTGTTGCTTCTGCTGATGCTGATCCGGCCTTCGCGGTTCTGGGCAGTGAGGGGAGTAATGACCCTTCCTCTGGCAGTTGAAGCAAGTTATGTCGACAGCTCGACACATGTTGACCTCGTGGACTCGTCACATGCTCCACCTGGTGGGGTCCCAACAGGAATTTGGCGGAGAGGCTGGACAAACTGTGCAGCAGGCTGCTGCTGAGGCTGGCGCGGGCCATGATTAGGGCGCTTGCCCCTTCTTGCGGTTCGGATGATCATTCTTCCTCTTGCCAGAGCTAGTGGACGGGGGAGCTGAAGCATACGGAACCGGGTACGGATAAGGCGCCTGAGCAACAAGCGGCGGCTGATAAGACAAAGGCAGCATGAGAGGAGGTACCGCCTGGACAGGCTGAGCAGCATGATAAATAGAAGGAACAGGGTCTGCCGGGATGAGTATGCTCTCCACTCTTTGAGCCCGACTGACGGTGTCGGCATAAGACATCAGTCCGTGACTCCCAACTAGCTCACGGATTCTCGGATTCAGCCCTTTCAGAAATTTACTGGCTTTCTTCTCATCGGTGCTCACAGAATCACCAGCAATGAGGCACATTCGGGTGAAAGTGCGGATGTAGTCGCCACGCTGGTACCGCCTTGCTGAAGATGGTAGAACTCATGCTCCATGCGATCCCAAAAACTCTGGGGAAGAAATTTGCTACGAACCATTGCCTACATCTGCTCCCAGGTGAGGGCATTGAGCTCAGCCTCTGGCCTTCGAGCCCAGTGGTCGACCCACCAGTCGGAAGCATCTGTCTTCATCTAGAAGGCGGCGAGGGCTACTCGCTGTCTATCGGGAAGAGGGAGCACAGAGAAGATCTTATCAAGCTCCTTCATCCACTCAAGAACAACAGTGGGGGCCTCACTCCCCGAGAAAGTGGGCGAATGCATGCCCTAAAACTGGACAATGAGTCGGGGAAAATCCATGGCCGGAGGGGCCTGTAGACGAGGTGAAGATGGAGGCGGGGTTTGCTGACGATTGCGAGCATTGCGGACATTGCGATTGGCCATAGTTCTGATTGAATAGGCTGGAAAATTTAGCAAAATAAAATAACAAAGGGAGTCTAGAGTTCGCCATGGAACACTAGAGTTCAAAACATTTAATGGTGGATAGACTCCTAAGCCCTAACTAAATTAACAAAACCATAAATTCATACCTTGAGCTGGCGCGGCGAGACGAAGCGAGTGGTCAATGGTCATTAAACACTTAATCACATATGAACCAGTCTACAGAAAAGCAAGACTGGCTCTGATACCAAACTGTAACGCCCCGTTTTATTGTAAAGAATTTACCGCATTTATTTAATAAAAATCAGAGTTATTTTTTTTTATTTTTTTTAATCCAAGTTAAAACATTTATCGAGTAATGGGCGCTACTTATTAACCACAACAAATAAACACAACCAACAATCCAAGAACCTATACATGCTCGAGTTATCAAAATAACAATCCCACAGAAAATACGTCTCAAATTCATTTCAAAAGTCTAGCATGATCACGGTTCAACATACTTAAACTTAGTTCGAGAAGTGGAAGCAGTAAATAATTCAAAGCATAATAGCAAAATAAATAAGTATTAAGTTGAAGCGGAAGCATAGATTTCAACACATAATGACCACCATCTCGTTCATCCCACCGCCTCCAGCTCGTCTCAACCTAGAACAAATGAAGAGAAAAGACAACAAAGAAAATAATGGGGGTGAGCATAACCAACAAGCTCACCATTATCGCACAGTATATCTCGCATAACATTTTAAAACATCATAACCACAGTATTCAGTATGCATAGAATCCAACAGTCTAACTCCCTACTTGGCCCGATCGCAAATCTTCTATGTACATACAACAACCTTCCGATCACACACGGCAAGGAAGTAACTGGAAACCTTCACATCACCGAATGGCTACGGGCCTGGGATCCTTTCCAGGAGACAGTAGAGATGTTTTTTCCATTCACGAATATCATACGGACCTGCGCGTCACCTCTCTGAATCTACGGGCCGATGACCTCTCACTGTTTTGCATTCCTCAAAGGCACTAACATACGGGACACTTAGACTAGGCTTCTCACGCATACATCATTTTTCAAAACAATTCATTTATACGAAATATTAAGTGCGATAAATATGGAATACATCATAAATGTACCCACCTGATAGCAGCTACAGTTCAAATCACAAATCTCGAGACGAGGCGAGGTTCAACACCTCTCGACACCTACATTAAGTCCAGATACTAAAGTCAACACTTTAATCTAGACCTATGTAGCAAATTCACAAGTTGACTTAGCCAAACTCGGTTCGACCAAGTGGTTCGTGAAGTTCTGTGGATATGGGAACACTAGAACTTAGACTTGATCAAACCACACATTCGAGTTCACACAAAAGCAAGTGAAAGACAACAAACGAGCCACAAGCAAAACACATGGCACATTTGGTCATCAACACTTAACACATTTCAACATAGAGAAACAATTTCTCAAATTCACACTTGAATTAGAAGGCATATCAAATCAATGAGTTAGGTTCTGAAACTTTAACATAAATTTCACATCCCAGTTCTAAGTAAGATCACCCAATTTCAGCTTCAAACTCCTTATGCATAATTTTATAAACTTCAAACAAGTTTTTCAGCAAAAACGAGTTTAAATTAAAAGCACATGATAATTGACGATTCAGGCTATGAAATGTTTATCTAAAATACTACAGCATATGAAAAGCATCACATAAATTATCCAGCCTTCAACACTCAGGATAACAATTTTATAAAATTAAAACCACAATCAGCCAAATATCACAATTATATCAGAACTGATCAAAACTGAACTCCAAAAATTTTAAACTTTTTACAGAATGCTAAACATCATATAGTCAGCATCTCCACAAAGTTTCAGAATTTTTCAACTTCATAACCATTTATCATAATTAAAATAAATTCAGGCAGAATCACAAAATAATTTGTTAATCCTATCAAACCTAGTTCAATAATTCTAAAACTTTTACACCACATATAATCATGCCTGAAACATAACATACTCGAAAATTGGCCAGAAAAGAACACTACACAATTACTTATGCATTTTACAAGAAACTAAATAGAAAATAATTTAATTTTTAAAAATAGCTACACACCTTTAAAAATCACGAAAATATTACAGCAGCTACATATTCATTAAACACAGCTTCTCCTAAAATTTCAAGGCAACCGGACTAGTATTCGATTTATAGTGAATTTTTCATTCCTTATTGCAATTATAACATTCGAAAAATCATAACTACCAATTTACAAGCCCAATCGACACAAGGTCAGCGCCATTGTGTTCGAAATAATCCTAAGTTCCTAAATCCATAGCAACTTACCACTTATTATCAGTTCTCGCTCGATTCGTACAAATCGACGAGTTTCACATAAAATCACGACGATATAATATAACGAACAATAATATCACATCAAATCGCATCGTTTCTCAATTGCAAAAGACACGTTAACATCACTTCAACACATCAATTCCAAACAACACAATATATAATCGCTAAATAAATAGACGAAGAGTCGAGACTCCATACCGTTCTCGGGAATCGGGCGAGAAGGGTTCGAACGGGCTCGACGGCCCGACAGGGCTCGACGGCTACGTGCGGCTCAACGAGGAGAGAGCAGCGGAGGTCCTTCTCGGTTGTGGGGTTGCTGCGATGACCGAGGCGACCCGTCGGAGGTGCTGCTGCGGAGGAGGAGAGCTCGCCGGGAAAAGGAGGTTCGCAGGAAAGTGCTGCTGCTGCGAAGAGAGCTCGCGAATGGTGCAGGGGCTCACCGGAGGGAGGGCAGCGGCTGAACGAGACCTTCGTGAGGTGCTGCGCCTGAGAATGATGGCCTGCCGGTTGGTCGCGTGGGTGCTCGCCGGAAAGGAGATTATCGCGGCGGAGGACGGCTGCGCGGCGGAGCTTCACGGTGAAGAAGAAGCTGCAGGTGGGGTCGTTGCGGCGCTGCGTGTGGGTCGCCAGAGGAGGAGGTCGCGACGGCTTGCGAGCGGAGGAATGGGCGTCGAGGGCCTGTTGGAAATTTGCGACGAGGGCTCGAGGAGGTGCAGCAGACGGTTGCCGGAAGTCGGGGTTGTGCTACTCGCGAAGATGAGGAGTTCGCCGGGAAAAACTTTACGAGATGCTGGTTCGCGGCGGCGATGGAGGAGGAGGGTGGCGGCGATCTGTTCTGAACGGAAAACTCGCAAAGAGGCGTTGGGGATGGTCGGAGATGGTAGCTGGCGTCGATCGCAATTAGGTGAGTGGCGATTGGATTTATCTGACGAAAGAGAGAGACGAGAAGATTTTTCTCTTCTCTGCCGACGAGAGATCGAAGGATGATGATGAGGGATTTCAAATTTGCGAGAGAACAAGAATAAGGCTGCGTTGAAGAGAGTTTGGACAAGAGAAATCGATACAAACAATGTATATATATGCGTAATGATTAGGTCATTAGTCTTGACTCCCAAGACAAATTCACACGGGTCAGTCTGTTGGGCCAGTTCGACAATGAATCGGCTCACGGGCTCGGTTTTGGTTCACGCGGGTATTTACGGGCTCGATTAAATCGCACGATTAATTAAATAAAATAAAACCGGATACAACGTTTGTTTAATACACACATTATTTTTCAAAAAAAAAAACAATATCAATTATCAAAATATACAATTAAGAATAAATTTCAATTAGACAATTAGTAAAATCTTGACACTCAATAATAATAATTATAATAATAATAACAATATCACAAATACACATTTAGGCAATTAATTACAATTAGACAAATTAATACTATTTAGACATTTAATAAATAATAATAATAATAATAATAATAATCAAATAATCCACAATATAAAATCACAATTAAATGTGGTATTACAGGCGCGGCGCTGGGCAGCACGCGTGATGAAGATGTGGGTCTCGAGGCCCGAGCACGACGAGGGAAAAGGGCCGAGGAAAGGGCCAAAACCACACATGCTTGGCCTAAGAGACGGGTACAAGCCCGTATGCGAGGCACACAAGCACGAGAAGAGCGACATGAGTCGTGGACACGCGCGGGAAAAGGAGTCGATGACGAGCACGCAACGTTGAGCTCAAGAGGGATGAAGACGCGCGCTCGAGACCGAGCTTCTCAAGGATGGACACGGAGTAGACATATGGGCCTGGGCTTAACGAAAGTAATCCGGTCGAGCCCGAGGGTTGTCAGTGAAGGACGCGCATGGAGGTGCGCGAAGGCACGTGAGAAGGTGGTCCATAGTCGAGCAACATTTAGGCGCAAGACAGGGCCCTTTCCCAGATCGTCGCTTTTGTCCCATGGTGACAAGCGAACACATGCGACGGCCTAGACGTGCATGGATGAGACCATGCCTCAAATGGATGCGCCATCGGATGTTTCGGGATGCACATCGAAGGAGTGAAACCTGGTGGGGATGGCCAAAGCATCAAGTGGCTCGAAGGAATGGAAGGCACGCTAGTCAGGTGCCCAACACACGCGGCACGCGCGCATGGACGCGCGGACAGCGCGCAGGCGCACAGTGGTGGGCAGCACGCGCAGCGCGGGCGCAGGGCTGCCAGGGACAGCTCGCGCGGGTGACACTGCCGAGCAAGGAACCAAGGCATCTAGAGATCTTTTTTAGCTGAACCTTCTCTAGATTATTCTTGATTATTTCCCACATGTTTTAATAGCTTTCCTTAGCATGTTAGGACTTTGGTTTAAATTAGGATATTAGATATTTAGTTGCCTTAGGATTTATTTATTTACTTGCATTAGGAGTTCTATTTAGACTAGGATTAGATCTATTTGGTATCTATAAATACCCACCTATGTACCATTCAAAAATAATGGTTGATGAGTGAATAAAAAAGTTGAACATTGTGTTCAAAGTTCTCGTGTGTTTTCTCTTGTGAGTTTACATAGAGTTCGTGATAGAAATAGGACCAACATCCGAGTTTCGTCACAGTGATTGGAATAGGACCAACATCCGAGTTTCGTCACATTTATCGCGAAGTACGAAGGCGTCGGCACGCGTATTAGCAACCCAATGCGAAGGGACCAAGGCGTCGGCGCGGGTTTCGAGCGAGTCGAGGTAGACGTAACACACGATCCTTCATCATTGGTGCTTTCATTGAGAGTGATTGATCGTGTGTTGGGTTAAACTTTTTCTTCCTCATTCTATTTTCCCTTTTTCGAAATTATTCTTTTGTTTCGTGAGTATAAAAAAAAAAGAGAGTTGAGTTAGTTGCGTGATTGCGCAAGAAAAGAAAAGAAAAAAAAAATCATGTTCTTCGAGCCATTAGACGAGATTGAATGGGAGGATCTCGCAATATTGGAAGGGTTGGAGTGGATTAACCCCGTGGGAGGAAAAATATTTGGAGGAGTTGTACGAGCGAAAGAACTTCGAGGAGAAGTGTAGACGACAAACCAAGATCATGGAGGAGATGTTTCGACGCTAAGACGAGGGTTTATGCTTTACATGCGCCAAAAAATATGAGTCGGGCCATATTTGCAAGTCGAGTGTCGAGATCGTGGCCGAGCCAGCCGAGTGCGAGGAACCCACGTTCCCGTTTGATTTTCTGGGCTACTTTGAAGAAGTGACCGCCACGATCGTAATCGAGCAAGCTGCGCACAAGGTCGAGCCAATCGAGCACGAGGCCAATCGCATGAACGAGCAAGTCTCGACGGGTTTGGATGGACCGCATGTTTTCGATGTATACCCCGGCGAGTACTTTGTCGAGGTCGAGGTCAAAGGAATTCAAGCCAAGGTGGTCGAAGTAGAAGATGTGGTCGACGAGGCCGAGGAGGAGACTTTGGTCATGGTCAAAGCGGGCCATGGTGAGAAGACGCACGTAGAGGACAATGCGGATGAAGAGGTGGTGACGCCCCAATTGATGATCGATGACAAGTCCTTGAGGACAAGGACTCATTCGAAGGGGGGAGGAATGATGAAGATGTGGGTCTCGAGGCCCGAGCACGACGAGGGAAAAGGGCCGGGACGACCCGAGAAGGCCGAGGAAAGGGCCAAAACCAAGCATGCTTGGCCTAAGAGACGAGTACGAGCCCGTATGCGAGGCACACAAGCACGAGAAGAGCGACATGAGTCGTGGACACGCGCGGGAAAAGGAGTCGATGACGAGCACGCAACGTTGAGCTCAAGAGGGATGAAGATGCGCGCTCGAGACTGAGCTTCTCAAGGATGGACACGAAGTAGACATATGGGCCTGGGCTTAGCGAAAGTAATCCGGTCGAGCCCGAGGGTTGTCAGTGAAGGACGCGCATGGAGGTGCGCGAGGGCACGTGAGAAGGTGGTCCATAGTCGAGCAACATTTAGGCGGAAGAAAGGACGCGAACACATGCGACGGCCTAGACGTGCATGGATGAGACCATGCCTCAAACGGATCCGCCATCGGAGGTTTCGGGATGCACATCGAATGAGTGAAACCTGGTGGGGATGGCCAAAGCATCAAGTGGCTTGAAGGAATGGAAGGCACACTAGTCGGGTGCACAACACACGCGCACGCGCGCATGGACGCGCTGATGAAGATCGCGTGTCTCGATTGTCGATAAGCCACAAACCCGTGCCTTGAATCGCCGATAGGTGCCTCGTAGGTTCACACAACCGCTCCCCTTCGAAACGATAAAATTGCAAAAGAAATCAAGAAGAAATCTAAGGCAAAGTGTTTGAACAAAAGTTCGGTTTTTCTATTAATTTCTGAATGATGAAAAATAACAAGAGGAAGGGCCTTTATATAGGCATCAAATAGATCTATTCCTAATCTAGCTATAACTCTAATAAACCAATAAAATATGAAGTGTCCTAATCAATCTAGAAATCATAATGGAATAAGGAAACCAAATAACTAAGGGATCTTGAAAAGCCTTGGCTTGCACTCCAAGCAAAAAATCCCAACCGCCCTACTTACCGCCTTTGGACCCCCGCACGCCTTGCCTTAGTCCTCGAGGACTAAGGTCGCGTCGCCCGTACTCGCGCGTGCCTCCCCGCCGCGCGACTTGTTCGTGTCCTCGCGCCCAGCGGCTTCCCCGCGCGCGTCCCTGCCACCCGAGGCTTTATCGTGCGCGTCCCTCGCGCCAGCCGCGTCGTGCCACTCGCCTCACCCCTCGCGACCGCATTTTTGCTCATGCGCTAGCCGCGCGCTCTCTTCCGCCGGGTCCCCCTCGCCGACCGCGCATGTCCCGCACGCGATGGCTTGCGTCTCACCCGCCTGCCGCGCTAACCTCTTGCGCGCATTATAGGCCCGGGTCGAGGCGTTTTTCAGCTGCCTAGCCACATCTGCATCATTCCCGTCCCCTTCAAGCGCTTCCTTGTCCTCAAGGATGAAATCAGGGAACTGTTTGCGCATTTCCTCTACATCCTCCCAAGTGACTTCTTCTGATGGCAGCTCCTTCCACTCGACAAACACCTCCCAACGATAACGTCCAGCCTTCCATACTTGGCGATACTCGATCGCACGGCTTGGCCTTACGATTGCCCGCCCATCTGTGGCTGTCGCGGGTAGTTCCTCGCACCACTTGTGCGCTTCACCCAAACTTCTCTTGAGTTGCGAGACATGTATGACCGGATGAATGTGCGAACTCTACGGCAGCTCTAGGCGATAAGCTACTTGCCCTATGCGCTTCAAAATCTGGTAGGGCCCGTAATAGCGCACCCCAAGCTTAGTCGCAGCCCTTTGTGCCGTCGTGCGTTGTCTAAAGGGCTGCAGTTTCAAGTAGATATGGTCACCTGGCTCGAAACTTTCCTCGCGCCTTTTACCGTCATGAAAGGTTTTCATGCGGTTAATTGAGCCTTCGAGAGTTTTCTTTATTTCTCGTAACATTAAGTCTCTCTCCTCAAGTTCTTGGCCTACTTCATCGTTGATCGCAACTCCTTTTGAATAATTCACGAGCGTAGGTGGTTTGCGCCCGTACACAAGCTCGAATGGCGTAGCCTTGGTCGAGCCATGGTAAGTGGTGTTATACCAATATTCGGCCCATGGTAGAAAGTTTTCCCACTTCTTCGAAAATTGATGCACATAGCATCGTAGGTATTGCCTAGCGTGCGATTAGTCACTTCGATTTGACCATCCGTCTGTGGATGATAGGCAGAGCTCATCGACAGCTTGGTCCCTTGAAGTTTGAAGAATTCAGACCAAAAGCTACTCATACAAATCTGGTCACGATCAGACACAATCGACTGTGGCACCCCGTGTAGCTTCATGACATACTCAATGAAGAGCTTGGCGATAGACTTTGCCGTGTAGGTATGCGTGATCGGTATGAAGTGCGCGTACTTCGTCAGCCTATCGACCACGACCATGACCCCATTGAACCCATTAGAGGTAGGTAGCGCCTCGATAAAGTCCATGGTGATGTCTTCCCAAATATTCTCGGGCACTGGCAAAGGCTGCAATAGACCACCCGGTCGTCGTGCGTCGGCCTTAGTGCGCTGGCACTCGTTGCAGTGCACGACGTATTCCCGAACCGCGCCCTGCTGCCCCGGCCAAAAGAAGGTATTGGCCATTCTCATCCATGTACGATAGAACCCCGAATGTCCTCCAATTTTTGAGTTGTGAAAGTGCTGCAAAATTTGCTCGCGAAGTTGCCCGCTATCGGGCACAAACACTCGTCCTCGGTGTAGCACTAGACCGTTGTGGAGCTCGTAGTCGGCTACCGTTGCTTCACCAGCTTCAATTGCCCGTAGCAATTCTTGACACTGGGCGTCACTCTCTTGAGCCCTCCTAATCTCTTCCCATATGTCCCATGTCGGTCCGGTTATGGCTTCGAGCTCGGCGACATTCGTCCGTCTCGACAAAGCGTCGGCCATGCTGTTTTGTCGACCCGGCCTGTATGTTATCTCGAAGTCGAAGCCCATAAGTTTTGAGACAAATTTTTGCTGCTCGGGCGTCACGATTCTTTGCTCGAGCAAGTGCTTGAGCGGCTGTTGGTTGGTTATGATCCGAAAGCATCGCCCCAAGAGATAGGGCCTCCAGCATCGTACCGCTTCTACAACTGCGAGCATCTCTTTCACATATACGGACTACCCTAGTCGGGTCGTGCCAAGGGCCTTGCTGAGGAAGGCCAAGGGACGTCCTTCCTGGACTAGCACCGCACCAATGCCCACATCGCTCGCATCCGTGTGTACTTCAAACAACACATCGAACCTTGGCATAGCTAGAACAGGCGTCGAGGTAATCGCGCCTTTAAGCTTTTCGAATGCAGCTTCGCTAACTTCGGTCCACTTGAATCCGCCTTTCTTGGTCATCTCGGTCAGTGGCTTAGCAATGCTCCCATAATCCTTTACGAACTTCCGGTAGTATCCGGTGAGCTTTAGGAATCCTCGCAACTGTGTTAGGCTTGTTGGTTTGGGCCAATCGACCATAGTCTCGATCTTCTTTGGATCAACTTTCACACCATCATGAGAGATAAAATGACCAAGATATTCGACCATCTCTTGTCCAAACGAGCATTTGGATGGTTTGATGTGGAATGAATTAGCCTCCAAGATCTCGAGCACCGTACGTAAGTGCCCAATGTGCTCGGCCCATGTCTTCGAGTAGACCAAGATATCGTCGAAGAATACCAAGACGAATTCGCGCAGATGGTCCTTGAAGACGGAATTCATAGCAAATTGAAAGGTGGATGGGGCGTTGCATAACCCAAATGGCATAACCAAATACTCGTAATGTCCTTGGTGCGTACGAAAGGCCGTCTTTGGAATATCAGCCTTGTGTAGCCAGATCTGATGGTACCCGGCCCTAAGATGGATCTTAGAGAAATAACGAGATCCTCCTAGCTCGTCGAGCATGTCGTCGACACTTGGTATGGGAAAGCGGTCCTTGATTGTCGCGGCGTTCAATGCTCGATAGTCAGTACAGAACCTCTATGTACCATCTTTCTTCTTCGCTAAGAGTACTGGCGATGAGAACGGGCTTGAGCTACGCTGATTGAGCCCGGACTCAAGCATCTCGCCAACTTGCATTTCGATCTCTGTCTTCTGAAAGTGAGCATACCGATAAGGATGTACCTGCACGGCGTGTTGTTCGTCGGCCAACGGATGCGATGATCGAACTCTCGGTGCGGGGGTAAACCCTTGGGTTCGCCCAGCACGCGGTCGAACTCCTCGAGTAACGCGCGCACCTCGCCCTGCTGCAGGTCAGACTCGGTGATGGGCGCGTCCGCGTTCTCGACGACTACTGCAAAGATTTGGCCGCCCCCGCGCCAAACCCGCTCAATGCTCTTAAGACCAACCTCCTTGGTTCTACTGGTTTCACTTGCCTTTCGCGTGACTTGCTGTTCTCCCTCTTTGAACTTCATAACTCCAGTTTTGTAGTTGGTGGTCACTTCCCCTAAGCCTTCGAGCCATTGGACTCCTAACACAACGTCGGGTCCAACCAGGGTAATGCGTAGAGATCAGCCTTGATGGTGACTCCTTAGAACTTGATTGGCACCCTGCGATAGGACTCAGTGCACCTGAGCCGTTCTCCATTGGCTACCCAGACCTCGAACGGTTCTATTGCCGTCGTGGGCAATTTCAGCTTTTGGGATAACGTGGTGTTGATGAAATTATGGGATGACCCATATCCACGAGCACAACCACACGGCGGTCCTTGACCCACGCCGGTAGCCGCATCGTCCTTTGGCCTCGAGTTCCCGCCATCGCGTGCATCGAGATCTCGGCTTCATCCTCGAGCACCTCAACTTCTTCATCGCCATCCTCAACCTCGGGCTCCTCGTCATCCGTTTCAATAACGTCTATCACGAATGCTTGCTTACATCGGTGACCCGGGGTGAATTTCTCTTCGCATTTGAAACATAGCCCCTTCTCATGTCGACGTCTTATCTCCTCGAGCGATAATTGCTTGATCTCCGGGTTTGGTGGTCGCGTGCCGCTTGGTGGCCTGATGCTCAATGCGACATTGGTTGTACGTCGTGGCTCGGGGAAATGTGCGTCCGCCCGTCCCCTTCGAGTAGCGGCGAGATGATCGTCACGGCGCCGGGCAATCTCCATGGCCGCATGCATCGAGTCGGGCCGCTCCAATCGAACCTCCGCGGCTAGATCATACTTAAGCCCGCCGATGAATACCCCGACCAACGCAGTCTCGGGCCAGTCCCTGACGTGACAAGCTTGCTTCTCGAACTCCTTCAAGTAATCGCGCAGGCTACCGATTTGGCGTATGCGCGAAAGGGCCTCGTCATAGTTATGTGTAATGCCCCATTTATTTGTGGTTTATTTGGAGTATTATTATTATTATTATTATTATTATTATTATTATTATTATTATTATGATTATTGTGATATATTAATTATTGTTTGCCAATTTGAATGTCTAAATATTAATATTTGTCTAATTGTAATTAACTGCCTAAATGCATAATTTATTTTTATTATTATTACTATTGTTATTATTATAAAATAATGTGTGTATAAATATTACCCGGTTTCATTTAATTTAACGTGCAATCAATTTGAGTTGTCGAAATTATTTAACGGAGAATCGAGCTCGAGAGCCTGCCGAGCGAACCGGCCAATCTGGCCCGAATCCTTAGAAGCCGGACGCTTTGAACCGAATCGGCCGACCCGATCTTTCTTACCCTAACCGTGCGTGGGTGTGTACTATTTGTGAGATAAGAAAACCTAGACTGTTAATTCCTTGCGCTCACTTCTCCTCCCTCAAACACGCCCCGCAGCTTTTCTGACTCGTCTCCCTCTCGTTCTCAATCTGCTCTTTTCTCGTCAAACCCGCAACCTCGATCTCTCTCCTTTCTCTCAAGACCCGATCGCTGCCCTCATAATCTCTCCCGCTCACGATCGCGCGTAGAACAGAACAAGAGAAATCCTGTCGCCTTTCATCTTCTCCCTCATTGCGAGGAGAAGTCCTCTGCTACTTCCGGCGTCCTTCCTTTTCAGACCGCCGGCAGTTCCTGCGCGTACGACCCCGACGACTCCTCACGCGACTTCTCCACCAGAGTCTGCAACCTTCGGCGAGCAAGCTTCTCCCGGAGACTCTGTTCGCAAATTCCAGCGAGCTCTCTTTCTCCCACAATCAGTTCACGAGCCTTCTCCTCCGGCGAGTTTCTTCCGCCGCGAACCAGCGAACTCCTCCTTTCCGGCGAAACCTCCCAGCGACGTCGCGACTTCCTTCAGCGATCGACGAGCTCGCGACCAGCAGGCCCCGTCGAGCCCCCCCTCCTCCATTCGCGATCAACAGCAAGTTGGCGAACTCCCCTCTACGGCGAGCCGCTGCCCTTCGCCTGCAAGCTGACGACCTTCCCGACGAGCCCGTGAACCAGCAGTAGCGACCCGTTTCTCTTCCCCGTGCGACGAGCCCTTCCCTTGCGAGATGACGCTTGCCGTCGAGCTTGAGCCCGCAAGATTCGCCTCGTCTTTTTCGTGCCGTTTTTCGATTTTTCCCGAGAACGGTACCTCGTCGTTTTTCCGTCTCGTTTAATTCATATATGTTTCGTTGAGTGTTTATTTTCGTAAAGTGCTCGTTGATTAATGATGTGATTTATTATGTGAAAATTGTGCGATTATATGTATTGTTGTGATTGTATGAGTTCGTATGTTTGGGATCTCTTCGATTTTCTTAAAAATCGAACGAGACCTCGAAAGTCGTGTAAGTCGGTGGATATTGGAACAATGTCGAGTCCTTAGTCTTATGAAAAGGCCTCGGACGAGAAATTTTATGTTGTGATTTAATTGCCAAGCTGTCGAGCTTGTAAATCGCTGTTTCGGTGTTCGAATTTTTAAAAATAGCTCGCTGCTCGAAACGATTTGAAATTTTGAGGGATGTGTTATCTGTTCATTATATGCTTTGTGTAAAAATTTCGTAATTTTTGGAGGCCTGTAGCTATTTTTAATGATTAAATTGTAATCTGATCAGAATAATGTTAAATGCATAAAAAATTCATGCCTGAATGAAATGAGCTGAAATTCGAATATGTCATGCCTGCGTGACTTGTATGTGTTGTGTTAAATTGTTAGAAGTTTTGGAGTTGATTTGATGTGGTTAATATTCTATTTATTGAATCTGCAGAAACGTTGTTTGAATTTTTATAAATTGGTTACTGCATGAAAAATTCTGAAATTTTACTGAGAGGCCTATTTTATGTGTTTGGTCATTTTTGAAAAAGATGAAAATTTTTGGAGTCCGTTTAGATACAGTTTGGATTTAAATTCGATAAACTGCTGTTGCTCGTATGAATTTTTAAAAATAGCAGCAGTTATCATTTAAGGCTGAGATTTTTATACATGAACTTGAGCATACTGCATATTGCTGTGTAAAATTTTCAAGATCAGATTCAT
This sequence comes from Striga asiatica, assembly GCA_008636005.1. NCBI lineage: Eukaryota > Viridiplantae > Streptophyta > Magnoliopsida > Lamiales > Orobanchaceae > Striga > Striga asiatica. The sequence continues at coordinate 589,370 of BKCP01004406.1, read as the reverse complement.
TCATTAAGTCCGAGTATGAATTAATGTGCCCATTTTGCTGATATACTGTTTGAATTTTATAAAATAGGGTATTTTGAGTTTAAAGCTGAAACTTTGTGGTTTTACATTTTTCTTGGAGATGAAATTTTGGGTAAATTTTCAGAGCTTAATTCGTAGGGTAGCTTGACCATCTATTTTCATGCGATTAAATAATTTCAATTTTCGAGCAAAATTGTATATGGATAATTTGGACCGACTTGCTTTTTGGTTTTTATGTGTGTTTGACTTGGTCAATCCTTAGATGGATTTGTGTGAACTCCCTTGCGTGTTTTGGTCGAGTTTAGTGCCGAGTCTTAGTGTTCCAACATTCACAGGACTTCACGAACTACTTAGTCGAAACGAGTTCGACTAGGCTGTCTTGTGATTTCCGATTTAAGACGAGATAGATTCTGAATGTAGGATCTTGTCATAATGTAGGTGTTTTGAGGTGTTGACCTCGCCTCATTTCTGGAATTGTGATTCTGTGAACTGTTGCTGCTATCAGGTGGGTACATTTATGATGTATTCCATATTTATCGCACTCCTTATTTCGTGTAATGCTTTCTTTTGAAAATTATTGTATGCATGAGAACTCTAGTCTAAGTGTCCCGAACGATAGTGCCTTTGACGAATGCATAACAGTGAGAGGTCACCTGCCCGTTGTATCCGGGAGGCGACGCCTTGATCCGTGTGAGTTTCGGGGGGGAAAAACATCTCCACTGTCTCCTGGAAAACATCCATGATCCGTGAGTAGTTCGGGGTGGACTCCCATGATCCGTGAGTGGTTCGGGGTGGAGGAAATTTTCCAGTTACGGCCTTGCCGATGAGTGGTCGGAAGGTTTGTTGTATGTACATAGGAGGTTTGCGATAGGGCCGGGTAGGGGGTTTAGGCTATGAATTCTATGCATACGGATACTGATACTGTTTATCGTGATACTGCTTTTAAAATAATTATACGGGATAACTGTGCGATAATGGTGAGCTTGTTGGTTGCTCACCCCCATTGTTTTATGTTGTTGTCTCCTCTTCCTTTCTTTAGGTTGAGCTGAGTCGGTGGCGGTGGCGTAAAGACGAGCGAGAGGATGGTCGTTGGTCAAATTATGTTATCGCTATATTATGCTTCCGCCTGTTTATGATTTGTTGAACTGAACCTTGACATGATTTATTTTCTCGTTTGGATTTGGATATTTAATATGTGTTTATATCCCTACTTGATTTTTGTATATTGACTATGTGTTATGCATGAACTTGTTACTTAATCATTTGCTTTCATACTTTGGATTAATTCTTGCTTCCGTTTTTGAATTATGTTTAAGTTTTGGTTGAACCTTGTTTCATGCTAGATCTATTTGAATGTTTTGACACTTATGAATTTAAGGGATTATTTAATATCGTTAGTCCGAGCATGTGTAGGTTGGATCGATTGATTTGATGTGTTCATTTGTTGTGGTTAGTAAGTAGCGCCCGTTCCTTGATAAATGTTTTAATTTGGATTTAAAAAAAAATAATAACTCTGATTTTTACTAAATAAATTCGGTAAATTCTTTAAAATAAAACGGGGCGTTACATTATGGTAGTTGAAAGTCCCGAAACGCGTGAGTAACTCGCGCTCGAAATCACCCCACCTAATAACTCGCTTCCATTTGCGGTATACTTTCGTGAGCCATTGCCACCAGACGTTAGCCTCGCCATCAAGATAATAGGCTGCATATTGCACGCGGTCATTAGTCTCGGTCTCGTTGAGCTCAAAGTATTACACGGCTCGGTTGAGCCATGCCTCGGGATCGGTGCCGGTGAAGGTGGACAGTGTGAGCCTCGGTTTGTCGAGCCTCGGGCAGTCGTGCACGTTAGATGCTTGCGACCGTTGATCGAAGTCCTCCTCGTGTTCGCGCTCGTCGGCCCGATGTTCCTCCTCCTCGGGTCGATCGCGCCTTGGCTGTCGTGGAGGTGGCCGCGCACTATCTCCTCGAACCCCCGGTTCACGGTTTCCATTAAATCCCGAACCAATGCCTTGGTCGTGTCGAGCCCTTCACCTAGGGTGTCTATGGCTTCACTCATGCTTCGAACTTGAACGTCTAGGTTGTCGGTCTTGTCCTTCATCTCTTTGTTGGCCATAGCTTTCTTTTCTTGCTTTCGTTCTTTGCTTCGAGGACTCGTCTTGAAGATTTTTTTTTTTTTTAATGAGGGGAACGAAAATAAAGAAGAAGAAAAGGAAAGGGAATGGGGTAGGAAAAGACACACGATCTAGATACTCCCAATGAAAGCACCAATGATGAAGATCACGTGTCCCGATTGCCGATAAGCCACAAACCCGTGCCTTGAATCGCCGATAGTTGCCTCATTTCACACAACCGCGCCCCTTCAAAACGATAAAATTGCAAAAGAAATCAAGAAGAAATCTAAGGCAAAGTGTTTGAACAAAAGTTTGGTTTTTCTATTAATTTCTGAATGATGAAAAATAACAAGAGGAAGGGCCTTTATATAGGCATCAAATAGATCTATTCCTAATCTAGCTATAACTCTAATAAAGTAATAAAATATTAAGTATCCTAATCAATCTAGAAATCATAATGGAATAAGAAAACCAAATAACTAAGGGATCTTGAAAAGCCTTGGCTTGCACTCCAAGCCAAAAATCCCAACCGCCCTACTTATCGCTTTTGGACCCCCGCGCGCCTTGCCTTAGTCCTCGAGGACTAAGGTCGCGTCGCCCGTACTCGCGCGTGCCTCCCCGCCGCGCTACTTGTTCGTGTCCTCGCGCTCAGCAGCTTCCCCGCGCGCGTTCCTGAAACCCGAGGCTTTATCGCGCGCGTCCCTCGCGCCAGCCGCGTCGTGCCACTCGCCTCACCCCTCGCGACCGCATTTTGCTCATGCGCTAGCCGCGCGCTCTCTTTCGCGCTTTCAGCTGCCTAGCCACATCCGCATCACGCGCGGACNTAGCATGTTAGGACTTTGGTTTAAATTAGGATATTAGATATTTAGTTGCCTTAGGATTTATTTATTTACTTGCATTAGGAGTTCTATTTAGACTAGGATTAGATCTATTTGGTATCTATAAATACCCACCTATGTACCATTCGAAATAATGGTTGATGAGTGAATAGAAAAGTCGAACACTGTGTTCAAAGTTCTCGTGTGTTTTCTCTTGTGAGTTTACATAGAGTTCGTGATAGAAATAGGACCAACATCCGAGTTTCGTCACAGTGATTGGAATAGGACCAACATCCGAGTTTCGTCACATTTAGCGCGAAGTACGAAGGCATCGGCGCGCGTATTAGCAGCAACCCAACGCGAAGGGACCATGGCGTCGGCGCAGGTTTCGAGCGAGTCGAGCTAGACGTAACACACGATCCTTCATCAATGCGCGCGGGCGCAGGGCAGCAGCGTGCACGCAGGCGCAGGACAGCAGCGCCTGCACGGGTGAAGGGCAGCACGCGCGCGGGGCGCAGTCCCGCCAGGGACGGCGCACGGGGACGACTTGGCCAGCAAGAAACTAAGGCTTCTAGGAGTCTTTTGAGTTGGAACTTCTCTAGATTATTCTTTCCTACTTGGAGTGCAAGTCAAGGCTTTCCAAGATCCCTTAGTTATTTGGTTTCCTTATTCCATTATGATTTCTAGATTGTTCAGGATACTTAATATTTTATTGCTTTATTAGAGTTATAGCTAGATTAGGAATAGATCTATTTGATGCCTATATAAAGGACCTTCCTCTTGTTATTTTTTATCATTCAGAAATTAATAGAAAAACCGAAATTTTGTTCAAACACTTTGCCTTAGATTTCTTCTAGATTTCTTTTGCAATTTTATCGTTTCGAAGGGGCGCGGTTGTGTGAACCTACGAGGCACCTATCGGTGATTCAAGGCATGAGTTTGTGGCTTATCGGCAATCGGGACACGCGATCTTCATCATTGGTGCTTTCATTGAGAGTATCTAGATCGTGCGTCTTTTCCTACCCCATTCCCTTTCCTTTTCTTCTTCTTTATTTTCGTCCCCCATATCAAAAAAAAAAAAAACATCTTCAAGACGAGTCCAAGAAGTAAAGAACGGAAACAAGAAAAGAAAGCCATGGCCAACAAGGAGATGAAGGACAAGATCGACAACCTAGACGTTCAAGTCCGAAGCATATGCGAAGCCATGGACACCCTAGGTAAAGCGCTCGATACGACCAAGGCATCGGTTCGTGATTTAATGGAGACCGTGAACCGGAGGTCAACGAGATGGCACGCGGCTTCCAACATTATGAGCGGCCACCTCCACGACAGCCGAGGCGCGATCGACCCGAGGAGGAGGAACATCGGCCCGATGAGCGCGAGCACTAGGAGGACTTCGATCAGCGGTCGCAAGCGTCCAACATGCACGATCGCCCAAGGCTCGACAAACCGAGGCTCACGCTGTCCACCTTCACCGGCATCGATCCCGAGGCATGGCTCAACCGAGCCGTGCAATACTTTGAGCTCAACGAGACCGAGACTAATGACCGCGTGCGATATGCGGCCTATTATCTTGATGGCGAGGCTAACGTCTGTTGGAAATGGCTCACGAACGTATACCGCAACCGGCAACGAGTCATTAGGTGGGGAGACTTTGAGCGCGAACTATCACGCGTTTCGGGACTTCCAACTACCATAACTACGACGAGGCGCTAACTCGAATAAGGCAGACAGGCAGCTTGTGAGATTATTTGAAGGAATTCGGGCGATTAGCATGTCGCGTGCGAGGCTGGCCCGAGACCGCACTTGTTGGCGCATTCATAGGTGGCCTGAAGTACGACCTAGCCGCTGAGGTGCGATTAGAGCGGCCCGAGACCATGCATGCAGCTATGGAGGTAGCCCGACGCCGCGAGGACCATCTAGCGGCCACGCGAAGGGGACAGGCGGACGCTCACTACCCCGACACGCGACGCACAGGCCCAAGCAACGCTACTGCGGGCGCACAACTGGATGCGAGCAATATGATTCCGAGCGGCCGACTGCCCGATAACTCTCGACCACCAGTCCCAGAGGTCAAGAGGTTGTCGCTCGTGGAGATGAGGCGCCGACGTGAGAAGGGGCTCTGTTTTAAATGTGAAGAGAAGTTCACACTGGGCCATCGATGCAAGCAGGTTTTTGTGATCGACGTCATCGACTCGGATGAGGAAGAGTCCGAGATTGAGGAGCACCTAGAGAGAAAGGTCGAGGCTGAGGTACTTGAGGAGAAATCCAAAATCTCAATGCACGAATTGGCAGGAACCCGAGGACCGAGGACGATGCGGCTACCAGCATGTATCAAGGACTGCCGTGTAGTCGTGCTAGTAGACAACGGATCGTCACACAACTTCATCAATGCCACGCTGTCTCAAAAGTTGAAGTTGTCAACGACGAAGATAGAGCCATTCGAGGTCCGAGTAGCCAATGGCGAACGACTAAGGTGCACCGAGTCTTATCACGGGGTGCCGATCAAATTTCAAGGAGTCACCATCAAAGCCGATCTCTATGCGCTACCCTTGGTTGGACCCGATGTTGTGCTAGGAGTGCAATGGCTCGAGGGGCTAGGCGAAGTGACCACCAATTACCGAACAGGGGTCATGAAGTTCGACGTAGGAGAGCACCGGGTCACATTAAAGGCAAGCAAGAACGGCGGGACCAAGGAGGTTGGCCTAAAGAGTATTGAGCAGGATTGGCATGAAGGTGGCCAGATCTTCGTCGTCGAGGAAGCAAGCGCACACGCGGGCACGGCCGATAAACAACAATCCGAGAGGCACGAGTTGGTTAGAGTGCCCGGCCGTGTACTAGGCGAGTTCAGCAAAGAAGAAAGTCAGGTCGACGAAAAGTATGAGGAGCCTATCTTCCCATTTGGATTCTCAAAATATTTTAACGATTTAAAGGCCATCGAGGACGTGAAGGAATCAACGGGTTATGAAGGACCGCCTATTTTCGATGTATATCCCGATGAACCCTTTGTCGAGGTCGATGGAATTTTGGTCGAGTCCAAAGAAGGCGAAGTGGTCAGGAAGTTTCAGAAAGAGGATGAAGAAGGTGTGCTAGAGGTTTCAGTGGTTGAGGGAGAAGTTGCGCACGTAGTGGTCGAGGTGAATCTTGAGAAGGAGGTAACTTGGTTGATGGGTGATGATGAGTCCTTGAGGACAAACACATTCTTAAAGGGGGCAGGAATGATGAAGATGTGGGGTCCGACCCCCAAAGATGAGAAGGGCCGAAGGCCGATGCTATCCAAGAAGGCCGAGCAAAGGGCTGAAACAAGGCTTGCATGGCCTGAGAGACGTGCACGAGCCCGTATACGAGGGTGCCGACGTGCGTCATGGCATAGCAGGTCGGCATAAGCATGGCCAAATGCGAGAAGGTCAAAGGCACAGCGGATCAACGTGCAAGTGGGTCCAACACGAGCATCGCACTATGGGTCGAGCACATGCAAGGTGCGAGATGCGAGATACAAGGATACGCGTGGAAGCTCGGAAAGACTCGTGGGTCAAGGGATAACGCGCAACCAAGCGTGCGTAGGAGTATGCGGGTTGGACGCGCGATCACTCGAGATAGTCCATGAAGGTCATGCATGGAGGTTTGTAAGAGCGTGTGAGGAGATGGTCCCAAGACGGGCAACAATCAGGCGCAAGGAAGGGTGCGAACACGCGCATTGGCGTAAACGTGCACGGACGAGACCACGCCTCAAACGGACGTGCCATCGGAGGTTTCCGGATGCTTATCAAAGGAGTGGACCCTGGTGGGGATGGCTAAAGCACCAGGTGGCTCGAAGAAATGGAAGGCGCGCGAGTCGGGTGCCCAACGGGTGCAGCCCGCGCACATGGGCGCGCTGGCAGCGTGATG
>BKCP01004406.1:463148-582525 GCA_008636005.1 Striga asiatica | reverse complement strand
TGATGAAGATCGCGTGTCCCGATTGCCGATAAGCCACAAACCCGTGCCTTGAATCGCCGATAGGTGCCTCGTAGGTTCACACAACTGCGCCCCTTCGAAACGATAAAATTGCAAAAGAAATCGAGAAGAAATCTAAGACAAAGTGTTTGAACAAAAGTTCGGTTTTTCTATTAATTTCTGAATCATCAAAAATAACAAGAGGAAGGGCCTTTATATAGGCATCAAATAGATCTATTCCTAATCTAGCTATAACGCTAATAAACCAATAAAATATAAAGTGTCCTAATCAATCTAGAAATCATAATGGAATAAAGAAACCAAATAACTAAGGGATCTTGAAAAGCCTTGGCTTGCACTCCAAGCAAAAAATCCCAACCGCCCTACTTACCGCCTTTGGACCCCCGCGCGCCTTGCCTTAGTCCTCGAGGACTAAGGTCGCGTCGCCCGTACTCGCGCGTGCCTCCCCGCCGCGCGACTTGTTCGTGTCCTCACGCCCAGCGGCTTCCCCGCGCGCGTCCCTTCCACCCGAGGCTTTATCGTGCGCGTCCCTCGCACCAGCCGCGTTCGTGCCACTCGCCTCAGCCCTCGCGACCGCATTTCGCTCATGCGCTAGCCGCGCGCTCTCTTCCGCCGGGTCCCCCTCGCCGACCGCGCATGTCTCGCACGCGATGGCTTGCGTCTCACCCGCCTGCCGCGCTAACCTTTTGCGCGCATTATAGGCCCGGCTCGAGGCGTTTTTCAGCTGCCTAGCCACATCTGCATCATTCCCGTCCCCTTCAAGCGCTTCCTTGTCCTCAAGGATGAAATCAGGGAACTGTTCGCGCATTTCCTCTACATCCTCCCAAGTGGCTTCTTCTGATGGCAGCTCCTTCCACTCGACTAACACCTCTCAACGATAACGTCCAGCCTTCCATACTTGGCAGCTCCTTACGATTGCCCGCCCATCTGTGGCTGTCGCGGGTAGTTCCTCGCACCACTTGTGCGCTTCACCCAAAATTCTCTTTAGTTGCGAGACATGTTTGACTGGATGAATGTACGAACTCTCCTGCAGCTCTAGGCGATAAGCTACTTGCCCTATGCGCTTCAAAATCTGGTAGGGCCCGTAATAGCGCACCCCAAGCTTAGTCGCAGCCCTTTGTGCCGTCGTGCGTTGTCTAAAGGGCCGCAGTTTCAAGTAGACATGGTCACCTGGCTCGAAACTTTCCTCGCGCCTTTTACCATCATGAAAGGTTTTCTTGCAGTTAATCGAGCCTTCGAGAGTTTTCTTTAATTCTCCTAACATTAAGTCTCTCTCCTCAAGTTCTCGGCCTACTTCATCGTTGATCGCAACTCCTTCCGAATAATTCACGAGCGTAGGTGGTTTGCGCCCGTACACAAGCTCGAATGGCGTAGCCTTGGTCGAGCCATGGTAAGTGGTGTTATACCAATATTCGGCCCATGGTAGAAAGTTTTCCCGCTTCTTCGGAAATTGATGCACATAGCATCGTAGGTATTGCTCTAGCGTGCGATTAATCACTTCGGTTTGACCATACGTCTGTGGATGATAGGCAGAGCTCATCGACAGCTTGGTCCCTTGAAGTTTGAAGAATTCAGACCAAAAGCTACTCATACAAATCCGGTCACGATCGGACACAATCGACTGTGGTACCCCGTGTAGCTTCATGACATACTCAATGAAGAGCTTGGCGATAGACTTTGCCGTGTAGGGATGCGTGATCGGTATGAAGTGCGCGTACTTCGTCAGCCTATCGACCACGACCATGACCCCATTGAACCCATTAGAGGTAGGTAGCGCCTCGATAAAGTCCATGGTGATGTCTTCCCAAATATTCTCGGGCACTGGCAAAGGCTGCAATAGACCACCCGGTCGTCGTGCGTCAACCTTAGTGCGCTGGCACTCGTTGCAGTGTGCGTCGTATTCTCGAACCGCGCCCTGCTGCCCCGGCCAAAAGAAGGTGTTGGCCATTCTCATCCATGTACGCTAGAACCCCGAATGTCCTCCAATTTTTGAGTTGTGAAAGTGCTGCAAAATTTGCTCGCGAAGTTGCCCGCTATCGGGCACAAACACTCGTCCTCGGTGTAGCACTAGACCGTTGTGGAGCTCGTAGTCGGCTACCGTTGCTTCACCAGCTTCAATTGCCCGTAGCAATTCTTGACACTGGGCGTCACTCTCTTGAGCCCTCCTAATCTCTTCCCATATGGCCCATGTCGGTCCGGTTATGGCTTCGAGCTCGGCGACATCCGTCCGTCTCGACAAAGCGTCGGCCACGGAGTTTTGTCGACCCGGCCTATATGTTATCTAGAAGTCGAAGCCCATAAGTTTTGAGACAAATTTTTGCTGCTTGGGCGTCACGATTCTTTGCACGAGCAACTGCTTGAGCGGCTGTTGGTTGGTTACGATCCGAAAGCGTCACCCCAAGAGATAGGGCCTCCAGCATCATACCGCTTCTACAACTGCGAGCATCTCCTTCACATATACGGACAACCCTAGTCGGGTCGTGCCAAGGGATTTGTTGAGGAAGACCAAGGGACGTCCTTCCTGGACTAGCACCGCACCAATGCCCACATCGCTCGCATCCGTGTGTACTTCAAACAACACATCGAACCTTGGCATAGCTAGAACAGGTGTCGAGGTCATCGCGCCTTTAAGCTTTTCGAATGCAGCTTCGCTAGCTTCGGTCCACTTGAATCCGCCTTTCTTGGTCATCTCGGTCAGTGGCTTAGCAATGGTCTCATAATCGTTTACGAACTTCCGGTAGTATCCCGTGAGCCCTAGGAATCCTCGCAACTGTGTTAGGCTTGTTGGTTTGGGCCAATCGACCATAGCCTCGATCTTCCTTGGATCGACTTTCACACCATCATGAGAGATAAAATGACCAAGATACTCGACCATCTCTTGTCCAAACGAGCATTTGGATGGTTTGATGTGGAATGAATTAGCCTCCAAGATCTCGAGCACCGTACGTAAGTGCCCAATGTGCTCGGCCCATGTCTTCGAGTAAACCAAGATATCGTCGAAGAATACCAAGACGAATTTGCGCAGATGGTCCTTGAAGATGGAATTCATAGCAAATTGAAAGGTGGATGGGGCGTTGAATAACCCAAATGGCATAACCAAATACTCGTAATGTCCTTGGTGCATACGAAAGGCCGTCTTTGGAATATCAGCCTTGTGTAGCCGGATCTGATGGTACCCGGCCCTAAGGTCGAGCTTACAGAAATAACGAGATCCTCCTAGCTCGTCGAGCATGTCGTCGACACTTGGTATGGGAAAGCGGTCCTTGATTGTCGCGGCGTTCAATGCTCGATAGTCAGTACAGAACCTCCATGTACCATCTTTCTTCTTCGCTAAGAGTACTGGCGATGAGAACGGGCTTGAGCTATGCTGAATGTGCCCGGAATCAAGCATCTCGCCAACTTGCCTTTCGATCTCTGTCTTCTGAAAGTGAGCATACCGATAAGGATGTACGTGCACGGCGTGTTGTTCGTCGGCCGACGGTATGCGATAATCGAACTCTCGGTGCAGGGGTAAACCCTTGGGTTCGCCCAGCACGCGGTCGAACTCCTCGAGTAACGCGCGCACCTCACCCTGCTGCAGGTCGGACTCGGTGATGGGCGCGTCCGCGTTCTCGACGACTACTGCAAAGATTTGGTCGCCCCCGCGCCAAACCCGCTCAATGCTCTTTAGACCAACCTCCTTGGTTCCACTGGTCTCACTTGCCTTTAGTGTGACTTGCTGTTCTCCCTCTTTGAACTTCATAACTCCAGTTTTGTAGTTGGTGGTCACTTCCCCTAAGCCTTCGAGCCATTGGACTCCTAACACAACGTCGGGTCCAACAAGGGGTGATGCGCAGACGAGAGTCCCGTGCGAAGGGAAGGACGTCGAGCCGGCAGCAAGGGCTGGAACACGTGCATTGGCGTAGACGCGCACGGTCGAGACTCAAGAATCTCGCAGGGCGGTGGCAAGGATTAGATGAGGTTCGAGCTAGACAATGCGGGTCTCATGTGAAGGAGCGGGTACGCGCGAGAGGAGCTCGTATGAGCACAAAGGCACGCACGCGGAGTTGCCACATGAGCCCTAGGTGCTCGAGGCACAAGAACATGGCGCACATGGAGACGAGCCTGGACTTGGGAGCACGTATGGGCCTGGGCTTAGCGAAAGTTGTCCGATCGAGCCCAGGAGTTGGCAACGGGTTACGCGAGGAAGCACGTGGAGGAGTACGTGGACGTAACGCGCAAATACACGAGGCGAGCCACGCGAGCCGAGGGGCAAAAGATTCTAGAAGATTGATATATATATATATATATATATTTCTAGTTAGGACGTTTTAATGTATTTATTTAATCACGGTAGGTTAATTTAGTTAGTTTAATTAATTATTAGTTTGGTTAGTATTAGTTAGTGATTTATTTGTTAGTTGGCGTGAATAGTTTGTTAGCATAATTATTACTAGTGGTTAGTATATTCATGCATGATTGTTAGCATAGGTTTATATATATATTTAGCCGTAAGTGAGGTTAGTTAGTATTGTTAGCGTTAGGATTAGTTTTGTTAGGTTAGTATTTTAATGCGTGAGTTTAATTAGTTTAGTTAGCAGTTTTAACTATTTTGGTAAGTCTTGATATGCAAGACATTTAGTTACGTTAGGACTAGATATATTTTTCATAGATTAGAATTATAGTTGGTATAAAACTAGATCTATTTTTCTTATAAATACTCATGTCCTCATTCAATTTTATTATTAATGAAGAATTAATTAAAACCGAACATATATTCAATTGTCTCGTGAGTTTACTCTTATGAGTTTACAAGCAAGATCGTGTTAGAAATAGGACCAACATCCGATTTCCTTTCACAAACCGCAAAGTACGAAGGCGTCGGCTCGCGTATTAGCAACCTATCGCGAAAGAACCAAGGCGTCGGCGCGGGTTTCGAGCAAGTCGAGTTGGTGAGACACACGATCCTTCATCATTGGTGCTTTCATTGAATTTTCCTATCTCTTTCTTTCATCATTGATGCTTTCATTGAATTTTCCTATCTCTTTCTTTTGAATTTTTCTTTTCGTGAGATACTACTNTTGCGTGCGTGAATTCCTGTAATAATAATAAAAAAAATAAAAATAAAAATAAAATAAAATTGTTTTGTTTGATTTTTGTTTGCGTGAGTAGAAAAATAAAAGAAAAAAATATATATAGATTATTGTTGGAGTTTGGTCACAACGTCCCAATGCGGAAAAAAAAAAAGAAAAAAAAGAAAAGAAAAGAGAGATTGAGATTTGAGGGCGTAGAAAGAGTTGGAGAATATAGTGGACGGAATTTTGAAAGATTTATTTTGTAAGAGTGCGTGAGGTAAAAAAAAATGTTCTTCGAGCCATTAGACGAGTTGGAGTGAGTGGATCTAGAAATATTGAAAGGGTTGGAGAAGGGTTTGACTCCGTGGGAGCAAAGATAGTTGGAGGAGTTGTACGAGCGAAAGGACTTCGAGGAGAAGTGTGAACGACGAGCCAAGGCCAAGAAGGAGTTCGTCGACAAAGAGCCTATTTCTATGTTCGAACTGACGGGCTACGTTGAAGACGAGGTCACCGAGTTCGTGGTTGAGCAAGTCAAGTCCGAGTACCCACCTTCGTTCGATGACGTGTTCATGGACGAGGGAGATGCGATCAACTACTTAGGCCCGCATATTTTTGACGTGTACCTCGATGATGACAAACGCATGGACGTCGAAGAGGACGAGGTAGTCGAGGTCAAGAAGGAGCAATCTCGATTGATGGACGATGCCGAGTCCTTGAGGACAAGGACTCATTCGAAGGGGGGAGGAATGATGAAGATGTGGATTTCGAGCTCCGAGGATGCGCGCAGTCAATGGCCAAGACGGACCGAGAAGGTCGCGAAAAGGGCCAAAACCAAGCATGCATGGCCTAAAAGATGGGTACGAGCTCGTATACGAGGCGTACGAGCACAAGAAGAATGACATGAGTTGACCCGTACACGGCTGAGGCGGTCGACATGCCTGGGGATGACTCATGGCGGTAGACGAGAGTCCTGTGAGAAGGGAAGGACGTCGAGCCGGCAGCAAGGGCGCGAACACGCGCATTAGCGTAGATGCACACGGTCGAGACTCAAGAACTCCGCAGGGCGGTGGCAAGGACTAGATGAGTTCGGGCTAGACAACGCGGGTCTCATGTAGAGGAGCGGGTACGTGCGAGAGGAGCTCGTACGAGCACAAAGGCACGCACGCGGAGATGCCGCATAAGCCCTAGGTGCTCGAGGCATAAGAACATGGCGCACATCTGGACTTGGGAGCAGTATGGGCCTGGGCTTAGCGAAAGTAGGTCCTGTAACGCCCCGAATCAGTAATAATATTAAGAACGGTTTCACTGCTCGACTATAAGTGATATCCGTAATTTTCAGAAATTTCGAGTTATATTTTATCTGCTAAATGCTCAATTAATTCCTAAGTTTGATAGATCATTCTTGGGAATTCTCTATATTAAGTATAAGTCAAGATCAATCCATTAATTTGGATTGTGAAAATTATAGCAAATCGACTCGAGAAATTATCGGCTTCGAACCCTAGTTTGGTTCCGATTATTTTTCATGTTAATTCTAGAGCAAAGCCAAGTCTTGGTATTTTATACTTAGAATAATTTTTTAAGTCTTGGAATATCAAGAAGTGAGTCTCGAACATTTAAAAAAATCGAGCCTTAGACCTACCCTAGCCGCCCGTGCCCTAACCTCGCACCCGCGCCCTGAGTCGCGCCCAAGACCTTGTCCAAGGCTTAACTATCATCCATCATATTTTTCAAAGTGTTGGAAACTTGTCCTAGCCCATTAAACCCGACCCAAGGTGTTCCCGCGCTCAGCCCATGCAGCCCCCACGCGCAGTCCCGCCTCGCGCCCAGCAGGCCGCGCCCAGGCCCAGCGCGGGTCTGTGGCAGCCCACATTCCAAGCCCATTTCCAAGAAATTCGGCCCACTTATTTCATGACCCAAATGCTGCGAATGTTAAGGGCTTAATGAGGATTAATTAGACCTAAAATGGCCCTAACAAAGTTTAAGCAAAGTCAGCCAAGATTAGCATGTAGTGGAGTGATGGGCACTTGATTATTATATTCAATGGTGTAAGAGTTTGTCACCCCACATGCACCAGTCTGACCAGACCTGCTCCTACCCCATAATGCTGAGATTCTCCACTCATTTAGCCACCAAAATCGTGCATGAAGTCAGGCCAAACCCACCAAGACCACCCAAGTTCCTATGCGCATGGAGATAGGCAAAGTCATGGACTTTTGTCCCCCATTGACCAGCCTTGTGCACTCCGCCCCTCACCACTATAAAATACCTCTTCTTCAGTCCATTTGAAGCTCTTAGACTCTAGATTACTCGAGCAAAAACTTAAGAAATTCAGAGCAAAGTCGAGAAGCCCTTCCCAACCCATTGTGCGCGCCCACCAGCCCGGGGAAGAGAAGGAACGAGGTCCAGCCCTTTCCAGCCATTTTTCCACGAGGCTTAGCAACATCTAAGTGTTCCTTAGATTTTTATAAGTCTTTGGAGTTGGCAAGGCTCGGCCAAATCACACCATAAGTCGACCTTAACCCTCAAGGCTGCCCTTACCCATATTTTGAGCCCTAACTCGAGTTCTCCATTTTCAACCGAGGTAAGCTCGTGCCTCTTGAGTGATTGAGTGAATTTATGATATAATATGATTTATCATGAGGTAAAACCGAGCCATGCATGAGTTTATAAGCAAGTTTTGAATTTAATGATTAAATGGCCTTAAAAATAAAAATTTAGTAGCAAGCATGCCTAAGTCGAGACTTGTGGTTAAATCACTTTTAAAAATCATGTTATTGATGATGTTAAAGTTTGAGAATGAAATGAGTTCATTAACTTAGTCAAATCATTCATGAAAAATGTGTTAATTGGACCACTGAGGCTTAGTTTAATGCATGCAAGTTATGACATGAGTACTAGCCATTATAGCCTTGTTTTATCATGTTAAACATTCGGCCCTGAGTAGATTTGTAAGTTATGAATGTTGGTTCGGACGTCAAGTGCTCGTACATGCCATTTAGGCCCTATCGAGTGAACATGCACGTGGACCTGGGGTCCACTAGTGTTTCATAGCATATTTGTAGCACATTCATCATATTTTGTTCATATGTCATGCATGTTACCGGAAAAAGTCGCCGGAGGTCCGGCAAGGGCCGGCCTTGGTCACTGGCCGCGCATGCAGCGCGGCAGTGCCGGCCCGAGTCTACCCGTGCCCGCGCCAGCGTGCGCGTGGTGCCAGTGTGATGAAGATCGTGTGTTCCGACTGTCGACAAGCCGCTCTCGCGCCTTAAATCGCACGATAGGTGTCTCGCGAGCCACGTGAGCGCCTCTTGAAACGATAGATTTGTACTAAAACTCAAGAAAGAATTCTAACACAAAAGATTTTGACCAATGGTCGGGTTTTTCATTAATTCAAGACATGATGATAAAAGTCCTAAGAACATGAGTATTTATAGATATCAACTAGATCTAGTCCTATGGGTACTATAATTCTAGTAGATGGAACATATCTAATCCTTAGGCAACTAAATCACTAATTAAAGCAATAAAATATTAAAGTCCTAAACAATCTAGAAATCATAAGCAATAAGGAAACTATATATCTAAAGAATCCTAAGTGATCTTGTCTTGCACTCCAAGTAGGGGAAACCCTAGCCTATCCCTACGCGCGCCATTCCTATTCCACCTAGGGNTAAGCCGGCTGTCCGGCCAGCCAGCGAACCGGCCGGTTCGACCGACGGTTCGAGTCCGTTTTGATTCGTGATTTTCGGCCCGAGTCTCTTTTTGAAATTTTAGTATTTTTTCGAGCCAGTCCAGTCCAGTTTAATCGCGTAGATAAGTCCCACCATTTTAGCATATAATTAAATATTTAGAGCATTATACTTAGCATTATTTTGCTTAAATATTTATGTAGCCTAAGGAGAGTTGAGCCTCTGATCGCTACTCGAGTATCAGCACTTGCATCAGAATTTCAAGTTTTCAGGTGGGGGTCATGTACTGAATTCCGCATCATAGATAATATCTGTACCATGGCAGAGGTATATTTGAGACAGTTAGTATCCAGGTGGGGGCCGACTTAAGGGCTTAAATATCCCATTTGATGACCGGTGGGGGGGCCGACCTGAGGGCCTTTATACCCCATCGGCATGTGCACACGAGCGGCCGACCTAAGGGCCGAGGGTCTTTTGACCACAGTAGAGAAAAGAAAAGCGAAGTTTACAGTTTCATCTCTTATATATTTATGTTCATGACACGTTATTATAGATGATGTTTTATTCAGTACTGGTCTTTGCGGAGCATAGTGGTTTGCTCATGCCCCCATCGTGTTTTTCAGGAGAGGGAGTTGAGCGTGCCGGATGAGCACAAATGTGGCGAAGCGTGGTTGGACATATTTTACGCACATTTTTATTTCCTAGTTTTATGATCATGTATTATTCAGATATGTATGCATGTATTTCTGTATTTCGGATGCTTCCGCTAGCAGACTAGATAGTGCGAGACAGTTCGGACATTGCATGTTTAATTCCATTATCCGTAGCGGATAGTTTGGTTGCATGTTTTATATATGTCTGTGAAAGTTACAAAAATTCCATTATCCGTAGCGAAAATAAAAACAAAAATTTTACTCTGATTTTTCAAAGCTAGTAAGGCGGGCTGCGACAGTTCGGTCGAGCCCAGGAGTTGGCAACAGGTCGCGCGCGAGTCGAGCCACGCGAGCCGAGGGGAAAAGATTCTAGGAGATTGATATATATATTTATTATATATATATATATACATAGAGTTGGGATCACATGAGAATGATAGATAGTGAAAGAAATGAGAATAAATTTGGACCATTAGATCCAACATATCAATGGTTATGATCCAGTCAAAATTTAAATACAACAGTCAAACAAACGGTGGCAAATTCGTAAATAAGAGTACAAATCATGGGAAAATATAATCATTCAACCACTAATTAAGGACAATATGGTAAATATGTATTGATTCTTATCTCAGGTGGGTTCGACCACCATCCCCTCAAACAGCTTTCTCTCTCACCCACACACACATATCGCAGCTCTCTCTCTCTCTCACCAGCACCACCGCCAACTGCCACCCGCGGCCACACCGGCACCCACTCCGAGCACAATATGTTTCCTCTACAGTCGACGCCGACTCGTCCCTGCACATCACTGTTCCCCGCCGGACTGCCGGAAAAAATCCATGGACCTCCGTCGGACCCCCGCCACACAACTAGGTACACCGTCCGTTGTTCGCCATGACGATCCACGCCTAAGTCTCAGCACGTCGCCGCCATCAGTCGTACGCTCCGACTACCCCGACGTAGCTTCGACCTTCATCAGCCCGTAGTTGCAGACTTGCAGAATTCAGCCGCGCCCGTACACGGAGCCGGAGGGTCACGGTGGTCTCAACGACAACAGCCGAATATTGCGTGGAGCCTCAGATCGCGGTTGTCGACGGCGGCGGTAAGGATTGGCCTGTGAGCGGAAGTTTCAGATTTTAAGTAAAGGGCTTCAGTTTGTGAATTTGATAAGTCCCAAGGACTTTATTGCAATTTCAGAAATTTTCATATATTACAATTAAGTTCATGGGTCAAGTTTGTAATTAACTAAAGTATAATTAATATTTTAATATTCATTATTTAACATTTGAAAATAAATATAAGGTCGATTATGGGATATCAACCAATTTGTTGAGATCCAATCTATTTCTATGAATTCCGTAATATCAACATTTCATAGTTTCGTAATTTTCTGTTGAATTTTGATTATATATTTATACGTTGTGCTTTAAAATCATATAAAAAATAAACCACTAATTTATATATTTTCTCTTATCTGTTATTTAGTGTCGTGTTAAAATCAATAAATTAAAATAAGTAACAGGAATAATTTTGTACTTATCCTTAATTTTTCATCTAATTATATATCCGTCAAATGCATATATATATAGAGTTGGGATCCCAACTCTCAAATTATCTATTGCATAAAAAATATAAAAAAATGATAATAATACTTTTATACATTTTGGACTATGGTTAATTTGGTTATGTAATTTTAAAAAGAACAAAAATGACATCAAACCGAAAAACAACCGAATTTTTTAAAAGTAAAGAAACACGATTGATCCAAAATTTAAAATTTTGAACTGAAAAAATTATTTCGGTCGGTTTTGTTATATATTGTGCAATCTAGTACTAACTAATGTGCAATTCGCACAACACTAATGTGCACCCGATATGCATAAAAAATAAAATAATAATAATAATACTATTTTTAATATTATTCGGTCGAATAAATCATTTTGGTTATTTTTAATAACAAAAATGATATCAAACTGAAATAACAGTGATTTAAAAGTAAAAAACAGATAATCGAACCGTAATATAAAATTTCTATCCGAAATTCGAGGTTGGAAAGTTTCGATCTTTAATATGCAGTCTGATAGTTATTAATGTGCAATTCGTCTATCTTTATCGTGCACTTACATAGTGGACATATTTAGTGATTTGATTCATACCAAACTAGACCCGATCTGAAATAATCGGATTTTTTCGATTGATTGTCCAGATAATCTAAATAATATATGATTTATTATTAATATTACAAAAAGATATTAACTATTTTAATACATTTATTTAATATTCTTATATTATATTTTGGTTTAAAAGACACATTATATAAAAAAATCGAATCAATATTGTGCACTACCACATATAATAATGTGCATTTTGTCTAACATTATTGTGCAGTCAATTGATCATTTTTTTTATGCATTTTAATTGTATAAACTTTAATAATGAGTATTCTAGTTAACACCATTTTGCAATTATAAATTTATTTATTATTGTTTGGTGAAAGTAAACAATATATATAGACAAAATATAAAAATACTATTTTATATAGTTCGGTCAGTCCACGTTATTTCGTATTTTCTTTGTTTTTGTTTTTAGTAAATGAAGTGATTTCCAATTGTGTGAGTGTGTGTGTGAGAGAGAGAAAGAGAGAGAGAGAGAGAGAGGAGACAGAGACGTTATAGAGCTTTGGAAATTGGAGAGAGATTACAGCTGGTGGGTGTGTTTAATGTGTAGGTGCGGGTGTGTTCCATGATGTTGGTGTTTGAAGAAAGACCACAATACCCTTAATGTGTTCAAAATTTTGGCTTTTTTTAAGCCGTTAGATGATCAGATTATGTAGCTAAGATTTATTCTTATTTCTTTCATTAAGTACCATTCTCACCGGAGCGTGACCCTATATATATATATATAGATTTAGGATCACATGACAATGGTAGATAGTGAAAGAAATAAGAATGAATCTGGACCATGGGATCAATCATATTAATGGTTAAGATGAAGTCAAAACATGGTCAATCATTAATGGCAATGTGGTAATTATTTGATTATAATGGGTCAAATATATGCATTTGACCAATAATTAAGGGCAATCTAGACATTTGTTTAAAACACACCAATATGTGGGGCCCACCACCTCCAACATTAAACCCAATCACCTACCCCTACCCCTGCCCGTCAATCACCTACCCACCCTCCANACTCTCTCTCTCTCTCTCTCTCTCTCTCTCTCTCTCTCTCTCTCTATCTCTCTCTCTCTCTCTTCCCACACACACAATTCTACACACACCGGTACACACACAATCGCAGGCACCCCGGTCACAGCCACGGCTCCGCCGCCAGCCGCCGGCCCTCAGCCCAACGCCTGACCGCCTCCCGTCGCCGGCACGCCGCCGTAGTCGTCCTCCTCCGCCGCTGGAGTCCATTTCCTCGCCCGTCGTCAGAAAACTCAGAACAAAAATGCCGAGACTAGCATCTCGATTGCACGGTTTGAGAGTCGATGTCAGGATTGTATTTCCACCGGATCTACAGTCCCCCAAATCGCAATCTCCGGCACCACCCTTAAAGGAATCCCATCCCCAGCCTCCGGTGGCGACGTCATCGCCACACTGATGGCGCCAAATTCGCCGCGAATGGCAGACGATAATCTGCAGAATGATAGTTTTGAATTTTGGTTGTGGGTCATTTTTTGAGAATTTGATATATCATGGGGACTTATTTGCAAAAATTTAAATTTTTATGTAATATTCTATAGTTCTTAAATTCAAATTCGATTTGTTAATTTTAATAAACTAGTTAAATTCGAGTCCGTTTACTTATTAACAGTTAGCTCACGACTTGATTAAGCTTTAAGTCGTTTGTGACTTGTGAGATTGTGTTGGGTTACAGTTTAAGTCTAACAAATTAATAATGACAGATTCTTTATAGCGGAGAAAAAAATGGAGAATGAAAAGAAAAAGAAAAGGCAAAAGAAGTACCAAACTTCACATCACATATGAAGTCTTGTGAAGTTGTGTTTGAAGTTTAGAACTTTTAATATTTATTTCACTTTAGTACATGAGAGACAATTGTATAATTTAGTGGAAGTAAATTCACACACATTAATGATAATCTTCCGGGTATGAAGAAGCGGGAGTGCACCACAATAGGGTGTGAGGAAATGCTCGTTAAATTATTCGTTATATTTATACGTAATTACGTAATTGAAACCGCCTACTTATTTAAAAAATTAAAAGATTTTACCAAAATATCACCTTGCTTAGTGTTGTTACCGGTTGGTTCGATTGAACCGGTCAATCGAAATGTTTATAATGAAATATTCGAGTCAAACCGATCAACCGAAATATTGTAATTAGTGATTACCAATTTGAAGAGTAATATATGATAACCGATTATTAAAGACTAAATGCACATTAAGGAGAAATAAATTGCACAATAACATATCTGAATATGCACATTAAAGATAAAAAAATAAATAAGTATCAACGCGCTACATAATGCATAATATAGCTATTTGGTTGATTTGGTCGAACCGACCTACTGAAATGTAAACATCGAATCGAAAAAAAAGTATTTTTAAAAGAAAAAAAAAATCGAACCGAAATTTTTAGTTATGTTATTTTCATTTGATATTGTGCAATATATTAGTCATTAATGTGCAACTTGTATAACCATAATGTGCACTCGTAATACATAAATATATATATATATATATATATATATAATATTTTTTATATAGTTTGGTAATTTTAGTTATATTGATTATTTTTAGAAAATAAATCTGACATTGAACTGAAATAATTGTGATTTTAATTAATAAAAATAATTTATCGAACCGAAATATAAAAATTTGAATCGAAAACTCTAATTTGGTCGGTTTTGCTTTCGCTATCTATTGCGCAATCTGCTAGTCGCGATAAAGTGCAGCATCTTATTTTATAAAGTACAACGTGTTGTTTTATAAAGTGCAACGTATTGATATATAAAGTGCACTGACGAAATTTTGGTATGTTAGCATGCTTGTGTTTTTTTTTTCTTTTTTTTGTAGACAAATGATATGATGGATGCTAAAATATATGTATCTCCATTTTTTAGATTTATGTTGCGTGGTATTTTTTGGTGGGAGCTATTATCTATTTTATTAGATTTATGTTACGTGGTATTTTTGAGGAAGCTATTGACGTTAATTGTGGAGTGTGATGATAAAGTGCACCGTATTGTTTTATAAAGTGCAACGTGTTGTATTATAATGTGCAACGTGATAGTCGAAATGTTGCATGTGATGCATGTTTGTTTTATAGTGGCAATGTGATAGTCATTAGTGTACAATTCGTCGACCAATAATGTGCACTTACAACATAAACATGTTGAATGATTTGTCGCAAACCAAACTAACATCGTACTGAAATGATCGGTTTTTTTCGACCGGTTAATTGGATTACATTAAATAATCGAAATGATTTATTATGTATATTATAAAATACATTTAGTATTTTAATATTTATGTTTAAATCTTATAATATTTATGGTTGAAATATAATATAAAAAATATCAAAATTTATTGATTGTAAATATAATAATATTTTATAATGTGTGTTTCTACACCCTATGTGCATTTCATATAATATTTTATATATTTTTTTCATATGATATTTAACATGTTTGGTATTTCTATTGTACATTTCTATATGCATTTTATATAACATTAACACTTTTGAAGTGCTAGTGCCCTAAAAAAATAAGATGCAACTTTACAAATTGATTTTCAAGCAAAAAAAAAAGTTGAATAAATAAATAATCAAAGCTGCTAGAGTACCTCTGTTAAATTGCACATTTACCCATCATTAATTATTCATTATCTTTTATTAAATTGCACATTTACCCACAGGATTTAAAGTGTAATATATAAAAACTTAAAAAATTACATAGAGGACCTTATTGTCTATCTAATTCTCACAAAAAAGCCCCACAGTAGCACTGTTCACAGCTTAGATTTTAACAAGTTTTTATCCCGTCAACAATGCGGCGATGCCACCGCCGCACGGGGAGAAGATGAAGGCGGCGACATCAGACGCGGCGGCAACCTGCCTCAGCCCTACTTCGTTGATGGACGCCATGAACGACATGAGGTTGGTGGCCATGAATGCTTCTCAGTACCGCGCCGACGGCCTTGACGGGCGTGTTGTGACGGCCGTGGCGTTGATTACGGTTGTCGCGATGGTGGTGGTTATGTCCACGGCGGCGGCGACATCGGAAAAAATAGGAGCTACGACGGTAGTGGTTATGTCGTGATGGCCGAGGAATGGCCGCAGCATCTGAAAAATTTTCCGACCTGATGGTGTGTGTGGTTGTGTGTCCGTTCGTGTGTGTGTGTGTGTGTGGTGTGTGCGCTGAGGGCGGCGACGACGAACGGCGGGTGGCGGGCGGTGGGTGGTGGCGACGAATGGCGGTTGGTGAGCGGTGGCGGTGTTTTTTCGACGTTCTTAATAAGGTATAATTTTACTTTTTTATTAGTCATTAGATTATCCAATCTAGTGAACACCATTTATTCTTATTTCTTTCATTTAAAACCATTCTCACTGGAACCCAACCCTATATATATATATATATATATATATATATATATAGTTAGGACGTTTAAATGTATTTATTTAATTACCGTAGGTTAGTTTAGTTAGTTTAATTAATTATTAGTTTTGTTAGTATTAGTTAGTGATTTATTTGTTAGTTGGCGTGAATAGTTTGTTAGCATAATTATTATTAGTGGTTAGTATATTCATGCATGATTGTTAGCATAGGTTTATATATATATTTAGCCGTAAGTTAGGTTAGTTAGTACTAGTGGTACCCCGTGCGATGCACGGGAACAATATTAAATTAACAATATTATAAATAGACCTCGAGTTTGAGTCAATGGCGGAAGTGAAAACTACTATTGATCGTATTTAAAAGGAGGAAGAAAAAAAAATTATAAATAAAAGAGAAGGATAAACAATACTTAATAATTATAAATTAAAGATTCGAGATCAAACAATGTAAAATAATTTTGTATAAGAGAATATAAAAAAAATTGATTACACACCATTTCAAAATTATTATTATACTTTTTTGTATGGTTAACTTAGAATATTTGTAAAAATAATAGTAATTAGACCGATGAAAATTAGCTTCTTAAAGTAGATAATGGATTTTAGTAGTAATTATGAATTAGTTTCTATTTTATTTTATTTTTTCTTTTTAAAGATAATGAATTTCTAGTAATAATTATGAATTGATTTCTATTTTATTTTATTTTTTCAAATCTGTATAGATAAGAGATGAGATTTTTTAAACACCTAAGATCGTATGAAATGAGATTTTGTAACATAAGAGATAAGCTCGTGTAGATTTATACTAAAAATAGGAAAAAGAAAAACAAATATTTATTATTAAAACGATAAACTAAGAAACAGGAAAAAGAGAAACAAATCTTTACACAATTAATGAGCAGATTTTTTTGCCTATTCAGATTTGTCCAACAATTACTATATATAGGATATATTTAATGATTTTGGCGGGAAAAAGTTTCTAAATTTATAAAAAAGTTATTCTTTTTATATAATGATAGATTGTAAGCGTTATGATTAGTTTTGTTAGGTTAGTATTTTAATGCCGTGAGTTTAATTAGTTTAGTTAAGAGTTTTAATTATTTTGGTAAGTCTTGATATGCAAGACATTTAGTTACCTTAGGACTAGATATATTTTCCATAAATTAGAATTATAGTTGGTATAGGACTAGATCTAGTTTTTCTTATAAATACCCCATCTACTCATTCAATTTTATTATCAATGAAGAATTAATTAAAACCGAACATATGTTCAATTGTCTCGTGAGTTTACTCCTGTGACTTTACAAGCAAGATCGTATTAGATATAAGACCAACATCCGATTTTCTTTCACAAACAGCGAAGTACGAAGGCGTCGACGCGCGTATTAGCAACCTATCGCGAAGGACTAAGGCGTCGGCGCGGGTTTCGAGCAAGTCGAGTTGGTGAGACACACGATCCTTCATCAGCACGGTCGGCTGGGCTGAACGTGGGTCCTCGGGGCTGCTCACGTGAAATGTCTTGGGCTGATTATATAGGACTTGCTAAGGCTTAAATGATAATTCCAACACTTAGAAAAATATACCCGATATGGGATATTATATGCCTAAAGAATAGACCGGTTAACCACCTCTGACACCTCTGACACACGCATACTGTGTGTGTATGGACGGGCAGTGCGGGTCGGACAGCTCACAAGATCCGTGCAGCTCCTAGGGCAGATATCTCACTCCTTTATACATAGGAGTGAGTCTTTTCTTGTGACTTACGATTTATTCATTCTTTACTTTGGAAAATTGAACAAACACATACTTACTTAAGAATCGGAGGCTCTTCATCGGAAAAACCCCCAGTGTGAGAGTTCTTTGCAGGTACGCGGTGTTCTACCGGCGAGGAGGAGGAAGACGAGCCAATTTCCAGCCGGTCTGAGTGTTTTGTGTTACAATTTGGCGCCGTCTGTGGGACTTTCGTTCGAAAAGTGGTGTGCTGAGATTATTGAAGCTTGGTAGCTATGGCGGACGAAATTCCTAGAAGAGATTTGCAGGTGTCGTCCGACGAGGCGTGGATGACGACGAGACCGTTCGGAGCAGGTCCCCCTCCGGGCTTCTCCGGACCTATACCTACATCGGTGACTCCGATACTTGTTCCACAAGGTGTGGGGGTCACGCCGGTGCAGTTGGAAGCCGATGTGGGCTCAAGCCGAGCTCTGGAGGTCCGTACAGCTCAGTGAGTGGCGATCCCAACGCCGTTGCAACCAGATCTGGCCGTGGCGCCGCAACAAGGAGCGGTGGTGCAGGGACTAGCACCGCCGCAGGTGGAAGAGCAGTGCCTCGGCCAGTAGGTGGTGATGACTAGGCAATAGATGCAGCAGATGATGGCCAACGCGGCGGCACAAGCGGTCCAGCAGGCCACCCAAAGCCTTTCTCGAGTGGCTGTTGGGACGACGATGGTGGATGAGGATGTGTCTAGTTATGGAGGGGATGGAGCTCTACGAGATCGGGAGGTGGAGAGACTTGCGGAGCATGTGAGACAGATGCAGGCCAAGATGGATGGTCGACCTGATAGGCGTGCTCGAGGACACCCGTTCTCGGGAGAAATCTTGGTTGCGCCGTTACCAGCAAATTTCAGGGACATGAGCTTGGTGTTCGATGGGACTTCTGACCCGTCGAGGCATGTAAGGGCGTTTGAGAACTTGGCTGTGTTACATGGTTATTCTGATTCTGTTAGTTGCAGGGTGTTCTTTTCGACCTTGAGAGGAGGTGCGCTCGACTGGTTTCAGCAGCTCCCTCATGGATCGATCAAAGATTTCGATGATTTCTCAGAGAAGCTGATGACCCAATATGCGAGCACTGTGGCGCAGGAGAAGACGTATTTGACTCTGATGGCCATGAGGCAGGGGGAGAAAGTGTCGTTGCGCAAGTATGTGGCTCGATATAATCAAACTTGTTTGGAGATCCCCACGGCCGCTGACGAGGTGAAGGCTAGAGGGTTGATAAGGAGTTTACGAGCAGGGCCTTGTCGAACATCCTTAGCCAAAATCCCTGCTCGTACGTATGACGATATGCTGAATAGATGGAAGAAGTATATTAATTTCGAGGAGACGGAGGCGGAGTTTGATAAGTTGGAGGAGTTAGCTGTAATAGCCCATTTTGACTTAATGTAAATTACGTACTTAGTTTCGTAATGTTCATATTATTCTCAGAATCCAAAGTATAAGTCCAATTATGTTCAATCGCCCGATAAAAATATTATTGAATCAAATCATATTTAATCGGGCGGTAAATATGCTAATCTCGCGCTAATCATGCGTAATCGTGAGCATAATTGTACTTAATGATTCCTTAAGTACATTAATTATGTTCATTCAAACTTAAGTGATTCAATTAATCATCATATAACCTTAATCATTGGTCATTGCACGGCTAGAGTGCCTAATTACTTTTTAATCACCTTAACCTAGGTTAATCACGCATAATCGAGCCCTAAA
This sequence comes from Striga asiatica, assembly GCA_008636005.1. Lineage (NCBI taxonomy): Eukaryota > Viridiplantae > Streptophyta > Magnoliopsida > Lamiales > Orobanchaceae > Striga > Striga asiatica. The sequence continues at coordinate 563,042 of BKCP01004406.1, read as the reverse complement.
CGTGCTTAACTAATTAATGAACTCAAGTGGATGGAACTTGGGGGCAAATTCACGTGATATCTATCATTCCTAGCCAAGTGGCCTCTTTGTGCCAAGTAAATGGTGACTAAGCAACAAAAAGTACACCTCGTGGCCTTAGGACGCGACAAATGGCACGAGCTCATTGGCTATGGATATTACTTCACATTTTCATCCATTTTCACGGTTTATAAATCAAACTTTTGGACATGTTTTTAGAATATTACTTAAGCTATTTCCTAAGCAACTCTTAAGCAAACAATAAACAAGATTAAGATATTTTAATCCAAACTCACCGTACGCGCGCGAAGAAGAGAAAGGGTCCGAATCAACACCAAGTTCTTGTCAATTTTCTTCGGGCAATCAAAGGGTAATATGTTACTAACCCTGTTATGATGTTATTTCTATCATGCCACGCTCAAATTATAGGTCTAAGTTCATGTAATGATCGAAAATGCCCTCGGGTGCACATTTTAAACCCTAACGATTCATCTCTTTATATAGTCAACTTCTCTCGAGCAAACCATGCATCATTAGTCCTTATTTAATGTATTATGTTCAGTTTTAAAAGATAGCCCGAGATAAGTATTCATTTGGTTGATGAAATGGCAAAGGGAAGTGGACCGTGCACGTAGCACGCGCCCACGGGCCGTGTCTTGCCCTACAAGGGTATCTTTCATTGTGATCAACTTGGTTAGGGACATTTGTGTTCCAACAGCATTTAAATGATAAATTATGGTAAATCAACTCATGTTGCTCGAGAAAAGTTCATGTTTGGTCGAGGGTACACGTTAGGGCCGTCGGACGCGCCTATCGCGCACGCCGTGGCCCATCATGTCAAATAAGATCAAATTTCATGACCCTCAGACCCATGTAAGTATAAATGTGTTAATCATGTCATGTTATGTTATTTTGATCAAAGAAAGTGGCCAAACGGCCGGCAAGGGCCGGTCACGGCATGCTGCCGCACATAGCGGCCATGCCGGCAGTGCTGTCCCAGTGTCATGTATACGCGACCCCGAGACAGTCACTCGTGCCACGCACAGTCGACCTCGGGTCGTGCCATCAGCGCACCCGAGTAATTGCTACCATGCCTTAGTGAACCCGGGTAAGGTTCACAGGCCTCGGGACGTGCCCTGCTGCACGCCCGAGCAATCAGGATGGCCCGGGACGTGCCCAACAGCACGCCCAGTGCCCAGTTAGCCCGGGTACGCACCTTTTCCGCGTCCCTCGCGCCCGGCCAGTGCCAGGGCCAGTGCCAGCCGCACTGTCCGCACCCAGCAGCGCCTAGTGCCGAGGCCAGTCATGCCTAGCCCGTGTCCAGTGCCGTGCCATGGCCCAGCAGGCCCGGCACGGGACCGAGCCATGCCAGCCCGTGACCACCCGGTTTAGTGTGAACCGGTGGTCCAACCCGGTCCGATTCAGGCTGACCCGGTTTATTCAGTTAGCGAACCGGCCAGTTTAGCCGGCGGTTCAAGTCCGTTTTGGTTCGTAATTTTCAGTCCGAATCTTATTCTGAAATTTAAATTATTTTCCGAGCCGAACCAGATCAATGAAGCATATCAGTGTAATTTCCGGACTTAAAAATATTTTGTGAACCCTTAATGTTTTCTGTTATATCCGGATATCATATTAAGTCGAGTCGAGCATCTTAACAGTTAAATTTATTAATCTGAGCATAGTACTTAGTAAATGTTTATATTATGTTACAGTTTGATTAGTTCACGACTATCAGCACTTCCAGTTTCATATCTTCAGTACAGGTGGGGACTCAGACTAGGTATTACATTGATTATAATTACGATATCATGTTCAAGGTATGTCAAATTATGTTTTCCGCTTGGAATGGATGTTGGCCGGTTAAGGTTGCCATAATACTGTTCTAAGTTCTAGTGGCGTCATCTACCACTAGTATGTGCACATGGATTCCGGCAATCATTGTTATCATCATCATCATTATTATCATGGCAGCCGGTAGATTCACGGATCCCGGTCCGGTTTATACTGTTGACCAGGAAATTCACGGTTATGTTATATGCTTTTGATCATGATGTACTATTATTATTGCTGTTTACTTTAGTATGAGTTCCTACGGAGTACAGTGGTACTCACACCCCATTTTTATAAAATTTTTCAGGTCATGGAGTCGGTCCGGAGCTGTGAAGTTGACGGGTGGATCGAAGTTAAATATTTTGTTGTATTTTGCCACGCTATATTCCACTACTGTTTGACAAACTTTGACTTTTGATCCGATTTTATAGTCGGATTGTATATTATGTAAACCCGTTTTTGTTTTTTACACGGTCGTAACGGATTTCTAAAAGATAAAATAAATGTTTTAGTAACGCTCCAAATCATTTTCTCAAACTATTTTAAAAAGATGTCTTATAATCGCACTCTGATAATTAAGTTAGGGCGGGGCGTTACATTAGCTAAGCCAGAGCCTAAGAAAGGGAGGGAGAACTCGCCTAGGAGGGTGTCGCCAAGGAGGAGATCGCCCAGGAGAGAGGGGCATGGCAGAATGGATCGTGGACGAGAGGATAGATGGAAGGATCGACCAGTGTTTGGAGGGAAGCGGTTCCATAACTTTACACCGCTGAACGAAAAGATGGGAGAAATGTTGGTGGCTATTAAAAAGAAGATGCAGGACAAGAATGTGACGTGGCCTAGGTCGAGGCATGAAGGGCCGACACAACCTAGGTCGAAGAAGTATTGTCGTTTCCATAAAGATTACGGGCATACAACAGAGAAGTGCAGGCACCTCAAAGATGAGATCGAGCGCCTCATTCGGGCAGGGCATCTCAAGGAATTGTGTATGAGGACAAGGTGAAGGGGAAAGATAAAGGGAGATGTCGGGAAGATTCGGTGGAGCAGAGTGATCGAGATGATGACGAGGAGGATGAACCTCGAGGAGGAAGAGGTGATCAAGGAGGTGCTGCGGGGAAACGGAGACGGGGGAGTAGAGATCGACGAGGTCATGAGGATCACGGTCCTGTGAGAGAGGGACGATCTATATGATTTCGGGAGGCCCAACTGATGGGGACTCGAACAATGCAAGGAAGGGGCATGTTCGAGCGATGAAGAGGAAGAGAGAGGAAGTGGGGATTACTGCTCGAATGCTGGAAATAAGTTTTCGGGCAGAAGATGCTGAGGGAGTGGTGTTGCCCCACAATGATGCATTGGTAATTACGGCGGAGGTGGCAGGTTTTGATGTGAAGAGGGTGTTCATTGATACCGGGAGTTCGGTGGATGTAATGTTATATGATTGTTTTGTGCAGATAAACAAGGAGCTTAATCTCGAGCTGAAGCCGGTGACCACGGCCTTATACGGATTTAATGGAGGAGAGGTGATGCCAATGGGAGAGGTGAGTCTATCTGTCACCTTGGAACAAGGGGCGACCAGGAAGGTGAGGATGGTGAGGTTTCTGGTTATTGGAGCGGAGTCATCATACAACATCATCATGGGAAGGACCAGTTTGAATGCATTCCAGGCAGTCGTGTCGACGTACCATATGACGATCAAATATCCAATGGGTGAAAACCTTGGTGAGGTCGCAGGGGATCAGCTTACCTCGAGGAGCTGTTATCAAACCACGGTGAACAAACAATAAACAACTCTCGAGAAAGCAGGTGAAGCTCGAAGAGGGAGTGTTGAGTCGACCGGGGAGTTCGAGGTCGAGGGAGGAAAAGGAGAAGGTGGATAGAGGGAAGGAGAAGGTGGAGATGCAACCAGGAGGAGAGATCGAGGAGGTCCAGATGGTGGAAGGGTGCGAAGAAAAGAAGTTTCGAGTAGGAAAAGAGCTCGAGGAGCCCATACGGTCGAGATTGATTGGGTTGATCAGGGAGTTCGCGGATGTTTTCGCGTATACTGCTGAGGAGTGAACGGGATAAAGGCGGAGGTAATTGAGCACAGGTTGAATATCGATCTGACGGTGAGGCCGGTGAAACAGAACAGAAGACATCATGGAGCAGAGATGGATAAGGTGATCGAGCAGGAAGTTGAGAAGTTGTTGAAGGCGGGTCATGTTAATGAGATTCAGTTCCCCGTGTGGTTGTCGAACACGGTGATGGTGTCTAAGTCGGGAGGAAAGTGGAGGATGTGCATTGATTTTCGTGACTTTAACAAAGCGTGCCCGAAAGATTTGTATCCATTGCCTAGGATCGACCAGCTGGTCGATTCTACCGCGGGGTGTGAGTTGCTCAGTCTTATGGATGCGTCCCAGGGATACCACCAGATCCCTTTGGCTCGGGAGGATAGGAAGAGAGTGAGATTTGTTACGAGCAGGGGCACTTATTGTTATGTGGTGATGCCCTTTGGCTTGAAGAATGCGGGTGCGACGTATCAAAGGCTGGTCGATAAAATTTCCAAGGAGCAGCAGGGAAGGAATATGGAGGTTTACGTCGATGATATTGTGGTAAAGAGTAAGGCGGAGGCTGATCACGCGAATGATTTAAAGGAGACGTTCTTGACTTTGCGGAGGTATGGCATGAAACTGAATCCCGCTAAGTGTTCTTTTAGAGTGAAGTCGGGAAAATTTCTGGGATATATGGTGACAAAGAGGGGGATCGAGGTCAACCCGGAGAAGATCAGGGCGGTGATCGAGATGAAACCGCCCACAAAGGTGAAGGAGGTGCAGATCTTGACCGGCAGGATTGTGGGCCTGAGTCGTTTCATATCAAAGGTGGCGGAGAAGAGTGGTCCTCTGTTTCGAACACTGAGGAAGAGCTCGAAATTCCAGTGGACGGAAGAGGCTCAGAAATCATTCGAGGACTTACAGAAGGTGTTAGCCAACCTGCCTCTGTTGGCTAAGCCGGTTCTTGGGGAGGATCTAGTGCTATACATATCGATCGGGGAAATGGCTGTAAGTTCGATTTTATTGCAGGAGGAGGGCACGGTGCAATTCCCAATCTATTATGTAAGCAGGGTGATGTAGGGTGCGGAGAGGAGATATTTGGAGATCGAGAAGTGTTCCTTAGCCGCGGTGGTCACGGTGAGGAAGTTGCGGGCTTATTTTCCGGGCCACAAGGTGAAGGTGAGGACGGACATGCCACTGGGAGAAACTTTAGGTCGACCCTCTGTATCGGGTCGACTAGTGAAGTGGACGGTCGAGCTGAGTGAATACATGATAACATACGAGCCTAGGAGGGCGATCAAGGCTCAGGGGTTGGCTGATTTTATACAAGAAGGTACGAAAGTAGAGGAAGAGACAGAAGGTGTTTGGCAGATGTTTGTTGACGGCTCGGTATCGAGAGTCGGAGGAGGTTTGGGCATAGTGTTAATTTCACCCAAAGAAGATAATTTGGAGTTTGCAGTCAAAGTTGGGTACAGGGTGTCGAACAATGAGGCGGAGTACGAGGCGGTCATTAAAGGAATGCAGTTGGCCATGGCGGGAGGAGCTCGAAAGATTTAGGTGCATTCTGATTCTCAACTAGTAGTGGGCCAGTTCCAGGAGGATTTTGAGGTGAAGGAGAAAAGGATGCAGAGGTATGTGTAGGAGATGAAGAGGTTGTGAGAGGAGTTTAGCTCGTTCGAGCTGGTGCAGATACCTCGAGGGGAGAACGGTCGAGCAGATCTATTATTCAAAATCGCACAGAATCTGGTCGACTGTAAGAGCAGAAATGTTACTTTGCTAAACATAGAGAAGAGTGTGGTCGAGTGTGAGGTGGTTGAAATAGAGGAGGTCAATGACTGGAGAGCCTCGATATTGAAGGAGTTGAAAGAAGGAAGGGCAAAAGTGTTGAGGAGGTTCTTTGAACATGGAGGGGTGTTGTATAAGAGGTCGTACATTGGACCTCACTTGAGGTGCGTTACACGAGATGAAGGTCGATACGTGCTGAGGGAGACCCACGAGGGATGTTGCAGTGATCATAGCAAGGTGGGTTCCTTGGTGGCAAAAATTCTGAGGGCAGGATATTTCTGGCCAACTATGAAAGAGGATGCGAGGATGATGGTGAAAAAATGTTTGCAGTGCCAGAAACACGGCCCACTTATCCATCAGCCGGCAGAGGCGATGACTACGATGAGTGCTCCTATCCCATTTTCGTAGTGGGGTGTCGATCTGGTGGGGCCGATGCCGCAGGGAACTGGGCAAAGAAAATTCTTGATTGTGGCGGTGGATTATTTCACGAAATGGGTGGAGGCCGAACCGTTGGCCATGATCACAGAGGAAAAAGTCATACAATTTTTATATAACAATATTTGTTGCAGGTTTGGCATCCCAAAGGTGTTGGTATCCAACAACGGGACACAATTCAATGGCAAGCGGATTCGAGCATGGTGTGACGACATGAAGATCGAGCAACATTTTGCATCGGTTGCTCATCCGCAAGCCAATGGACAAGTCGAGGTGACCAACAGAATCATACTGAATGGCCTTAAAACGAGACTGGAGAAGGCATCGGGCGCATGGGTCAATGAGCTCACTTCAGTACTTTGAGCGTATCGAACAACGCCAAGGTCGACCACGGGAGAAACACCATTCAGTCCGGTTTATGGTATGGAGGCATTACTCCTAGTTGAGATCGAGGTCCAGTCCCAAAGATCGAGCACATATGATCCAGAGAAAAACAAGAACTTGATGATGGCGGCCCTCGACATAATTGAAGAATTTCGAGAACGTGCCTCGATCAGAATTGAGGCGTACAAACAAAGGATACGAGCAGCACATGACAGGAAGGTGAAAGTCAGAAGATTCCAGGTAGGTGACCTGGTCTGGAAGAGGGTGGACGTGCTGAAGCATGTGGGCAAACTCGAGCCCAACTGAGAAGGACCATACCTGGTCGAGAAGGTTCATGCAGGAGGAGCATATTCACTCAAGGACGCCGAAGGAAGATCACTCCCATGTCATGGAACGTTGCTAACTTGAAGAAATATTATGTTTAAATTTTTCTTTAGCTGTTCGCATTCCCCTCTCTCTTTTATTAGAAATTTTTCACAAAGACGATGTAATTGAATTCCCAGTTTGTGATTAATGAAATTTCAGTTGCAATCTTCAATACCTTGCCTAATTGTTGCTTTATTTTATTGTGCATGTGCGGTGTCGTATAATCACTGGCAGGTCGAAGGAAAAATCCATCATGATTAAGGCCTAGAGGCTGGATGGTCGCATGTAACGACCACTCCTTTGAGGGTGGACATGTGTTCGAAGACACAAATCCATCACGACTAAGGCTGAGAGGTTGGACGGTCGCATGTAACGACCACTCCTTTGAGGGTGGACATGTGCTCGAAGACAAAAAATCCATCATGATTAAGGCCGAAAGGCTGGATGGTCGCATGTAACGACCACTACTTTGAGGGTGGACATGTGTTCGAAGACACAAATCCATCACGACTAAGGCTGAGAGGCTGGATGGTCGCATGTAACGACCACCCCTTTGAGGGTGGACATGTGCTCGAAGACAAAAAATCCATCATGATTAAGGCCGAGAGGCTGGATGGTCGCATGTAACGACCACCCCTTTGAGGGTGGACATGTGCTCGAAGACAAAAAATCCATCATGATTAAGGCCGAGAGGCTGGATGGTCGCATGTAACGACCACTCCTTTGAGGGTGGACATGTGTTCGAAGACAAAAATCCACCATGATTAAGGCCGAGAGGATGGATGGTCGCATGTAATGACCACTCATTTGAGGGTGGACATGTGTTCGAAGACAAAAATCCATCATGATTAAGTCCGAGAGGCTGGATGGTTGCATGTAACGACCACTCCTTTGAGGGTGGACATGTGTTCGAAGACAAAAATCCATCCTGATTAAGGCCGAGAGGCTGGATGGTCGCATGTAACGACCACTCCTTTGAGGGTGGACATGTGCTCGAAGACAAAAAAATCCATCATGATTAAGGCCGAGAGGCTGGATGGTCGCATGTAACGACCACTCCTCTGAGGGTGGACATGTGTTCGAAGAAAAAAATCCATCATGATTAAGGCCGAGAGGCTGGATGGTTGCATGTAACCACCACTTGTTCACGGTATGCTTGCAGAAAACGCCGACCCGCGGTGGTGTGGAAGACACCCTCCGTGCCCGAAGTGTAGCCTCGTAGATTAGAGGCTTGGCCAGTTGCTCGAAGGCAAGGTTTTCACGTGCCCAAGCCGCCTTCTCTTCCTCGAGTGCAGCCTCCAGACCTTTCTGGGAAGCCTGGAGGACCTCTTTCTCCGCTCGCTCAGCCGCGAGCGCCTCCTCAAGAGATTTCAGGGCCCCCTCGAGTGTTTCTTTCTCAGAGGCAAGGGCCTTGTTCTTGGCGGCTGATTCTTTCAGCTTCTGCTGGAGCGCATTACTCTTGACGACAAGCTCGTCCAATCGATCACCAAGCTGAAGAGTGCTTCATTCAATCGCGAGCTGGCTAAAGTTTGCTCGAACTGGCTAAAGTTTGCTCGATCAGTGGCGCGAGCTCAACCATTCCCTGTAAGAGCACATGAAAGAAAGTGTTAGGGCACTCACGATGACAGGAAGTGGAGTAAAACAGATAAACATCAAGCTATAGTAGGTTACCTGAGCCAGCCATCGGGCAATCCGATTGCCCCGGTCTCGAAGGTATGACCGTCATTATAGCGGTCGGTAGGACGGTCGACGGGAGGAAGGACATCCCTAAGGAAATGCGAGAACCTCGTGCCGTCAAGTGTAGTGATCGAGAGTGCGGTCTCCTCGGACAACGGTGCTTGCCAGCATTTTCATCCCCCTCAACAAGGGGACGCTTAAGTTGATTCTCCTCGAGCAGAGTCTTCTCGGGAGAAGCAGTAATGTGAATGATCGGAATGGACCGTTTTGTTTTTGTAGGCTGGTCCGACCTATTGCTCTTCCCTTGTGCCTATTTCGCTTTAGGTGGTTGATTCACAAGTACAACCTTTGTAACTTCATGGTATACTCACGGATTAGCCAGTTCCTATTTAGAAGGCTGTAATTTCCTAACGGCCGCAGTTTCTACTCCTGCTAATAGTTTCTCGCATTCTTTATTATTTCTATGAGGTCCTGAAGCACAAGGAGATTTGACCCGTTGGTGTCAATTAGGTGGTCTGTGGACTTTTGTTGCTCTGCATGGTGCTTTCGGACTAATAGGTTTCATGTTACGTCATTTGAGCTTGCTCGATCTGTTCAATTGCGACCTTATAATGCAATCTTATTCTCGGGTCCCATTGCTGTTTTTGTTTCTGTATTCCTGATTTATCCACTAGGACAGTCTGGTTGGTTCTTTTCACCTAGTTTTGGCGTAGCAGCTATATTTCGATTCATCCTATTTTTCCAAGGATTTCATAATTGGACACTAAACCCATTTCATATGATGGGAGTTGCTGGTGTATTGGGGGCTGCTTTGCTATACGCTATTCATGATGCTACCGTCGAAAATACTTTATTTGAAGATGGTGATGGTGCAAATACATTCCGTGCTTTTAACCCAACTCAAGCTGAAGAGACGTATTCCATGGTCACCGCTAACCGCTTTTGGCCCCAAATCTTTGGGGTTGCTTTTTCCAATAAACGTTGGTTACATTTCTTTATGTTATTTTTACCAGTAACCGGTTTGTGGATGAGTGCTCTTGGAGTAGTGGGTTTGGCCCTGAACCTACGTGCTTATGACTTCGTTTCTGAGGAAATACAAAATCGATAGGCAAAGAGACCAAGGTGCAGGGTTGATAATGCAAAATGAGGAGTTTCAGCTGGGCTGGGACCTACCTGGTTATTATATATACAACCTAATCTGGCAGCTTGACAAGACAACTTTTACCCTGGTTAAAATCAAGGGGGCTGCAACAATACACCTCTTAAACTTCCTGATTAATATGTATAAGAGAAGGACGCGGTTACGCTTAATGTTTTCTGAGTCTTTTATAACTTTTCCCTCTTTGTTAACCGAGGGAATCATCTATATAGAACACCTTAGTCTACCTGAAAAACAAGATGGACAGTTTATTATGTATCAAACCATAGGTATTTCGTCGATTCCTAAGAGTCAAGACCAAACTAATCAAAACTACCAAGAGCAAGGATATCTTTCTAAAAATCATTTTGATGAAGCTATTTCAACCCATCAAAGAATAATAGAAAATAGAGATAAAAGTCGTTTTGATTTTCCTGTTCCTGAAAATATTTTATCGTTTAGACGTCGTAGAAAATTGAGAATTCTAATTTGTTTCAAACCCGAACCAAAGACTAGAAATGATATAGATAGAAATCGAGTATTTTGGAACGAAAAGAAGAAAAAAAGCAGCACCCAAGTTTCCCGTGACAATAAGCATCTTGATAGAGAGAAAAATCAATTACTGAAATTAAAGCTTTTTCTTTGGCCTAATTATCGATTAGAAGATTTAGCTTGTATGAATCGTTATTGGTTTGATACGAATAAAGCTTTCCTACTCCTTCTCTTCCTTATTTCTTTCCTACTCCTTCTCCTCCTTATTTCTTTCCTACTCCTTCTCCTTTTTGATTCCATCCATAAATCGATTTTCTTCCCTATTAGTTCTAGTCTCAATAAGAATGCTACTTCTTTACTGTTCTTATATACTCTAATATAATAGAAATCAAACAATATAATATAAAATAGAAATCAAATAATATAATAGAAATAGAATTCTAATAGATAGACCATTTTTGGAATATCATAACAATGTGACCCTCGAACAATTCAATTGAAATTCGCTCTCTAGTGATGGAACTTCATCATCCGTAATGAGAATGTTCAATTGGCCGAAATGTAATTATCTTCGAGAACAAAATGTCTATTATGCTTAATATCGGTAATTTGATTTGTCTTAATTCTACCATTCATTATATTAGGTATCAAAGAAAATCCATTTTGGCTTCAAAAGGGACATCTCTTTTCATGAATAAATGGAAATGTTACCTTATCACTTTTTGGCAACGGCATTTTTCATTGTGGTTTGATCCAAGAAGGGTTTATATAAACCAGTTCTCCAATCATTTCTTTGAAATTTTGGGCTATCTTTCAAGTTTGCGAATGAATTCTTCAGTGGTACGGAGTCAAATTCTAGACAATTCATTTCTAATTCAAAATGCTATTCCGAAGGTTGATACCCTTGTTCCAATTATTCCTCTGATTGCGTCATTGGCTAAAGCAAAATTTTGTAACTGTTGTAGCAAATAATATTTTTACCGAGTACGGGATGACTCCCGACCTCGGGTCGATCTCACGAGGAAGGCGGTTCGGAATTCAGCTTGGAATCGATCACACGTAAAAAGAAAATAGATCATAAACACTCTAATCAGATAGTAGATTGGATGAACTATTAACTAAGAAATGAAACAGAACAATAATCTACCTAAAAAAAATATAAACGGAACAAAGATGGAGAAGCTAGGTAATCGGGGATAATTAATTCAAGTTATAGCAAAGCCGGGCAATTAATCATTTGGTTCGAGATTGACACTCTCGCTTAAACATCTAGAGGTTCGCTCCCAATAACTCTTCGTAACAAGGGATTGAACATAGACGAACAAGCTCGAGCATACAACACAGGCCAGTTATCCCAATCCCAATAACTTTTCGTAACAAGGGACTAGTCATTGATAAGCACGTATTTGAATCTCAACCCATGGATTATTCAGTTACGAAATTATCTACCTCATGCGAGCCTAGGTCTACGACTTCTCCCCTTTCGGTTCAGAAAGTCGCTAATTTAATTAGAAGGTGTTTAATCAATAATCATTGAAATCAATTAAACCAAACTCGACAACTCAATATCCAATTGTTACCAATTGCAAGATCGAAGTGTCACCCTTCGATTACATCAAACTATCAAGCATAATTTCATCAATTCTGAATAAATCAACTCACATAAGCATGAACAATCTTGAGCCCGACAAATACACATTAAACAAGAACAATCATCCGCTATTCAATAAGAATTAGCTACGTAAAATAAATTCAACACCAATAATCATCTCTTCCAAATCAATCATTATTCATGAATTAATTCAAAGAGAAAAGAAACTTACAATTTATTTTAGTCGAAGTGTTGAATCCCAAAGTACAAAGCTTAATCCTTGATAACTAAGAAGAAGAAGAAGAAGAATGGAAAAAAAAAGTGAAAAGAACGAAGAAAAATGAAGAAGAAGAAGAAGAAGAAGGGAAGGAGAAAGGAGTTTCGTGTTTTTTACGGGCTAGGGTTCATCCCCAGAAGGGGAGAATTCCCTCTGTCGAAATCCCGATGCAAATATATATAAGAGCAGGTCTTCACGGCGTGAGAAATAGTGGCACGGTGCGGAGCATCCATGTGGCGCGGCGCGGCGCGGCAGGGGTAGCACGGCGTGTCGCACGAAGCAGCACTCTCTGAAGGCCCGTGGAGTGCTTAACGCCGTGGAGGAAGTGTGTGGCGCGGCGTGGGACTGTTTCGCGCTGCGGAGGGGGCCAGTGCCGCGCCACTGAGGGTTGCCGCGCCGCGGCGCGCGGGGCTGCTGGCTCGGCTGCGCGACTTTTACGTTTTGGGCTCGTTTGGGCTCGTCCGAACTCGGAATTGAGTTCCGTTTTTTCCTTCGCGTCGCTAACGAACCCCTTTATTCAATGATGCTTTCATGACCAGAGTTTTCCAATAGTACAATCCTCTAGAGTTTTCCAACCTTCAAACAGTCGGCAGCTTGCTGGACTTTACGTTTCGGCCCTGTTCGGATTCGTTTGAACTCGGAATTGAGTTCCGCTTTTTCCTACTTGTAGCCAACGAACCCATCTATCTAACCATGATTTCTCAGCCTGTTTTCAAGCTAAACTTATTCCTCACGGGCTTCTGACCTGCACACCAAAAACAAGAAAAACTGAAAAACATACGGAAAACACAAGAAAAACCAAGATAGAGGAAGACACGCAATAAACTACAAAACGAGATAAAAACTAACTAAAAAAACTAATATGGGGGAAAAAGAAAGGAAAAATAACAAGAAAAAAACGCAACAAAAATGGGACAAACAACTCAACCACACTTAAACCTTTGTTCGTCCCAAACAAAAACAAAAGAAAAGAAAACAAGACACGAGCATGGATATCGGTTTCAAATAAGAAAAGTTTTAAATTCATTGACTTAGCAGAGGAGACTTCAAAAGGCCAATAAAACACATCTCAATTACAACTTAAATGGTACGCATTGACAGGACAAACTCTCAAACACGGAAATATCATGTATAATGCCTCACTCAGTTTCTTACATAAATATGAAATGGGAACGCTCAAATTGGTCGGCAATCAAGTTTCAACATAGGCTTGCTTATCGTCTGCTCATACTCTAAAACAATGAAAGATCATTAATTTGCAAATCAAGAGGGCTTCATGGGTTGTAATGTAGGTATCAAAGGAAGGTCAAATAAGAAGATAAAGTGGCTCAAATAAATAGTCACACTTTCGAGCACATAAATACTCGAATGCCCCACCACTTATCCGTAATCAACAAGAAACTAATCATTCTCATCAAAAACTCCATACACTACTCACACATGCTCAAGCTGAAATGCAAATTAAGTACTTGACTNAGTTATAAACATTCTCCAAACACATAGTAGAAACCCGTCATCATAACAATTGCACTGTCAAATCTCAAGAAATTTTATCAATTCGGTTGACAAGAAACAAGGTTCAAGGCTCAACGGGCTACTAGCGAAAATATAACTTTAAGGGACAATGAAAAAGGCTAGAACGAGCAATGCCAACGAAAAGCCTCAATCATATTCACAAACCACAACTTCAATTGATTATTTCAAAATAGACTCAAGCAAGTTCTGATCAACAAAATTCCGACCATATCTCACAGAAACAGAATAAGGCTCAAACCTCACAAGGCAAATAATATCCAATCAAAACGACCAATCAAGTTCATCAAAATATGCCATCATGATCAACATCACATCTCCTCAACTTCATCAACAAATATCAACAAAACTTAAACTGCACCAATATCCATACTCACAAGACACAAAAAAAAAATAAGAAAAGAAAAAACTAAAACTAGATTGATTCACCACATAAGCATGCCAAATCTACGTAAACTCCTCCACACTTAAAATGAGGCAATGTCCTCATTGCTTCAACACAAAACTGGGAGCCAAATACAAAAACTATCAATTTCATGCAATAAACCAATACCAGCAGCTAACACAAGCACACAAACTAAGAAGGAAAAGCAGAAGGAAGAAACACACTCAAAAAAATGTAAAAAGAGAAAAGGTGTGCAAACCGGGGGTGACTCAAGGAGACTAAGCGTCCAGTGCATGCCTTTCGCCCAAGCTCCAAGCCTCGATAGGTCCTGACAAGCAAAAACCACACAACTCCCAAAACTCCAATTATTCAAGAATAAAAACTAAAAATGCATAAACGAAATTAGCTAAGAAAGCGGTAAATATCACTTGGGTTGCCTCCCAAGAAGCCCTTATTTTACGTCATTAGCTTGACAAAACCTGGGGTGACTCATCCAGGGTCTAGGAAAAAGTGACGATCGGGCTACGCCTTTGTATGCTTGAGAAGTGGCAGTGTTGGCTCTAAGGCCAGAAGGCGGGCACTGTGGGCACGAGTGGCTATATTCTTGATGTAGTGAGTCTGTTCACGAGCAATCCCCAATGTTTAGAGCAGAGCCTTCCCCAACCGAGCTCCCTCGTCAACCTCGGCAATCAAAGGAGCATCAATTGAGAAAATCGAAGAAAATACCATCACCTCCAGAAAGCAGTGCAATGGCCTCGGAGGCGGATGCTCCAACTCGAAGGTGGGAGGAGGGTCTTGTGAATCGACCTCCTCCTCTAATGCATCGTACCCGGCTCGTGGGAGAATGTTATCCTCTTCGCCCTCACACATTTGCTGCAGAATTCGAGCCTGAGGGTCAAGCATGAAGTGAGGGTTGTCGACTTGTGCCTCAATCGAATCGAGACGTACAGTGAGGCTCTCTATTTGTGTGCTCAGCCGAGCACATCCGAGCTCAATCTCCTTTTCTTGGTTTGCTCTGGCCATCATCCAATCGAGATTGATGTAACGCCCCACTTTATTTTAAAGATTTACCGTATTTATTTAATAATAATCTCTATAAATTTTTCGCAAATCTCAATTTAATAAAAACTTATTGGGCGCTACTTCTTTCAAAACAAACATCAATACTCAATCAATCTTCAATTCTTAGTCAATTATTAATACTCAATACTCAATAATAAACCTCAATACTCCTGTCTGCAATCCAATAATCATGATATCTAGGGAATACATTCTCTATCAATAATCCAGTACTCATTATTCGAAAAACATAAATAACAATAAACAATTCAGACAAGCGGAAGCAATATCAACAATATGACCACCACTCGCATCCCTCCGCCGTGCCCGCAATATTAACCTGCATCCATGAAGAGCAGGTGGGGATGAGTACAATTGGAATCCGTAGTGCTCACCACTATGCCATAATCAACACTCATAATATAGAACTGATAATATCACAGCATTGTCACAAATAACATATTCCATCTCCCATCAATAATATCTATTCATGTGCACATCTCTATAAGGCTACTGAGTGTCTTCGTATCGAATGCCTCCATACAGGCCTTACATCGGCGCCCACTCAGTAGGAGTATCTGTCGATTGCCTCCGTACAGGTCTTACAACGACATACATATCAAAAGCCTTCGGCCACTGCCCCGGTCTTACATACGATATGGCCTCCGTACAGGACTTAAGGAGACTGCCTATAATTAGGCACCGTCGAAGTGTATACAACTCACATCGACGGGGACCACCGTACCGACGGCCGTTATTAGCTCACATCGATAGGCTACCAGGTTCACATACATATACAATAATCGCACCAATCTCAACATATATAAACACGTATGGCATAGCAATTTTAAATAAAACCCACAACAATAACAATTAGATTAGGGCATAGGAAATTTTGAATAACCCACCTGGTGGCAAATAGAAGATAATCACGAAAGCACGATTAGGCTGCGAGTTCGGCTCGTCAAACACCTACATTAAGTCCAGATGCTATAATCAACATCTATTCTGACTTAAACGAAAAACCACAATCATACTTAGTCGAACTTGATTCAACTAAGTTGTTCGTGAAGTCCTGTGGACGTTGGAACACTTAAACTTGACATCTAGACTCAACCAATTACACATGGGAGTTCACATAATCCAAAAATAAACATTGACCAAGTCAAACACTTAATGAAACAAATGACTAGTCGGTTTACAGTTTTTATTCTAAAAACCCCGATTATGATTATACTAGTTTAAATCACAAAAATGAGTTGACCAGGTTGCCATATGAATTTGGCTCTCAAATTTTAACCAAAATTTGACCTTCCAGAGGTAAGCACATACAGAAATTTTAAGCTTCAAATCCCAAGTACACTATTTTATAAAATTCCCACAAGATTTCAGCAAAACCGAGCCAGGAATTTATACTCAAACCTAATGAATGATTCAGGACTTGATAATTTTACACAATACCCTACAGCATGATATAAACAACATATAAAAACCTCAGCCCTTAACATTAACTGCTGCTATTTTTTAAAATCCAAACAAGATTCAGCAGTTTATCGAATTTAAATCAAAACTGAATCGAAATGAACTCCAAAAATTTTCATATTTTAACAGCATGAATAAACACATAAGACAAGCAACACAGTAAAGTTTCAGAACTTTCCATCAACAACTCAGTTTATTAAAATTAAATTATGAAACTGCAGAACACAACAAATAATCTTTACACATAGCAAACGAAATCCAAAAATTCCAAAACTTTTACACGACCTAGAAAACATAGAGGAAGACAGCATATTAAAATTTCATAAATTTTGAGGCACAACTGAATTTAATATGCATTTTACATGATTCTGCTCAAATTTCCAAACAATTATTAAAAATAGCTAAACTTATTATTTAAATCTGAAATTTTTACACAACATGTATTTCCAGTAGAGGGTCGAGCACATAAAATTTCACTTTGATTCGAGCATCACAGAATTTATCATAATTTATATATCAAAACAGCAATTAAACAATTTCAATAATTCATAACTGACTCGATTTACGACGAATCCGTCCGAAGTCTTCGCCATAAGACTAAGGACGATATAAGTTCCAGCCCACAGCGACAAATTCACGAGTTGACAAGGCCTCGTTCGATTTTTCCAAAATCGAAAGGCTCGTCAACGCACAATTCCATAAACCACAACAATAATAACCTCATGAACACAAATAAAATCACATAGGCATATTCCCATGAATTCAATATTCACATACAACAAACAAATTCACAACATAAACGAGACGTAAAATTAAACGAGACAAGTCGAGCCTTGTACCGTTCTCGGGAAATAAACGAAAACGGAACGAACGGTTGACGGAAAGCTCAGTGGCTCGAGGAGAGGGTCACCGGCTCACACGCAGCGGCTTGAGTGTGTCTGTGGCGGAGCAGCAGTGGTCGAGGGTGCTGCAGCTGGTGGTCCGCGGCCTGGAGATCGCGAACGGAGGGTGAGGTCGCCGGAAAACAGGTTCACGCGAGAACGATAGCGGGAGAGGATCGCGGGGAAAGGGAGATGACGGGCTTGCAGCGTTTGAGAGGGGTTCACGGCACTGCTGGCTTGTTGTGGTGGCGAGATGGGCCTGACGAGATGATGGCGACGGGATGATCGAGTTCTCGCGAGGAAGATGATGATGGCGAAAAGCGAGGGATGAAGATGATGACAATGGGCGATGATGGTTGAGAGGGATGATGATAACGATGAAGGCAAGGGGTTACCTTCTCTGCTCAAGTCGCCAGATCGAGAAAAACAGATGAGAGAAAAAAAAAAGAACTGCGGGGCGAGAGATGAGAGATAGAGAGGAGGGTGAATACATACGTATGTATATGTATAATTGTAACGTCTCACTTTTATTTGCTGAAATTCAGAATAAATTTTTTTAAAATTTATTTTAAAACACTTGAGGCGCTACTCTTTTTCAAAAACAATTTTAACAGTATCACATATGCAATTCCCAACGAGTTCATTAATCATAAATAATCAACACCCAAACCGGGTTCAATAATCGTCAATAGTCAACACCCACACCGTGTTCATCAAATCCACAAATACTAGGGAGAACACTCCCTATCGATAATCCGTTATTCAACATAAGTCAGGAATGCATAGTTCAGAATAAGCAATTTAAGCAGCGGAAATAAGCGATAACATGACCACCACTCGCCTTCCTCTGCCGTGCCCGCAAATACTAACCTGCATCCATGAAGAGCAGGTGGGGATGAGCACAATAGGAAATCGAGGTGCTCACCACTATGCAATAATTAATATTAAATTTCATAAAGTAAAGCAGGTATGGTCGCAGTATGAACACAAATCAATTAATATCCCATCTCCTTCCCAGAGTCAACTCTCATGTGCACATCTATACCAATAGACCATTGCTGATACATGTATCGAAAACCCCCGCGGGCCTTACATTCGATGCCCAGACAGTAGGAGTAAATCCACCCCGAATGCCCGGAAACATCCCATCGGACTTACATCGAGGATCACCAGCCAAGGCTCACGCCCTGACTGCCATACATAAATAAAGGAGACACCCCATCGGGTACGTTCTATAGCTACGGGGATAACCGTTCGACCGCCAATATAGCTCACATCGAAGGCTACACGGTTCACATGCATACTTTGATCATACCACAAGAATAACAATTAATCAATGCATAGAAACTTTTCAAATAAAACCCACCTGGTGTTCGGAAATATCAAATGCAAGTGCTCATGATAGGTTCGAGGGCTCGACTCCTCAGAAACCTAAAAATTAGGAATTTAATTATTATTATTGGTTTTTTGTTAGATTGGTTGGGCAACACAAGCAAGGCAAACATATCAAATTAAGCACATAAAACAAGCAATGAATTAGATAATTTCTACTCTCTCAAATAAATTCCTTTTAACCACGAAAATTAATATGGCCACGGACACGCAAACCTCAACCAAAGCAAACCTCAACCAAAACAAAGCCACCATTAAAAGTCTTCTCTTCTTAGACTTTTAATTAACTTCTTAAGCATGATTATCATATAAAATAAGCTCAGCAACTGAGCAAGATCACACGGCCAAATAGCAACATATATTCATACATACATGCTTTCATTTCCAACTTCTATCAACACCTGAGCATGCTCTCTTTAAACCATTCAAGGCTGGGAGTTATACGCCACAAACTCAGCATAACAACAATATACTTAGGCATAAAATTGTACTTGATAACATTCCCCATAACTCTCAAATAAACAAAGTATAAATGGCACCAAAACATGTTTCTTTTGGCTCAACCAGCATGTACAAAACAAACCAGTAACAACAACTCAACTATTATGCATCCATTTTGCTCTACTAAACTCTAACCAAAATTAGTACGACAAGAAGGCTTTTAAGCTGAACAAACAACCTCTTCTAACACCTAAAAAAAATCCGCATATACTCAGCTCATAGCATATGATTAAGACAACAGCCTCCAAACATAAATAAACAGGGTAAAGTATCATATAGTCCAAAACATGCTAGCTCATGAATAATAATAACAAATAACAACATAAACATCACAGTAAGGCTCATCATAAACAACATAGAACCAGGCCAAAACAAGAAAGTCATTAAGTCCTCAGCATATAACCAACAGCAACAATGCCTCAGCAAAGTTCAAACACGCAAGGCAACAAAATCATTCGACATAGGCATAATGTTTACACCGAAAATCAAGCGCAAATAAACCACAACATCTTATCCATATAGAGGGTAAAAAGGCGTCAGCCATAATACCTACTGAAAAGAGGGCTCGAATCGCTCGACGGACATCCCCTGGAGACGGTCGACAAGCCCCGGGTTGCTGTCCAGTAACCGGACGTGGGAAAACAGGCTGTTCGGGGCTCTCGGCAAAGGATCGACCCGCTTCTGTTCTCGCCCGGGACCCAAAAGGTCTGCTGCTGCTCAGAATTGAAACCGTCGGTTGCTCGATAAGAGCCTCGAGCGGCTGCTGCTCGTTGCCGGAAAAAGCTCGGGTCTACACGGCTATGGCGAACGGCTGGGTGCACTCGTTCGCCGGCAGGGCTGCTCGAATCTTCGCTAAGGGTCAGCCTTCGACAGTCGCGCTTGGTCTCTTCAGCCGTCGGGAACTGAAGCTCTTCGCCGGCGTTTTTCCGCTTTCGATTGCACAATCTCTGACGCCTGGAACTCGCCGGACTGGTGCTGCTCTCGCTGGAAATCCCGTCGCTGAGGCTTGGTGCTCTTGCCGTTGGATGGCCGGAGGTCAGAGTTTGAAGGGATCGAGGCTCAGTCGGGCTAGAGATCGGAGGTTGGATCGCGGCTCGACGTCGGGAATAGATCCGCCGCGGCTGCTCGTTCTCGGTTCACCTACATCGCGTCGCCGGGAATCTCGTCGTTGGGCAGATTCGGCTGCTCTCGCCGGGAAATTAGACTCAGGTCGCGGAGGAGCTCGGGAATCACGGCTCGAGATAGAAGCTAGTTGTCCGTCTAGAGATCGGAGGTCGGAGCTCAAAGGTCTCGGAGGTCGTCGGCGCGCACGGACTCCTCGTAGCCAGAAATGGTTGTGAAATCCGGAGGAGAATTCAAGGGGCTTAAAATGGGAGATGCGGCTGATGCTCTCAATCCCTTAAATAGGGAGTATTAGGGCAAATCCGATCAAAACAGTGTGGCCGGAATTTGGGGAAAGGCCGAGGATTATAGACGCCGTTGCACGAGAGCTGCGACCGTTTCTTTGGAGGGGAGAGAGTTGCTCGAATGAAGAAGATGGGCAATGGGTTGCTTATTATTAGTTTGGGCCGACAACTTAGCAATTCTTAGATACTCTTGGGCTACATATTGGGCTAAGTCATTAACTTCAATTTGCGCCAAGAAGATTTACTCAAAATAAAGTGGTCACTCAACATAAAGGAAAATGGGCTGGATATAAAAATTTAAATCAATTTCGCTAGTATTATTCCCAATAAGGGTCGAAAAATAAATATTCGAAAATGAGCCGAAAATATTCTCGATAAATTGGGCCGATAGAATAACGCGGTAACAAGGACTTCCAATCGACATGATTAACGAATTGGCGATGGAAAATAATGAAATAGAGCGACTTATTACATCAATTAGACGAGAACCTCCAATTAAAAATAATAAGACTAACCGAAAATATCGAGTAGTTACCGGAATAAAATAAAATACGATAATTAAATAATCCACGAAAATACATAATAATAATATTAGTAAAAATACAAATACACATTTAATTAGATAAAAATAACATTTAGAAAATTAGGCATTTAATTACAATTTGACAAATAAATCATATAAGACATTTAAAAATTTTTAATCAAATAAACAATAAGAACAACAAATAAATAATAATAATAATAATAATAATAATAATAATAATAATAATAATAATAAATAATCCTCAAAAATTTTATAATCAAACGGGGCATTACAATCTATCCTCCTTAAAACATTTCCGTCCTCGGAAATGCGAAAGAAACACACATCTAAAAGGAACGCCAGACTCGAACGGGAATTTCCAATCACGAGGTCCGCTATCACTCTCCGAAACTCGATTCTGTTCCCATGAGTCCTATCGCCTTCTACTCGAAAGGCATGTACTCACATACAGGCACCAATCCGACTCGCCCTTTGCTCATATGTTTACCTTCTTGCTCGGGAGGGTGATCAGTCCTGCCAGAGCTCAGGCGTACATCTTCTTGCAAGGGACCCAGTTCGGTTTAGCTTATACTCATGAGTATCAACGACTTGCAACAGTACACAAGACCTCAACAGGTCGTTCGGTGTATTGTCATCGTACTCCGACTACCTCACCATCAAGGTGGACACGTGACGCCAAGTTTCAGTCTCGTATCCGAGTCACACTGACAACTTGCTCACGATTTCATCCCGACCGTATGTCTCTCTCAGAGACAACGACACGGTACCACATACATGAAGCACGACACCATTAAGCTCACACTCTCATGATATCGACTCCATGAGTCAAACGCAACCCTTATGCACAAACATAAGGCTTGACCCAAAGCAACACAACATTCCCAATTTGCCGACTCGAAAAAAAACTCCCAAGTAAGGCATAGGGACTCATCGACTACACTCCTTAATCAGAAATCATCGATTAAGGATTTATACACATTTTAGTGGAACTTGGGACTCTCGGTTCAAGGTTCGGGGTAACATAAATAGCTCAGCAAAAACTGGTCAATCAACGAAATGAATCGAAGGTTCGGGGTTAGTGTACAATCACCCAAGAGGCGACACACTCGCTAGCGCTGCATAAGCGGGGCGCTGGGAAGCGTGCGTACCCACCTACTGGGAGACCAGTTGTAAGGTCGAGGCTTGGCCGCACACGCTGGCCTGGGAAGTTTGTCTATTCGGTGATGGCGACTGCAGTTCGCGTGCGAGTCGACGGTCGGCCACGCGCAAGCCTTACGTCTCCCAGCACGGTCGTGCGTGCTCGGCCACCACTTTGCGTGGCTTCACCCAGCCAGGGTCGGGGTTTGGTCTAGGTTTCCACAAGAATTCCAATTCAAGGCTACCAAAAAGGAATGGTTTTACCAAATTTTGAAAATTTTGGGATCAACAAAACAAGTTATGCATCAGGCATTTTACAAATTTCAAAGTTTCAAAAGGTCTCAAAAATAGCAAGGTGTAAGTTCGAGTTCCAAGTCCACCAACTTTCTAAAACAACAAAACGCAATACGCCACAGATCTAACGATATGCGAAATGTCAAAAGGGCTCTCATGGTGATTCTCTCTAAGTAAGCGGCTTCTGTCGAGCCATTAAATAGATAGCTCGCCTCGGCTCTTCCGACTAACAGCGTCGGCTGACACGTCAGCTCTTCCTCGGGTAGCTAATCATGTCAGTAGTCCTAAACGAGCGCAACTCACTTCCCACTCTTCACATTTTTGAATTTGAACGCGAAGTTCTTCCCGGAATTCCGAAAGGAGTAGAAGAACAAAAATTTCCACGATGAACAAGATTTAGAATAAGTACGGTTATGCACTACGCGATGTGCTTGTTTCTGACTCGTCTATCCTCCTTAAAAGGCTTCTGCATAATCTTTTAAGGTGGAAAAACACTCCATCTTCTTATCAAACCGAATTGTGTTGGCTTCAGCTCCTGCGCGTTTATGTCGATGTCGAGTGTGAATAATTATTGTCCCCCTCGAGGTTAGGTTATTCACAAAAGTGGCGACAGAAAAATTTTTTCTCTCGAGTCCTCGTGATATTTTAGCGATGGCATTCGAACGAAACTCTCATACTTCGCAAGAGAATAAAAATACGCAGAAACAAAGAGATGCTGGTTAAAGTCAATCCCAACATAAGATAAATCCGAATTAGCTAAACTACAAGAGAAGCGAAATTTTGTAGTTGGGAAGCTTAAAATAGTTTACACAGCGAATCAAAAGTAGGGAAAGATCAAGCGAAATTCCCCAAGTACAAAAATTGAATAACAAAAGAAGTCTCAGAACAAGTCAAGATTGTTTGTCATGCGAATGGGAATAAACAAAGGTTGCAAAAGTCTACAAGAAATCAGAAATTCAAGAATGAAACATGGCTGCTTCGCCTCCACGAGTCCACGACTCTCTGCCTCCACTATCGGTTCAAGCGGTCCCTGGTAAGTCCTGCTGTCGCTAGGAAATCGCTCACGGCGCAAAATACGGAAAGGAGTTTTTTACGCCTCTTTCAAGACAGGAATGCCATTCAAAATTGCGGAATAAAATATACACGCAGTGCCGGTTCGGTCTATCCGCCTTAAGAACAATGTCAGATTCCTTCGCGGAGAGAATTTCGTAAAAGAATAGGTCATTTTCGTCTTTATCGTGGCCTAGCCACTTTCGAGAGTTGCGATGGTGTTACGTATTAAGTTTCTCCAACACTCCTCGGGGTTGGACATTAAGTATGCACAAGGCACCCAGACTCTATTCCAGCTCGCACTCGACTGGAGGGGTCAAATACACATCCGATGGTCCTAATAACCAAGGTTACAGACCTCCGAATATCCCACACTTGGGACTTCTTCGATTGCCTAATCCCTTCGTTTAAGCCTTCTCCTTTCGAGATAGCTCGGGACTGGTCCTCTTCCGAAGACACCAAAATAAATCGAGAGAACTGTTATACACAGAACTCAGATCGATAACACCATATCAAATTTCTAAACAAACAAAACCTCAAGTTAGAACATAACTCTATATTGCTAGAGTTCAAATTCATACAACTAAGGTTCGCCACTCATCTAGAGTTCCAGTATGTTTAAAAGTAGGAGGATAAATTCCTAAGCCCCGATTTACATATCATAATATCCCAATATTTCACATAAGTAGTTCAAAATTTACTCAAGTAATCATACCTGAGTTGGCGCGGCACGACGGAAGCGAGTGGTCATATATACTACATCATAGTATGCCAGTATTTCACAGAGTTCACATTATTCATATATACCAGTCTACAGAAACGCAGACTGGCTCTGATACCAAACTGTAACGCCTCACTTTTATTTGCCGAAATTCAGAATAATTTTTTTTAAAATTTATTTTAAAACACTTGAGGCGCTACTCTTTTTCAAAAACAATTTCAACAGTATCACATATGCAATTCCCAACGAGTTCAATAATCATAAATAATCAACACCCAAACTGGGTTCATCAAATCCACAAATACTAGGGAGAACACACCCTATCGATAATCCGTTATTCAACATAAGTCTGGAATGCATAGTTCAGAATAAGCAATTTAAGCAGCGGAAATAAGCGATAACATGACCACCACTCGCCTTCCTCTGTCGTGCCCGCAAATACTAACATGCATCCATGAAGAGCAGGTGGGGATGAGCAAAATAGGAAATCGAGGTGCTCACCACTATGCAATAATTAATATTAAATTTCATGAAGTAAAACAGGTATGGTCGCAGTATGAACACAAATCAATTAATATCCCATCTCCTTCCCAGAGTCAACTCTCATGTGCACATCTATACCAATAGACCACTGCTGATACACGTATCGAAAACCCCCGCGGGCCTTACATTCGATGCCCAGACAGTAGGAGTAAATCCACCCTGAATGCCCGGAAACATCCCATCGGACTTACATCGAGGATCACCAGCCAAGGCTCACGCCCTGACTGCCATACATAAATAAAGGAGACACCCCATCGGGTACGTTCTATAGCTACGGGGATAACCGTTCGACGGCCAATATAGCTCACATCGAAGGCTACACGGTTCACATGCATACTTTGATCATACCACAAGAATAACAATTAATTAATGCATAGAAACTTTTCAAGTAAAACCCACCTGGTGTTCGGAAATATCAAATGCAAGTGCTCACGATAGGTTCGAGGGCTCGACTCCTCGAAAACCTAAAAATTAGGAATTTAATTATTATTATTGGTTTTTTGTTAGATTGGTTGGGCCACACAAGCAAGGCAAACATATCAAATTAAGCACATAAAACAAGCAATGAATTAGATAATTTCTACTAACTCTCTGAAATAAATTCTTTTTAACCACGAAAATTAATATGGCCACGGACACGCAAACCTCAACCAAAGCAAACCTCAACCAAATCAACGCCACCATTAAAAGTCTTCTCTTCTTAGACTTTTAATTAACTTCTTAAGCATGGTTATCATATAAAATAAGCTCAGCAACTGAGCAAGATCACACGGCCAAATAGCAACATTTATTCATACATACATGCTTTCATTTCCAACTTCTATCAACACTTGAGCATGCTCTTTTTAAACCACTCAAGGCTCGGAGTTATACGCCACAAACTCAGCATAACAACAATATACTTAGGCATAAAATTGTACTTGATAACATTCCCCATAACTCTCAAATAAACAAAGTATAAATGGCACCAAAACATGTTTCTTTTGGCTCAACCAGCATGTACAAAACAAACCAGTAACAACAACTCAACTATTATGCATCCATTTTGCTCTACTAAACTCTAACCAAAATTAGTACGACAAAAAGGCTTTTAAGCTGAACGAACAACCTCTTCTAACACCTAAATAAAATCCGCATATACTCAGCTCATAGCATATGATTAAGACAACAGCCTCCAAACATAAATAAACAGGGTAAAGTATCATATAGTCCAAAACATGCTAGCTCATGAATAATAATAATAAATAACAACATAAACATCACAGTAAGGCTCCTCATAAACAACATAGAACCAGGCCAAAACAAGAAAGTCATTAAGTCCTCAGCATATAACCAACAGCAACAATGCCTCAGCAAAGTTCAAACACGCAAGGCAACAAAATCATTCGACATAGGCATAATGTTTACACCGAAAATCAAGCACAAATAAACCACAACATCTTAGCCATATAGAGGGTAAAAAGGCGTCAGCCATAATACCTACTGAAAAGAGGGCTCGATTCGCTCGACGGACATCCCCTGGAGACGGTTGACAAGCCCCGGGTTGCTGCCCGGTAACCGGACGTGGGAAAACAGGCTGTTCGGGGCTCTCGGCAAAGGATCGACCCGCTTCTGTTCTCGCCCGGGACCCAAAAGGGCTGCTGCTGCTCAGAATTGAAACCGTCGGTTGCTCGATAAGAGCCTCGAGCGGCTGCTACTCGTTGCCGGAAAAAGCTCGGGTCTACAAGGCTATGGCGAACGGCTGGGTGCACTCGTTCGCCGGCAGGGCTGCTCGAATCTTCGCTAAGGGTCAGCCTTCGACAGTCGTCCTTGGTCTCTTCAGCCGTCGGGAACTGAAGCTCTTCGCCGGCGTTTTCCCGCTTTCGATTGCACAATCTCTGACGCCTGGAACTCGCCGGACTGGTGCTGCTCTCGCTGGAAATCCCGTCGCTGA
Organism: Striga asiatica; assembly: GCA_008636005.1. NCBI lineage: Eukaryota > Viridiplantae > Streptophyta > Magnoliopsida > Lamiales > Orobanchaceae > Striga > Striga asiatica. The sequence continues at coordinate 536,164 of BKCP01004406.1, read as the reverse complement.
GGCTTGGTGCTCTTGCCTTTGGATGGCCGGAGGTCAGAGTTTGAAGGGATCGAGGCTCAGTCGGGCTAGAGATCGGAGGTTGGATCGCGGCTCGACGTCGGGAATAGATCCGCCGCTGCTGCTCGTTCTCGGTTCACCTACATCGCGTCGCCGGGAATCTCGTCGTTGGGCCGATTCGGCTGCTCTCGCCGGGAAATTGGACTCAGGTCGCGGAGGAGCTCGGGAATCACGGCTCGAGATAGAAGCTAGTTGTCCGTCTAGAGATCGGAGGTCGGAGCTCAAAGGTCTCGGAGGTCGTCGGCGCGCACGGACTCCTCGTAGCCAGAAATGGTTGTCTCTCGAATTCGCTAGGCGATTTCTGAAATCCGGAGGAGAATTCAAGGGGCATAAAATGGGAGAAGCGGCTGATGCTCTAAATCCCTTAAATAGGGAGTATTAGGGCAAATCCGATCAAAACAGTGTGGCCGGAATTTGGGGAAAGGCCGAGGATTATGGACGCCGTTGCACGAGAGCTGCGACCGTTTCTTTGGAGGAGAGAGAGTTGCTCGAATGAAGAAGATGGGCTTAAAATTGGTTGCTTATTATTAGTTTGGGCCGACAACTTTGCAATTCTTAGATACTCTTGGGCTAGATATTGGGCTAAGTCATTAACTTCAATTTGGGCCAAGAAGATTTACTCCAAATAAAGTGGGTCACTCAACATAAAGGAAAATGGGCTGGATATAAAAATTTAAATCAATTTCGCTAGTATTATTCCCAATAAGGGCCGGAAAATAAATATTCGAAAATGAGCCGAAAATATTCTCGATAAATTGGACCGATAGAATAACGCGGTAACAAGGACTTCCAATCGATACAATTAACGAATTGGCGATGGAAAATAATGAAATAGAGCGACTTATTACATCAATTAGACGAGAACCTCCAATTAAAAATAATAAGACTAACTGAAAATATCGAGTAATTACCGAAATAAAATAAAATACGATAATTAAATAATCCAGGAAAATACATAATAATAATATTAGTAAAAATACAAATACACATTTAATTAGATAAAAATAACATTTAGACAATTAGGCATTTAATTACAATTTGACAAATAAATCATATAAGACATTTAAAAATTTTTAATCAAATAAATAATAAGAATAACAAATAAATAATAATAATAATAATAATAATAATAATAATAATAATAATAATAATAATAATAAATAATCCTCAAAAATTTTATAATCAAACGGGGCATTACAATAATAGCCTAGGTTAAGAATTCTTGTACAAAAAGAAAACTCATACACATGGGCTCAAAGGTAGAAAATCGGTTCCAGGCTCGGGCCGAGCTGTTTGGGCTTGGTTTGGCTCGGGCTCAATTTGACATCTCAATTCGGTTCGGCTCTCGGGCCCGACTAGACGTAGTTTAAATACTGTTTTCTCGGGCTCAATAAATTAAATCGCAAGATAAAATAATGAACCGGAAGATGTATATAAATATATTACACATAATTTAATTTTAAAAATAGTAATAATTATAATATTAGTAAAAATACAAATACACAACTTAATAATTTAAAATGATAACATTTAGACATTTTGGCAATTAAATAATATTTAGACAATTAAATCACACTAGACAATTAAATAATTTTAGCATTCAACAAATAATACTAATACTAACACATCAATAAAAATAATAATAACAATAATAATAATAATAATAATAATAATAATAATAATAATAATAATAATAATAAATAACCTTCAAAAAAATTTCATAGTCAAACGGGGCATTACAATCTATCCACCTTAAAAGAATTCCGGCCTCGGAATTCGAAAACTAAAATAACTAGAATACAAGGGAAAAAATTAACACATGGTGCTTGGTACTCCCTCCGAATTTCGGTCACTTTCTTCCAAGTCGCTTCGCCCTCGACTTGACTTCTCCCACTGAACTTTGACGAACACCCCTTCCGGCATTTTCCTAATGGACACTCTAGTCCAGTAGGTCACCGGTACCTCCATACAGGTAGGGTTCTGCCTATCACGTAGCTCGTCACACAACATACATACCTCGAGGTCAAGCAACGTTCCCTCCATCATGAGGCATAGAACGTGTCATGCATCCTCGAAAGCTCCAGTGGTGCAGTCAATCATCAGGCTACGTCATCGACTTGGTCAAGACTCATAATAAATCTGGCCGCAGCCTCTTCTCTTACCACGAAACTCCTCACTTCGCGTGGTATTAACCATGCAACTGAGTACATCGACTCCTTAAGGATAAAACCTTCAAAGTTGTTTCACCTCAATAGTCCTCCCACAAGACTTAGGTCATTGCATTACACGTGAAAAATTTCCAGAATCGATACGTAATTACACACTAGAGACTTGGCAGTTGTGGTATGAATGGCTGGCCTAGCATGCGGCAACGCGGCACGCTAGCATGACACTTCCTACGACTCGAGATGCATCATCGAGCGTGGCACGCCTGTGCGCGGCACCAGCACGCATTATACCTACACCACCCGCATCCAGTAGCTACGGTTCATTCCTCGTCGGCTTTTACATCTCCCCGTGTTGATACGTACTCGAAGATCGAAAATCCCCTAGTGTTTTGCGACCCTAGTTCAAGCTACAAAATCCAAGCACTCGGACTTCGCTGTTAGGGCACTCGTACTTCATCATGAGTCAAGTGGTTGATTACTCACGATGCTTCCCACAACTCCTTCTATCTCGTAACAATCATAGAACTGGCCTGAACCTCCTCCTAGATCCCTCGGCCTGACACCCAATTCGATCACAAAAGGGGTGACTAATCTACGCCTATCTCTAGGCCTAGGTGATCTCAAGAGTTGCAACATTATTCGCTATTTTGAACCCTTCACATCGACTTAAAGATGTCATGAAACAGAAGTCCGAATTTTTGGTGAACACATCATGATCAATAGAAAATTAAGACTTTTAACCCCGCGAGGAAAGAAAAGACAAGAGAGATTTTCAAATAACAAAAATTGAATAACCAATAAAAGACTCAGAGCGAAAATTCAAAATAACCAATAAGAGTCTCAAACGAAATTCGAACTTGTCTGGTAAGCGATAACAAGGTCTACCAAAATAAAGAGGAGCGAAGTTCGAACAAAAGAAGGAACAAATAATCATCTCAAGCCCGATATTTGGTCCACTGCTCAGCCTTGGCTCTGCTCGGCTTCGTGCTGGGCCATCGTGTATACCCGTGCTCAACCTCCTTCGCCAAACCTTGGTTGGGCCTGTTGATGCTGCTGCTGAAGTGGTGGGGGCTGCTGGGCATTCTGCTGTAGGGGCGGCGGAAGCTGGTGCTGCTGCTGATAAGGTCCTTGCTGCGGCCTCGGGGGTTCGGGGCATCTATTGGCGAAGTGTCCAGGACGTTGGCAGTTGTAGCAGAGTTTCTGGGCATAACGACACTCTCCGTAATGGGGCTTTCCACAAGTAGCAAACTTCGGATACTGATTCTGTGCGGTGTCACGTCTGTCTGATCCTCCGCGTTTTTCCTTCCAGTTATCTCGGTGGGATTCAGACTTCCTCTTGTGAGAGCCAGAGCTGGGATGAACAGAAGTGATAGGCTGCACATGTTGTGTAAAAGGCTGAGAAAGAGCTGAGGCATGAAGTTTCTGATAGCTCTCAGTTGCTGGGCACGGATGACAGTCTCCCCATAGGAAAGATTGCCCTGGCTAGTGAGGTGCATGCAGAGGCCAGGACGGAGCCCATCACGGAACTGAGTGGCCTTCTTCTCCTCGGTGTCCACCAGCGTTGGAGCAAAGGGGCTCATGCGGACAAAATCCCGCTCATATTCATCAACAGTCCGGGTCCCCTGGTGGAGATCCCAGAACTCAAGCTGCATTTGCTTCTTGTAGCTGAGGGGGTAGTACTTATCGAGTATCACCTCCTTCATTCTGTTCCAGGTGAGATTAGCGCGCTCAGCCGACCTAAGCCTCTAGTGGTCGTGCCACCAGATGTCGGCATCACCCTCCACCTGATACTGGGCACAAACAATCTTCTGCTCATCGGTGCACATCAAAAGATCGAACATCCGATCTATCTTGCGGAGCCATTTAGCCGCGACTGTGGGCCCCTCGACCCCTGTGAAAGCCGGTGGGGTCAGCCGTTGAAACTTGATAACCGTCTCGCGATGGTCATCCTGCTGAGGTGGAGGCAGAGGCGGAGGTGGAGGTGGGTTTTGCTGATTGTTGCGAGTATTACGGGTATTGCGATTGGCCATAGTTCTACATTGAATAGGCCAAGCGGAAAAGGCACAATAATTATCAGAGAAAATCTAGAGTTCTCCATGAAACACTAGAGTTGAATCAAATTTCAAAATAGGTGGATGGATCCTAAGACCCAATTAACATCATAACATATTATCTCACAAATCGGACAATTCATAATCAATTTCAAATTAATTATGAAACTCATACCTGAGTTGGCGCGGCACGACCAGAGCGAGTGGTCATATCATAAGGTCAAAACATTTAATCACATATTGACCAGTCTACAGAAACGCAGACTGGCTCTGATACCAAACTGTAACGCCCCACTTTATTTTAAAGATTTACCATATTTATTTAATAATAATCACTATAAATTTTTCGCAAATCTCAATTTAATAAAAACTTAGTGGGCACTACTTATTTCAAAACAAACATCAATACTCAATCAATCTTCAATTCTTAGTCAATTATTAATACTCAATACTCAATAATAAACCTCAATACTCCTGTCTGCAATCCAATAATCATGATATCTAGGGAATACATTCTCTATCAATAATCCAGTACTCATTATTCGAAAAACATAAATAACAATAAACAATTCAGACAGGCGGAAGCAATATCAACAATATGACCACCACTCGCATCCCTCCGCCGTGCCCGCAATACTAACCTGCATCCATGAAGAGCAGGTGGGGATGAGCACAATTGGAATCCGTAGTGCTCACCACTATGCCATAATCAACACTCATAATATAGAACTGATAATATCACAGCATGGTCACAAATCAATAACATATTCCATCTCCCATCAATAATATCTACTCATGTGCACATCTCTATAAAGCTACTGAGTGTCTTCGTATCGAATGCCTCCGTACAGGCCTTACATCGGCGCCCACTCAGTAGGAGTATTTGTCGATTGCCTCCGTACAGGTCTTACAACGACATACATATCGAAAGCCTTCGGCCACTGCCCCGGTCTTACATACGATATGGCCTCCGTACAGGACTTAAGGAGACTGCCTATAATTAGGCACCGTCGAAGGACATACAACTCACATCGACAGGGACCACCGTACCGACGGCCGTTATTAGTTCACATCGATAGGCTACCAGGTTCACATACATATATAATAATCGCACCAATCTCAACATCTATAAACATGTATGGCATAGCAATTTTAAATAAAACCCACAACAATAACAATTAGATTAGGGCATAGGAAATTTTGAATAACCCACCTGGTCGCAAATAGGAGATAATCACGAAAGCACGATTAGGCTGCGAGCTCGGCTCGTCAAACACCTACATTAAGTCCAGATGCTATAATCAACATCTATTCTGACTTAAACGAAAAACCACAATCATACTTAGTCGAACTTGATTCAACTAAGTTGTTCGTGAAGTCCTCTGGACGTTGGAACACTTAAACTTGACATCTAGACTCAACCAATTACACATGGGAGTTCACATAATCCAAAAATAAACATTGACCAAGTCAAACACTTAATGAAACAAATGACTAGTCGGTTTACAGTTTTTATTCTAAAAACCCCGATTAAGATTATACTAGTTTAAATCACAAAAATGAGTTGACCAGGTTGCCATCTGAATTTGGCTCTCAAATTTTAACCAAAGTTTCACCTTCTAGAGATAAGCACATACACAAATTTTCAGCTTCAAATCCAAGTACACTATTTTATAAAATTCCCACAAGATTTCAGCAAAACCGAGCCATGAATTTATACTCAAACTTAATGAATGATTCAGGACTTAATAATTTTACACAATACCCTACTGCATGATATAAACAACATATAAAAACCTCAGCCCTTAACATTAACTGCTGCTATTTTTAAAAATCTAAACAAGATTCAACAGTTTATCAAATGTAAATCAAAACTGAATCGAAATGAACTCTAAAAATTTTCATATTTTAACAGCATGAATAAACACATAAAACAAGCAACACAGTAAAGTTTCAGAACTTTCCAGCAACAACTCAGTTTATTAAAATTAAATTATGAAACTGCAGAACACGACAAATAATCTTTACACATAGCAAACGAAATCCTAAAATTCCAAAACTTTTACATGACTTAGAAAACACACAGGAAGACAGCATATTCAAATTTTATAAATTTTGAGGCACAACTGAATTTAATATGCATTTTACATGATTCTGCTCAAATTTCCAAACAATTATTAAAAATAGCTAAACTTATTATTTAAATCTGAAATTTTTACACAACATGTATTTCTAGTAGAGGGTCGAGCACATAAAATTTCACTTTGATTCGAGCATCACAGAATTTATCATAATTTATATATCAAAACAGCGATTAAACAAATTCAATAATTCATAACCGACTCGATTTACGACGAATCCGTCCGAAGTCTTCGCCATAAGACTAAGGACGATATAAGTTCCAGCCCACAACGACAAATTCACGAGTTGACGAGGCCTCGTTCGATTTTTCCAAAATCGAAAGGCTCGTCAACGCACAATTCAATAAACGACAACAATAATAACCTCATGAACACAAATAAAATCACATAGGCATATTCCCATGAATTCAATATTCACATACAACAATCAAATTCACAACATAAACGAGACGTAAAATTAAACGAGACGAGTCGAGCCTTGTACCGTTCTCGGGAAATAAACGAAAACGGAACGAACGGTTGACGGAAAGCTCGGTGGCTTGAGGAGAGGGTCACCGGCTCACACGCGGCGGCTTTAGTGTGTCTGTGGCAGAGCAGCAGTGGTCGAGGGCGCTGCAGCTGGTGGTCCGCGGCCTGGAGATCGCGAACGGAGGGTGAGGTCGCCGGAAAACAGGTTCACGCGAGAACGATAGCGGGAGAGGATCGCGGGGAAAGGGAGATGACGGGCTTGCAGCGTTTGAGAGGGGTTCACGGCGTTGCTGGCTTGTCGTGGTGGCGAGATGGGCCTGACGAGATGATGGCGACGGGATGATCGAGTTCTTGCGAGGAAGATGATGATGGCGAAAAGCGAGGGATGAAGATGATGACAATGGGCGATGATGGTTGAGAGGGATGATGATAACTGAAGGCAAGGGGCTACCTTCTCTGCTCAAGTCGCCAGATCGAGAAAAACAGATGAGAGAAAAAAAAAAAAAGAACTGCGGGGCGAGAGATGAGAGATAGAGAGGAGGGTGAATACATACGTATGTATATGTATAAGAGCCTAGGTTAAGAATTCTTGTACAAAAAGAAAACTCATACACATGGGCTCAAAGGTAGAAAATCGGTTCCAAGCTTGGGCCGAGCTGTTTGGGCTTGGTTTGGCTCGGGCTCGATTTGACATCTCAATTCGGTTCGGCTCTCGGGCCCGACTAGACGTAGTTTAAATACTGTTTTCTCGGGCTCAATAAATTAAATCGCAAGATAAAATAATGAACCGAAAGATATATATAAATATATTACACATAATTTAATTTTTGAAATTGTAATAATTATAATATTAGTAAAAATACAAATACACAACTTAATAATTTAAAATGATAACATTTAGACATTTTGGCAATTAAATAATATTTAGACAATTAAATCACACTAGACAATTAAATAATTTTAGCATTCAACAAATAATACTAATACTAACACATCAACAAAAATAATAATAATAATAATAATAATAACAATAATAATAAATAACCCTCAAAAAATTTTCATAGTCAAACGGGGCATTACATTGAGGTCGAGCTTGGCATTATACTCTGAGGAGTCGTCCTGGAGCTCATTTAGATGCTCAGGCATGGGATGTGGTTCCACAACCTCGATCGAGTCGATGCGCCTTGCTAGACTTTCCACTTGCTCGCTCAATCGGGCACATCTTAGCTCAATCTCCTCCTCTTGTTTCGCTCGGGCCATCAATCGATCTAAGATGAGATTGAGTTTGGCATTGTATGCGGCCTCTTCTTCTCGAGCTGATTTGAAGTCTATAAAGTCCATAATCTGGCTGAGCTTATCATTAAATGCATAGGACTCAGAAGGTTGCTCAATCGGAAGATTGTTCCAGCACTGCTCGGAAGAATACGGGTAAGGTTGGGTGTGGTACCCGGGGAAATATACCGGCTCGTCGTTCCAAGATGGGTAATGCAGGGAGGAGTACCCGTGATTGAAATTCATTATACCTGCACACCAGAACCAAACAACCACGCGTAGCCAAGAAAAAAAGAAGAAAAAAGAAGGCAAAAACTAAAACAAGAACAAAAGAGAAAAACACATATGCACAAAAGAAACAAAAACACTAAAAATACTAAAATAAAGAGAAACACAGAAAATAAGATCAAACACCAAAACTACATATCCTACTTGCATTCCTCGGCAACGGCGCCAAATTTGTTGTAGCAAATTATATTTTTACCGAGTACGGGATGACTCCCGACCTCGGGTCGATCTCACGAGGAAGGCAGTTCGGAATTCAGCTTGGAATCGATCACACGTAAAAAGAAAATAGATCCTAAACACTCTAATCAGATAGCAGATTGGATGAACTATTAACTAAGAAATGAAACAGAACAATAATCTACCTAAAAAAAATATATAAACAGAACAAAGATTGAGAAGCTAGGGAATCGGGGATAATTAATTCAAGTTCTAACAAAGCCGGGCAATTAATCGTTCGGTTCGAGATTGACACTCTCGCTTAAACATCTAGAGGTTCGCTCCCAATAACTCTTCGTAACAAGGGATGAACATAGACGAACAAGCTCGAGCATACAACACAGGACAATTATTCCAATCTCAATAACTTTTCGTAACAAGGGACAGGTCATTGATAAGCACGTATTTCAATCTCAAACCATAGATTATTCAGTTACAAAATTATCTACCTCATGCGAGCCTAGGTCTACGACTTCTCCCCTTTCGGTTCAGAAAGTCGCTAATTTAATTAGAAGGTGTTTAATCAACTAATCATTGAAATCAATAAAACCAAACTCGACAACTCAATATCCAATTGTTACCAATTGCAAGATCGAAGTGTCACCCTTCGATTACATCAAACTATCAAGCATAATTTCATCAATTCTGAATTAAATCAACTCACATAAGCAAGAACAATATTGAGCCCGACAAATGCACGTTAAACAAGAACAATCATCCCCTATCCCTAGCAATAAAAATTAGCTACGTAAAATAAATTCAACACCAATAATCATCTTTTCCAAATCAATCATTATTCATGAATTAATTCAAAGAAAAAAGAAACTAACAATTTATTTTAGTCGAAGTGTTGAATCCCAAAGTACAAAGCTTAATCCTTGATAACTAAGAAGAAGAAGAAGAAAAATGGAAAAGAAAAGTGAAAAGAACGAAGAAAAATGAAGAAGAAGAAGAAGAAGAAGAAGGGAAGGAGAAAGGAGTTTCGTGTTTTTTACGGGCTAGGGTTCATCCCCAGAAGGGAAGAATTCCCTCTGTCGAAATTCCGATGCAAATATATATAAGAGCAGGTCTTCACGGCTTGAGAAATAGTGGCACGGCGCGGAGCATCCATGTGGCGCGGCGCGGCAGGGGTAGCACGGCGTGGCGCGCGAAGCAGCACTCTCTGAAGGCCCGTGGAGTGCTTAACGCCGTGGAGGAAGTGTGTGGCGCGGCGTGGGGCTGTTTCGCGCCGTGGAGGGGGTCAGTGCCGCGCCGCTGAGGGTTGCCGCGCCGCGGCGCGCGGGGCTGCTGGCTCGGCTGCGCGACTTTTGTGTTTTGGGCTCGTCCAAACTCGGAATTGAGTTCCGTTTTTTCCAACGCGTTGCTAATGAACCCCTCTATTCAATGATACTTTCATGACCAGATTTTGCCAATAGTACAATCCTCTAGAGTTTTCCAACCTTCAAACGGTCGGCAGCTTGCTGGACTTTACGTTTCGACCCCGTTCGGATTCGTCTGAACTCGGAATTGAGTTCCACTTTTTTCTACTTGTAGCCAACGAACCCATCTATTTAACAATGATTTCTCAGTCCGTTTTCAAGCTAAACTTATTCCTCACGGGCTTCTGACCTGCACACCAAAAACAAGAAAAACCGGAAAAACATACGGAAAACACAAGAAAAACCAAGATAGAGGAAAACACGCAATAAACTACAAAACGAGATAAAAACTAACTAAAAAAACTAATATGGGGGAAAAATAAAGGAAAAATAACAAGAAAAAAATGCAACAAAAATGGGACAAACAGTAACGTATTAGGGCATCCCATTAGTATGCCGGTTCGGGCTGATTTATCATATTCTAATATTATTGATCGATTTGGGTGTATATGCAGAAATCTTTCTCATTAACATAGCGGATCTTCCAAAAAAAAAAAGTTTGTATCGAATCAAGTATATACTTCGACTTTCTTGTGCTTGAACTTGGGACCGTCTTTTGTATACTGAGATTGTTAATATTAGGCCTCTTATCGTAATTTGTTCTTTTTTTGTACTATAAAGAAAAATAAAGAAGAATGAGATAAGTTTGTTGAAGTAGTATATTTGTACTATAAATAAAAATAAAGAAGAATGAGATAAGTTGGGTAAATATTCAAACTTTATATAATTTCTATTATTATATATTTCTATTATTATATTTATTATATTTATATAAAATATAAATGATCCTTTTCCCGACATAGCTGGGAGTTCGTATAACTTAATCAATTCATGGATTTTGGAAAAGGAAAGGGAGGGGGAACATTTTTTCAATATTCTTTTGATTTCAAAATAAAGAAGATTCTCCGTTTTTGAGAAATTGAAGAAAAACATGAAAAATAGGAAAAACCGGCTATTGGAATCGAATCGATGACCGTTGCATTACAAATGTGATGCTCTAACCTCTGAGCTAAGCGGGCTCACATAATAGATAATATTATCCCTGCATACATAGGAATGGAATACACTATTATTGTAGACTGTAGAAATATAAAAAAAGAATCTCATGATTGCGATGGAAAGCAATCATCGTAGTTCTAGTTTGAATCTGAGGTTTTAATCGATTCATAGGGTTTTAACAAGAGAATTCCTATCAATTCAATAATAAAGAAAGGAAAAAACCCACATTAGAGACAAAAACAAATTACAGAAAAATAGGTAAAGAGAGGATTCAAGAGGCCCGTAAGGATCAACATACCGACGATTGAGCCAGCTTGATGTTTTGGTATTATCATTATAAAATTATCACTAAGAAGTTTTGGATTTTTTTCTTCTTTCGTAGATGTAGAGAAGATTGAATCGGAGATTCAGAAGTTTCAAACTTTCTATTACATGTCCGATCCTACTATTATTTTATTTGGGTGTTTTTGCTTGAGCTGTACGAGATGAAAGTCTCATATACGGCTCTGAAAGGGGGATTTTCACCTATCTCAATAAAGTCTATGATTGGCTCGAAGAACGTCTCGAGATTCAGGCGATTGCGGATGATATAACCAGTAAATATGTTCCGCCCCATGTCAATATACTTTATTGTTTAGGGGGAATTACGCTTACTTGTTTTTTTAGTACAAGTAGCTACGGAATTTGCCATGACTTTTTACTATCGTTCGACCGTTACTGAAGCTTTTGCCTCTGTTCAATACATAATGACGGAAGCTAACTTTGGTTGGTTAATTCGATCGGTTCATCGATGGTCGGCAAGTATGATGGTCCTAATGATGATTCTATATGTTTTTCGTGTATATCTCACCGGTGGATTTAAAAAACCTCGCGAATTAATTTGGGTTACAGGTGTGGTTCTAGCAGTATTGACCGCATCTTTTGGTGTAACTGGTTATTCCTTACCTCGGGACCAAATTGGTTACTGGACGGTCAAAATTGTAACAGGTGTACCTGAGGCTATTCATGTAATAGGATCCCAAAGAATTGAAAGGGTATCAACTCGGATTTATTTGTATCTGAACCGAATCTTGTCTATTTGAACTTCGATATTTTCTTCTTTCATGCAACCAATTTAACCTTTCAAATTCAAAGAAGTATTCACGTTTCTTTTGACCTGACCGAAAGCCGAAAGAAAAAAAGAAAAACTTCATACAAATGAAACCTGTGTCAGGAACCAGATTTGAATTGGTGACACGAGGATTTTCAATCCTCTGCTCTACCGGCTGAGCTATCCCGACCATTGCCAACGTTGATACTGGAATTCAAAATATAAATAAATTTAAACTAAATATATAAAATAAATATATAAATATATAGGTATATAGGATATATAATATAGAAGTGTAACAGGATGGGATGTGAATCCAAAACAAAAAAGAAAATTTGACTATCTAAAAATATTTAAGATTTAGTATTGAAGAGAATAATATTCAAATTATCTTCGAGTTTAGAATTGTGATTAAGAAATCAAAATTCTATATTGCTATATAAATCGTTCTGTTTTAGAATATTCAATAAATATTTAATATTGGAAATTATAGATTCTTTTTTTATATTTCTACAGTCTATAATAATAGTGTATTCCATTCCTATGTATGCAGCGATAATATTATCTATTATGTGAGCCCGCTTAGCTCAGAGGTTAGAGCATCGCATTTGTAATGCGACGGTCATCGGTTCGATTCCGATAGCCGGCTTTAAATATGGCTTCCACCAAAGCCAATTTAGTAATTAGTAAAGTTGAGTTTAATGAGGGTACTGCCAGGAAGAAATTGGAACCTCGAGCTCGAGGACGTAGTTATGCGATAAAAAGAACTACCTGTCATATAACTATTGTAGTGAAAGATATATCTTTAGTTGAATATGAAGAAATGTATTCTTTAAAAAATCCTAGCTGAAAAAAGACAACTGGAGTATATCCTGATATGTATAGCAGTGGGGTGGTATGGGACAAAAAATAAATCCACTTGGTTTCAGACTTGGTACAACCCAAATCCACCTTGCATCAGGAATCCCATAAAGATTCTGATTGTCGTTAAATCGATTCCTTTTTCAATCTCTATACGGCCAATTCCTTCGGCATAGGAGGATATTTTCAGATTCTTTTGTATATAATTTTTTATAAAATCTCTTATTTTTTGATCTTCTTGTAGATTCTTAGAATAATTTTAGGGTTGTGCAAACCAACGCGGAAACATCTCCCGATTGAGTTTCAACTATCGGTAAGGCGGTCATACTTCCTTCACCTAAACTAGAACTTAATTTAGCGGCTCTTTCCAAAAGGCGTGAGTGCAAATAAAAAACATCCCCTGGATAAGCTTCGCAGCTAGGCGGTCTTCGTAATAGAAGAGACATTTGACGATAAGCTTGGGCTTGTTTGGAGGGATTATCATAAATTATTAAAGTGTGTTGTTTACGGTACATAAAATATTCAGCCAAAGCAGCTTCTGTATAAGGAGCGAGGTATTGTAATGTAGCAGGGGAAGCTGCCGTTTCGGCTACCACGATAGTGTATTCCATGGCCCCCTTTTCCTGTAAATTAGTTACTACCTGCGCGACAGAAAATGCTTTTTGCCCAATACCTACATAACACATATTACATTTTGCCCTTGCTGATTGAGAATCGTATCTGTGGCTACGGCTGTTTTACCAGTCTGCCTATCTCCAATAATTAATTCTCGTTGACCGTGTCCTATAGGGATCATCGAATCAATAGCAATAAGCCCGGTTTGAAGAGGTTCATATACGGAACACCGGGAAATAATACCCGGGGCGGGAGATTCAACTAATCGAGATTCAGAAGCTGAAATTTCACCTCTACCGTCAATAGGTTTAGCCAAAGCGTTTATAACACGGCCCAAATAAGCCTCACTCACTGGTATCTGAGCAATTCTTCCTATTGCTTTTACATAGCTTCCTTCATGTATCATCAAACCACCACCCATTAATACAACACCAACATTATTTGATTCCAAATTAGGGAGCAATGCCTATTGTACCTTCTTCAAATTCAATCAATTCACCCGCCATTACTTCATCAAGACCGTGAATACGAGCAATACCATCGCCTACTTGAAGTACGGTACCGGTATTTACAATCTTGACTTCTCTATTGTATTGTTCAATACGTTCACGGATAATATTCCTAATTTTGTCAGCTCGAATGGTTAGCATGAACTTTTTTTAATTCTATTTTCTTTTCCAAAAATAATGCCCTTTTTTTATAGTAGATAATAGAAAATAGTAGATAATAGCAAGTAGTAGAAAGACTAATCCATTATTTCTTTCATCGCTCCCAACATGCCAATATTCACACTAATGGTACGTAAATGTAACTCGGTGGTCAAACAACTATTCAGAGTTCCTATTGCTCCTTGTAAGGCTTGCTGGAAAACCCGTTGTCGGACTTGATTAATCGCCCTTTGCTCTTCAAACTGAATCCTTTCGTTTCTGTAATTTTTGAATTGTTCCAAAGTCTTATAAGTGGAATTCACGCCTGACTTTCCAAACTTATCTTCTTCTTCTGGTTTTTTTTCTTCTGGTTTTTCTTCTTCTGGTTTTTCAATCATTTATATCCTACTTTTACATCAAATCATTAATAATCATTTTATTTTAAATATTTTTTTAAAATATTATTAAAATCCCACTAACAATTAACTATACTACCGGACGAGGTTAGAACATACAGCGTTGCGTTCACACTTGAATACGATTAATTACGGTATCGTCCCTAGTGTTTTCTTTCTATTCAATTTTAAAAGAAGTAATTTACTTGGTATAGACCAAGGTTTCATTTTATATGCACTAGAAAATGATACAAGTTCTAAGAAGAAGAAAGATACCCCATTTGGTCTGGGACGCTTTAACATTTTTTCATTCATTCCCATCCAATCACCCATTCCCATCCAATCAAAAAAAACTTCGGGAGAATTTGGCGGATTTTTTTCTGGAAACAATGGATTTTTTTTCTGGAATCATAAAACAAACATCTTTTTTAGTTTTATAAATTCTTTTCAAATTCTTAGCAAGAATTTGAGTATTTTGATCCCTAATGTCCATTTTTTGTCTACGATCAAAATCGAGAATCTTGCAATCAAAATATTTTCTATCTGCCGTTTTTTCCCTTCCTAGATTATTATTTAGATAATTCTTAATCTTAATAGGGATGTTTCTCAGCATATTAAAAAAGGTCTTTTTAGACGTGTAAGAAATCTCTTGTTTCTTTTTTCCTTGAAATGGAGATATATAAAAAAAGCATTCCATTTTAGTTTCATAATTAAGAAATTTAGATGATAAAAGATCATACCTAACATCTTTTTGAAAATGCCTTTTTTTATTATCTAATGAATAAACTTCCCATTTTTTTTGTTCTTTCTGCTAAAGAGGATGTATAGAACTCATAATTCAATAGATACTTGTTCTGAATGTCAACTAAGTATCGTAAGTAAATTGCTCCCGATTGTTCAATCAGTTGATAACCAGAGTCTTTTTTTTGATAAATGATCACTATGCTGAGTCAGACTCAATAGAATTTGATCAATCCTTTTTTCTGTACTTAAACTTAAGGTGGAGAACTGAACCAAGAATGATTTTTCGTCATAAAAAATAAAGTCAGTGGTCGCGACCCAGGATTGTATTTTATTATCTATCCAATCCCCATTCACGTTTTTTCTTCTTCTTATCAATGAATAGATCTCTTTACTTGTATGAGATATATGTATCGAATTTATCCAAAAAGCGATTCCATTGATGGGCCTTGAGATGATATCGATGAGAATATCCAAATAGATCGCCAACGTCAAATAGGTATTATTCAAATGAAAATCTATGAAATTGCATGTAGTTCCCACCGTTATCTCTATCCAGTCCTCTAATTCTGACTCATTGTCGTCAGAAAGTGGAACTACACATAAATTTTTGAACACCTCAAAATAATACGGTGTAGGTGGAGGAGGATACATAGCCCGAAGTTGTCGCATCTCAATGATAGAATAATTGACTTTTCTAGTATGATTTGTTCTGATTGTCGTTAAATACCTCGTGATACTCTGAATCATATAGAGGCTGTCAGAACCGAAATCTCCCAATATTTTGTTGACATATGTAAAAGTGATGAAAACGAAAGAATCTCTTTTACATCTACACCCAATTTATCCATTTTTTTGGAAATGATAAAAAAAAAGGATATCGGGCAAAAAAGCTTCACCCTACAACCCTTGGCGGTATCATCTAAAAAGGAAAGGTTTCACCGACGATTTGCTATATCGAATTAATGGCCTAGACGAAAAATCTAGACCTTTGAATATGCTCGAGACAAGGACTCGGTTATGTAAAAACCCTTATACAAAAGAATACTTTGCAAAGAAATATGATCCTTTCCTGAGTGGATCATCTCGGAAAACAATCGACAAATCAAAAGATGAACAAAACAGCATATTTAAGAAAACATTTTCTGCCAAAATCCCAAAAAAAAATTCTGGTAGACAAATCCGCAGAAAATTTTGGAACGAATCGAATTTATCGTATCCTTTTTGGAAAATATCTAAAAAAAGTTGCAACTGATGTTATTGATCAAAAAAATCTTATCAAATCTACTAAAATTAGAATAAAAGAACTCAGGAAAAAAGTCTTTTGGTGGTTATACAGATTATTTGATGACTTAGAACTTGCAATACCGGGCGAGACCGCTGACAAGAAGAAGCACGAAACTTCTGATATTCGTACAAGAAAAGCTATGTGTGACATAGAATTTGATACGCATGACAGTTCTAAGGCTTCTAGTTCTACCAATCAAGAGCAAGAGGAACTATATTTTCTATGCTATATTAGGCGCCACGACTGGGAGCAAGATATAATCAAAGGTTCTCTGCGAACTCTCAGACGTAAAGTGGCAACTTCAACACATTACAAAGACCCAATTACCCCTCTTTTTTTTCCCTTCAACTCAAGAAGTTTGTTTCCTGTGGTTACTGGAGATATCTTCACTATACTTTATGAAGAACTCTCCAACTTAAAATGGAGTGAAATTTTTTCGAAGGCAAAGCAGAAGAAGGGATTTAACTTTACTTTAATGCTTGATTTTATTCAACAATTGCCCCCCCCAAAAAAATAGTAATAAACAAGAAATTGCATGAACTTAGATTAACCAAATAAGGCTATTTCTATGCAAGCGAGAATTCGCCCTAATCAAATTTAATAGACCGTTTAGAATGTATTCGGTTGGAATAATGATAGTGAAAGCGGAAGGGAGAAAATAATTTATAATAAAGAGGGAATTCCTAACAAAATGAATTAATTCTCGAATCCATTTGAATCTAACGGTTTACGTTATGGAAGAATGGCATGTATATGTGATATTTGATATTGATTAGTTATATATGAACTAAAATATGTATGAACTAAAATATGAACTAAACCTATATTTTTCCCCACTACTATGTGTGAAAAGTCCTTTCGTATCGTTGTGGCTTGACTTTGAATTGGCTAAATAAAAAGTAGAAATCAAGAAAAAGGATATCTTTTTATATAGCATTAAAAATTTGAAAATGAAGACAGAAATTTTTATTGAATTAATAAAAGAAAGTCTTATTATTTATAAATCCATTTCCACTAATGAAAGAAAACAAGAAGAAACTAAGAAAAAAAAGACAAATCGAATTCCGTTTATTTCAAAGTCACGCCATACTATTAGTAATGGTGAAGATAGTAATAGTGAAGAAGATTCATATTCTTGTTATGACTTATCCGACGTGTCACAAGCATATGTATTTTATAAATTAGCCAAAATCCAAGTTAGTAATTCGGATAAATTAAGATCTCTTCTTCACTATCAAGAAATACCCTTTTTTCTGAAACCCGAAATAAAAGATTCTTTGGAAAGGCGAGGGGCGGTTCATTCCAAATTAGGGGAAAAGAAACTTCCAAGTTCTGAAATGAATCAATGGAAATACTGGTTAAGAGGACATTATTAGTACAATTTATCTCAGATAAACTGTTCTAAATTAATACCAGAAAAATGGCGAAATAGGGTTCGTCAATGTCATATAGCTAACAAGGAAATTTTAAGCAAATGGCATTCATATGAAAAAGACCAATTAGTTGATTCCAAATAACAAAAAAAAAAAAAAAAATATTCATTAGATAATAAAAAAAAGCATTTTAAAAAAGATGTTAGGTATGATCTTTTATCATCTAAATTTCTTAATTATGAAACTAAAATGGAATGCTTTTTTTTTTATATACCTCCATTTCAAGGAAATAAGAAACAAGATTGTTCTTACACGTCTAAAAAGACCTTTTTCAATATGCTGAGAAACATCCCTATTAAGATTAAGAATTATCTAAATAATAATCTAGGAAGGGAAAAAACGGTCGATAGAAAATATTTTGATTGCAAAATTCTCGATTTTGATCTTAGACAAAAAATTGATATTAGGGATCAAAATACTCAAATTCTTACTAAGAATTTGAAAAGAATTTATAAAACTAAAAAAGATATTTGTTTTATGATTCCAGAAAAAAATCCATTACTTCCAGAAAAAAAAAATCCACCAAATTCTCCCGAAGTTTTTTTTGATTGGATGGGAATGAATGAAAAAATGTTAAAGCGTCCCAGACCAAATGGGGTATCTTTCTTCTTCTTAGAACTTGTATCATTTTCTAGTGCATATAAAATGAAACCTTGGTCTATACTAAGTAAATTACTTCTTTTAAATTTGAATAGAAAGAAAATTCTAAGAGAAAAACCAGAAGAAAAAAACCAGAAGAAGAAGAAGAAAAGTTTGGATAGTCAGGCGTGAAAAAGGAAACAAAATACAAAATCAATACGCAAAGAGAGCAAGGTGTAGGGTTGATAATGCAAAATGAGGAGTTTCAGCTGGGCTGGGACCTACCTGGTTATTATATATACAACCTAATCTGGCAGCTTGACAAGACAACTTTTACCCTGGTTAAAGTCAAGGGGGCTGCAACAATACACCTCTTAAACTTCCTGATTAGGATGTATAAGAGAAGGACGCGGTTACGCTTGATGTTTTCTGAGTCTTTCATAACTTTTCCCTCTTTGTTAACCGAGGGAATCATCTATATATAACACCTTAGTCTGCCTGAAAAACAAGATGGACAGTTTATTATGTATCAAACCATAGGTATTTCATCGATTCCTAAGAGTCAAGACCAAACTAATCAAAACTACCAAGAGCAAGGATATTTTTCTAAAAATCATTTTGATGAAGCTATTTCAACCCATCAAAGAATAATAGAAAATAGAGATAAAAGTCGTTTTTTTTTCCTGTTCCTGAAAATATTTTATCGTTTAGACGTCATAGAAAATTGAGAATTCTAATTTGTTTCAAACCCGAACCAAAGACTAGAAATGATATAGATAGAAATCGAGTATTTTGGAACGAAAAGAAGAAAAAAAGCAGCACCCAAGTTTCCCGTGACAATAAGCATCTTGATAGAGAGAAAAATCAATTACTGAAATTAAAGCTTTTTCTTTGGCCTAATTATCGATTAGAAGATTTAGCTTGTATGAATCGTTATTGGTTTGATACGAATAATGGCAGTCGTTTCAGTATGTTAAGGGTATAACTGTATCCACGATTGAAAAAGAAAACCTTAGAACTTTTTGAAGAATTTTTTTCATTTGATCTAGTTGAACGCTTTTTTGACAATTCGATTTTTTGATTCATTGAGTTACAGAATTTAGAAAATTAGGAGTTCTTAAGAAATTTAAGAAAATTGGTGGTATTATTATTACTGATCGATAAAATCCATATCTGTAATGTAAAAAAGGAAAGGGTTTTTTTATGGTAAAAAATGCATCCATTTCAGTTATTTCTCAAAAAGAAAACAAAGAAAGTAGAGGGTCTGTTGAATTTCAAGTATTCAGTTTCACCACGAAGATAAAGGAACTGTCTTCCCATTTAAAAGTACACAAAAAAGACTTTTCATCTCAGAGGGGTTTGCGAAAAGTTTTGGGAAAACGTCAACGGCTGCTGACCTATTTGTCAAAAAGAAATAGAAAGCGCTATAAAAAATTAATTGGCGAGTTGGATATTCGAGAGATCAAAACTTGTTAATTTGAAGCGTGATACCATTTGAGCCTAATCGTTTCAATTTAAACGAACTTGTTTTTACTTTCGGCAATGGGCGAGAGAATGAATCGAGAAAACTTAGGATTGTACCAACTACAAGAAAAGACCTTATGATAGTCAATATGGGTCCTCACCACCCATCAACGCATAGTGTTCTTGAACTGATTGTTATTCTTGACGTTATTGACTGTGAACCGAATTTACACAGAGGGATGGAAAAAAATAGGGGAAAATCAAGCAATTATACAATATTTGCCTTATGTAACACGTTGGGATTATTTAGCTACTATGTTCACAGAATCAATAACCGTAAATGGACCCGAACAGATAGGAAATATAAGTATCTAAAAGAGCTAGCTATATCAGAGCTATTATGTTGCCGTATCGCCTCATATTTGTTATGACCTGGTTCTTTTATAGGAGATTGGGGGAAGGGCAGAGACCCCATTCTTCTCTTCTATATTTTTCGAGAACGAGAATTAAGATATGACCTATTCGAAGCTGCTCCTGGTATGCGCACAATGCATAATTTTTTTTCCTTGGAGATGGGAAATTAGACCTCCGGGTTTTATCAACTTGCAAATTTTTCCACAATTAGTTAACAAAAAGAAATTGGCTGATATCATTACGATATTAGGTAGCATAAATTATGGGATAATTTTCTCGTTGAAATAATAATTGATACAACAGAAATAGAAACTATCAATTCCTTTCCAGATTAGAATCCTTAAAATTCAAAGAAGTCTGCAGAATCATATGGGCGCTTGAGCCTAGTGTATTAGGAATCACCCCTGGTATACTACTAATTATTTTGTTAGAAAGAGAAATATCTGCGGGAATACAACAACATATTGGACCTGAATACGCCGGGCTGTTGGGAATTCTGCAAGTTCTAGCTGATGGTACAAAACTAGTTTCAAAGAGAATCTTCTTCCTTCTAGAGGAAATACTAGTTTATTCAGTATCGGTTCACCAACAGCAGTCATATCCATTTTACTAAATTATTCAGTAATTCCTTTTAGCTATCGCTTTATTCTAGCGGATCTTAGCATTGATGCTTTTTTGTGGATTGCCCTTCCATGTCTTGCTCCCATTGGACTTCTTATGTCAGAATATGGGTCAAATAATAAATATTTCCTTTTTGGTGAATTAAGGGCTGCTGATCAATCAATTTAGTTATGAAATATTATTAACTCTATGTGTATTATCAATATTTTTACGTGCAATTTGGTAAAACGTCAAATCGGATATGTAATTATTGGAATAATTGTTAAAGACTCAAACGATGGATATGCAAGCATGATAACTTATATGCTGTTCTATATCTCCATGAATCTAGGAACCTTTGCTTGCATTGTATTATTTGGTCTACGTACCATTAGTGTGAATATTGGCATGTTGGGAGCGATGAAAGAAATAATGGATTAGTCTTTCTACTACTTGCTATTATCTACTATTTTCTATTATCTACTATAAAAAAGGGCATTATTTTTGGAAAAGAAAAAAGATGATAGAGCATGACAAAAGCTAGACCGAGAACTGGTTCACGCAGAAATGTACGTAATGGTTCACGCAGAATTGTACGTATTGGTTCAAGCAGAAAGGTACGTATTATTTCACGTAAGAGTACACATAAAGTACCAAAGAGACTTATTCATGTTCAATCAAGTTTCAATAATACCATTGTCACGGTTACAGATCTACGAGGTAGGGTGCTTTCCTGGTTCTCGGCCGGTACCTTTGGATTCAAGGGTCCGTGCGGAGGAGAGTGCGGTCGAGGAGATGCCAGTTGCTCGAGCTGTTTTGGTTGCTTGGGTTGTTGGTCATCTTGAAGGTTGATCGAGGATGGTTGCTCGATGGTCAATTCTGGAGGCGGTGAAGTCGAACGGGCGGATTGGGAGGTGGTCGAGTCAGAGATCTTCGAGCTCGACCCCTCGGCGGCTTGCTTCCTCTTCAAAGGAGCTTTTCTCCTACGCACAGAGATAGCAGGCATCTCTGTAAGAGATCATGAACAAATTAGAACCATAACAGATAAATAACATGTGGAACAAACATGTTACCCGTTGGTCGAAAAGCTCACTCAATAGTAAGTACCTGGATCATCTTTCATTTGGATAAGATCGAGAGTTTTTAGAGCAGGATGAGGACAAGACTTGTGGGTAAGAAGACCGCAGAAATGTAAAAGGTCTTCATCTTCGAGCAGAAGCTTCGACGCAACGAGCTTGGTGTTCCACACAGCTATCCATTGGTGGAAAAGCTCACTTTGAGGGGGAGAGGTATGCTCGTGCGGGAGCTGTGTGAGCCAAGGAGTTGGTGCCCATGGAAAGGGAGGAGTGGGCTCGACAAAAGCAAATTTGTCTTTCAATTTTGGGACATTAGAAGGGGTATCGGAGATGAAGTGGACATCATTGCGGCACTTGAGGTAAAGACCATGAGAGTGTTTGGATGGCGTATAGCAGTAATGGAAAAAGGCTAGGTCGAGTCGACCCAAATGGATGTGGCAGAGGATAATGAATATGGTGATGAATCAGATAGCATTGGGAGGAAGCTGGTTCAACTGGAGGTCGAACCAGTCGCATATATCGAGCAAATCCTGGCATAGGGGAAAGCGGAACCCGAGTTTGAACTGAATCTCGAAGAAGGTATAGTTATTTTCGGGTGAATGGTCATAAGTCTCCCCGAAGCGAGGAGATCTAAAAGCCCAACCAACAGGATGACTGACGACATTAGTGTTTAGCCATCCTGCAATGAGCGAAGAAGAAGAGGTTCGCTGGGGAGAAGAGACTTTAGCTACTTTTTTTCTTATGGGCAGGCTTAGGAGGAAGGATGGTAGCTGTTGGGATCTGTGAGGATCTCGTTATGTACAAATCACGAATTCAATAGCAAACGTAAACCTATGCGCAGCGGATCTAAAGGTTTAACGTAGAGAACTTACGGCTTAAAATTTATGTAGATCTGGTTGACCACGAACGGTTGACCGCAATTGATTGACCGCAACACGCGTCTTGGGTTGCACGAACAAGATCAGATCAAAACTGGATCAAACGGATGCAAACAGATCAAAACGAAATTTTGCTGCCAGACACCTTCCAGCGGCGCGTGAGGGCGCGTGAGGCGTCGGATTCCGGCGACGTCGGCGGCGATGGAAAGCTCTCATCAAGACGGTCGTCTGGGTATACTGTAAGTCTCAATCGGATTTCCGGGTAGTTCTGTAGGTCAAAATATACTTCGTCTCGTTTTACCTACAGATCTTCTACTGTATTACTCAATACACCATTCTTCAACTGTACCAGTGGAGCAACAAGAAGAAGATAAAGCGCGAATGAGATCTAGAGAGAGAGGCGTGTTTCACGTGAGAATGAGACTTCTGTTCTCTTCTCATGAGCTTAATGATGTATATATAGAGCTACAATAGGGACCCTAAGGAGATTAGGAAAAGGGCTCCTTAATTAATTAGACTAACTGTGGGCCAAACCCACTCCTCTAATTAATTAAATAATATTAATGGGCCACCAACATTATATTATTGCACTCCCTTTCCCTAGCCCAAATTACATTTGAGACTCCAATAATAATTACTCGATTTACCTCCTCACGTTTAAGATATAATGTCCATTAATTAATTCGATTACTGACAATCAAGAATTAATTAATTTATTATTATTTCACCGAAGGTTGCGCTCGTTCATCACATTCTTATTATGCCCGAATTTAATCCACCTGCAGGGTTTAGCATAACAATCCTTCATGAACTCACTCCGGGGACATCATCAAACTAACGCACATGGTGACCGTAAATATCCTAACAGCACATCCTATATATAATAATATTACCCAAAACAGTAGGAATATTAATCCAGCGAACTGAACCTCACTCATGTGAATCAAAGTAATATATATTATATATATATGCCTGTTTAATATCTTACGGGTTAAGAGAACGCAGTAATTAACCGAGGCCTAGTTCATTTACGACGATCAGTATAAAATGAACTTCTCCTCTCTGGGATCCTGTTCAATACATAAATGTACTAGTGCAACTAATCAGTCAAGACAAACTGTACAGTTGACACTACAACCGTTCGGATGGGGTGTTCATGTCCATCTAGGTTGTGAACAACTATTCTTGTTCGCAAGTGACTGATAGAGTGATCTTCGGTTCGCCCGATGACGACCCACCCTATCTAAGTGCAGAACAACAGAACGTAGAACTTGTTTAATCTAACATGATTCTCATTCATAAAGGGTAAATGTGTAATAACATGCAAAGCCAAGCTTTCAGTATATAACACTAACAATCTCCCACTTATACTTAAAGCTTTCGCTTTTACAGTATAGTCCTATCAATCCGTTATTCTAAAAGACCTATGTCGATCCTATTGCCATGCTCATGACTCCCATTCCTTCCACGTGTTTGACGAAGACCTTCCCCGGCAAACTCTTCGTGAAAGGATCAGCTAGGTTGTCCTCTGACGCAATCTTGGCAACATCAACGTCTCCTCTACCAACGATATCCCGAATCAGATGGTATTTGCGCTCTATGTGTTTGCTTGCCCTGTGGGCTCGAGGTTCTTTTGAGTTCGCTACTGCTCCACTGTTATCACAGTACACGGTGATACCACGTGGCAAACTCGGTATAACCTCTAAGTCCACTAAGAAGTTCCTGAGCCAAACTGCCTCTTTCGCTGCCTCTGAGGCTGCTATGTACTCGGCTTCCATGGTGGAGTCTGCCACGCATTTCTGCTTAGCACTCCTCCATGAAATGGCTCCACTTCCCAAGGTAAACACATAACCTGAGGTTGACTTACTTTCATCCTTATCTGACTGGAAATCGGAATCACTGTAACCCAGAGGTAACAAGCTGCCTGCACGGTAAACTAACATGTACTCCTTAGTCCTTCTCAGGTACTTGAGTATATGCTTCACCGCAGACCAATGTTCCCGTCCTGGATTACTTTGATATCTAGCTACCATGCCAATGGCGTAGCTAATATCTGGCCTAGTGCATAGCATAGCATACATGAGACTTCCTACTGCCGAAGCATAAGGAACTGTATTCATCTCCTCTATCTCCTTAGACGTCTTAGGAGATCATCTCCTTAGATAGAGGTATTCCATGTCTGAAAGGTAACATACCTTTCTTGGAATCCTGCATGCTGAATCTGGCCAAGACAGTATCTATGTATGAAGACTGTGATAAGCACAACATTCTCTTCTTACGATCTCTAATGAGCCTAATACCAAGAATGTGTCCTGCTTCACCTAAGTCCTTCATATCAAACTGCTTAGACGACCACACCTTTACGTCTGATAACTCCTTCTTATTGTTTCCAATAAGCAGTATGTCATCTACGTAAAGCACAAGAAACACCACCACGCTCCCACTGATTTTTTTGTAAACACAGTGCTCATCCGGACATTGAGTGAACCCGTACGACTGGATCACCTCATCAAAACGGATGTTCCAAGATCTCGAAGCTTGCTTCAGTCCATAAATAGACCGATTAAGCTTACACACTAGATGCTCACAACCTTCAGCAATGAATCCCTCTAGTTGCTGCATATAGATGTCTTCTTGCAGGTTCCCATTAAGGAAAGTTGTCTTGACATCCATCTGCCAGACCTCATAGTCCATATGAGCAGCTACAGCCAAGAGAATCCGAATGGACTTAAGCATAGCTACTGGCGAAAAGGTCTCATCATAATCAATACCCTCGATCTGGGTATAACCTTTCGCAACAAGCTTAGCTTTAAAGGTTTGCACCTTCCCATCCAATCATCTCTTTCTCTTATAGATCCACTTACATCCAGTGGGTCGTACCCCATCGGGTAGTTCTACAAGATCCCAGACCTGATTGGAGTCCATTGACCCCATTTCAGCTTTCATTGCAACATTCCATGAATCTGCATCTTTATCTTCGAGTGCCTCATCGTAAGTTCTTGGGTCCGATTCTAGGCCTCCCGGAACTGAGTTTGACGACTCTCCAAGACCTATCCATCGGTCGGGTAAATGAGAAACCCTCCCACTGCGACGAGGCACTGTCTGCACTGGTACACTCTCAGTGTGTCGTGTTGCAGTATTATGTGATGTATCTACTTGCGCACTCGGTGGGGAATCATCGATTTCACCCCTTAACTCCTCTAAGACTAGTCTACTCGCGGGCTTATAATTCATAATATAGTCTTCTTCCAAGAATCTAGCGTTCGTCGAAACGATCACCTTCTGATCCTCAGGACTATAAAATAATCCACCTTTCGTTCCCTTGGGATAGCCTACGAAAACTCGTGCTTCCGAATGTTTCTCCAACTTGCCAGGTTCCTGCACTAACACGTGTGCAGGACTTCCCCAAACTCGAAGCTGTGAGAAACTGGGCTTGCGCCCTTTCCACATCTCATAAGGGGTAGTGTCAACTGACTTCGACGGAACCATGTTCAGAATATACGATGTCGTTTCCAATGCCAAACCCCAGAACGAATCTGGTAACCTCGAATAACTCATCATAGACCTAACCATCTCCATAAGAGTCCTATTTCTTCGCTCTGCAACCCCATTCTGCTGGGGCGTGCCGGGTGCAGTCAGTTGGGATTCAATTCCAGCTTCCGATAAGTATGTCCTGAACTCTCCAAAAAAGTATTCGCCACCTCGATCAGAACGAAGTGACTTGATACATTTACCATGAAGCTTCTCCACAACTGCCCGATACTCCTTGAATTTCTCAAAGCATTCGGACTTGCGGTGCAACAGATAAACGTACCCATATCTCGAGTAATCATCTATGAAAGACACATAGTACTCGAAACCTCCTCTAGCCTGGATCGACATAGGACCACACAAATCAGAATGAATCAATCCTAGCACTTCTTGGCTCCTATACCCCTTTGCCGTAAACGGCCTCTTGGCCATCTTACCTTCTAGGCATGA
Organism: Striga asiatica; assembly: GCA_008636005.1. Lineage (NCBI taxonomy): Eukaryota > Viridiplantae > Streptophyta > Magnoliopsida > Lamiales > Orobanchaceae > Striga > Striga asiatica. Next base: position 509,024 of record BKCP01004406.1, on the reverse strand, counting down.
TTCGCAAGTTGGATAGTGCTCTTCCAATGGACCGAGATGTCCACTGGCCACTAACTTTTGAATCCTCCTAAGGTTGATGTGTCCAAGTCTAAGGTGCCACAGATATGCTTGATTCATCTGCGAAGACTCCTTCCTCTTATTAGATGTAGTTATGACATTATTCAATTCATTATGTTGCACTGTGGGAGAGTTCGGTTTGAGAACATATAAATTGCCAACTAATGAACCACAACATATGAAACGATTTTCAAAACGAATAATAACCATGTCATCAAACGAAACTGAAAAACCATCCATAACGAGTTTAGAAACTGAAACAAGGTTCTTTCTAAAACTAGGAACATAAAGGCAATTTCTCAAAACCAAACTACTACTATCGAACGATAAAGTAACGTCTCCCACTGCAACAGCCGCCACTTTCGTAGCATTGCCCATGTAGACGGTGATCTCTCCCTCCCTAAGTCGCTTGGTTTCCTGGAACCCCTGCAAAGAATTGCAGACATGATCAGTGGCTCCAGTATCTACACACCAGGTTCTGGTAGATACAACCGCTAAACATGTTTCTACGACATTAACGAGAGAGTTACCTTTCTTGAGGAGAGGGCAATCGACCTTCCAGTGTCCTGACTTATTGCACTTGTGGCATCTTCCTTTCGGTTTCTTTGCCACAGCCTGAGGGGTCGGTCGTGGGTAAACCGGAGCATCCTGTGCCTTCGCCTTTCCTGCAGACTTCTTTCTCTTCCTGCCCTTGTGAGGCCTGGAAGGTCCAGCCTGCTCGGCGACTAGCACCTGAGGTGCTTGAGTGAATAAGGCCTCCGCCGACTGAAGCTCTGCAAGCAGTTCTGGAAGAGCCATATGCATCTTGTGCATGTTGTAGTTCAACCGGAACTGATCAAAGCTCTTCGGCAGAGATTGGAGCATAATATCAACCTGGGTTTCCCCGTCAATATAACCTCCCATAACCTCAAGCTCATTGAGCTGCGCCATAACCCTGAGAGCGTGCTCCCTTACGGGTGTGCCCTCGGCCATGCGCGTACTCATCAGAGCACTCAAAGCCTCTTGCCTAGCAGCCCTAGACTGATGTCCGAACAGATCCCTGAGATTGAGAAGTATATCTGCTGCAGTGTCCTTAGACTGATGCTGATGTTGAAGAACATTCGACATAGAAGCCAGAATGTAACACTTCGCCATCTCATCAGCCTTCTTCCACCGAGCATACTCCTCTTTCTCCTGCTCAGGAGCATCAGCCGCCGGCACCGCCGGGCAAGCATCAGTGATAGCAAACTTATAACCCTCAGCAGTCAACACTATGTCTAAGTTCCTCTTCCAATCAATGTAATTAGGACCAGTAAGCTGATTTTCTTTTAGAATGACAGACAACGGATTGAACGACATGATGAATATCCTGAGAATCATGCACATAAATTTTACAGATTAAACACTTTTGAATTTAACTGTTAATATTGATATCCTCAAAACAACATTAACTTAAATCCACCGACATCTATTACACCTTGTGAGAATGCATGCTACGAGGGTCGCCCTACAAACTCGCATTTTGTAAGAGAAGGGCTTTTCTAAGGCCCTCCATAAGTCAAAACCAAATTCATGACGAACGAAATTAATAGTCGGTCTCCATTTGGCCATGCAATAAAATTCAGGGACCCCGAGGGGGGTTAATAAATTTAATCGCATTCTAAGTGAATCCCATTTCTCGGTCCTAAGGTCGTCAAATTTGATTATACGTCATCCGAGGGGAAGCCCGTACGCTCTCATAAGATTTCCTCTAACCGTCTACTTTTAGAAATTTGTCTTGGTAATTTCCTACAATTAATTTTAGCAATGTCACCCGAGGGGGAGCCCATAACTGCAATTAATTTATTTACCGATAAATTAGAAATGGAGGCCTTAGGAATTTTACAATTAACTTTAATTTAAAATCCATAGACTGATGCTGATGTTGAAGAACATTCGACATAGAAGCCAGAATGTAACACTTTGCCATCTCATCAGCCTTCTTCCACCGAGCATACTCCTCTTTCTCCTGCTCAGGAGCATCAGCCGCCGGCACCGCTGGGCAAACATCAGTGATAGCAAACTTATAACCCTCAGCAGTCAACACTATGTCTAAGTTCCTCTTCCAATCACTGTAATTAGGACCAGAAAGCTGATTTTCTTTTAGAATGACAGACAACGGATTGAACGACATGATGAATATCCTAAGAATCATGCAAATATTTTTACAGATTAAACACTTTTTAATTTAACTGCCAATATTGATATCCTCAAAACAATATTAACTTAAAAATGGAGGCCTTAGGAATTTTACAATTAACTTTAATTTAAAATCCCTTCTCAAACTTAGTAGAATTTAATGGGGATTTTTAACTATTTATACAATTCCAAATTAATCTATGTTAATGCAATAATTAATTAACATGCATATTAATTCATGCAATTCTAAATTAATCTATGTCAATGCAATAATTAATTAACATGTTCAATAATTTATGAAATTCTAAATTAATCCATGCCAGTGCAATAATTAATTACATGCATAATTTATTGACACAATTCTAAATTAATTCTATGCATTACATAATTAATTAACATGCATAATTAATCTAGCAATACTAAATTAATCCCATGCAAGAACATAATTAATTAACATGCATAAATAATAATTTAATGGCATAATAAATTTAATTAAATAAATAAATAAATCCACTATTATGGCCATTAAATATTGAGTCTCCTTAAACAAGGAAACTGTGACAGTTCTTTTCCCTGTTCAACTGGAACTCCTTTAAGCAGTAGAATCCTGGTTGATCTTGTACTGCTTGGACAACAAGGCAAAAACACCAGCTACCAGCCGCCACCTGCCGCCGCCACCAGCCACCGCCGGTTCGCCGGCCGCCGCCACCAGTTCGCCGGAAAAACGCCGTTTTGTTTTTTTTTAATTCTTCGAGGCTCGTTGATCTCTTGTGATCTCCCGGTTATCAACACACGATCACAACACGAAAAATATAATTTACAAAATTACATAATTCGATCCTAGATCCAACGAATGGATGTACATGTTTTCTAAACAAATAATTAAATCTATCCGGTCAACCCCCGGGCGAATAATTATTACAAACATTCATCCATAAATTCCTCGACATGCCCGAGGCTTTAAAAACAAATTTAAAACCATACATCACATTCAACAACATTCATCAAACACATAATCGGCCATAATAGTGGATTAACTATTTTCCTGCAAAACCGAGTTATGCAAATATAATCCAATATATGGCTGCGTTTGAACACATCTTGTCAAATAAAGCCGTAAAAATTCGAACTTTGTACAAAACGAATTAACCAAGTGCTCTGATACCACTTGTTGGGATCTGTGAGGATCTCGTTATGTACAAATCACGAATTCAATAGCAAACGTAAACCTATGCGCAGCGGATCTAAAGGTTTGACGTAGAGAACTTACGGCTTAAAATTTATGTAGATCTGGTTGACCACGAACGGTTGACCGCAATTGATTGACCGCAACACGCGTCTTGGGTTGCACGAACAAGATCAGATCAAAACTGGATCAAACGGATGCAAACAGATCAAAACGAAATTTTGCTGCCAGACACCTTCCGGCGGCGCGTGAGGGCGCGTGCGGCGTCGGATTCCGGCGACGTCGGCGGCGATGGAAAGCTCTCGTCGAGACGGTCGTCTGGGTATACTGTACGTCTCAATCGGACTTCCGGTTAGTTCTGTAGGTCAAAATCAATTTCGTCTCGGTTTACCTACAGATCTTCTACTGTATTACTCAATACACCCTTCTTCAACTTGTACCAGTGGAGCAACAAGAAGAAGATAAAGCTCGAATGAGATCTAGAGAGAGAGATGGTTTCACGTGAGAATGAGACTTCTATTCTCTTCTCATGAGCTTAATGATGTATATATAGAGCTACAGTAGGGACCCTAAGGAGATTAGGAAAAGGGCTCCTTAATTAATTAGACTAACTGTGGGCCAAACCCACTCCTCTAATTAATTAAATAATATTAATGGGCCACCAACATTATATTATTGCACTCCCTTTCCCTAGCCCAAATTACATTTGAGACTCCAATAATAATTACTCGATTTACCTCCCCACGTTTAAGATATAATGTCCATTAATTAATTCGATTACTGACAATCAAGAATTAATTAATTTATTATTATTTCACCGAAGCTAGCGCTCGTTCATCACATTCTTATTATGCCGGAATTTAATCCACCTGCAGGGTTTAGCATAACAATCCTTCATGAACTCACTCCGGGGACATCATCAAACTAACGCACATGGTGACCGTAAATATCCTAACAGCACATCCTATATATAATAATATTACCCAAAACAGTAGGAATATTAATCCAGCGAACTGAACCTCACCCATGTGAATCAAAGTAATATATATTATATATATCTGCCTGTTTAATATCTTACGGGTTAAGAGAACGCAGTAATTAACCGAGGCCTAGTTCATTTACGACGATCAGTATAAAATGAACTTCTCCTCTCTGGGATCCTGTTCAATACATAAATGTACTAGTGCAACTAATCAGTCAAGACAAACTGTACAGTTGACACTACAACCGTGCGGATGGGGTGTTCATGTCCATCTAGGTTGTGAACAACTATTCTTGTTCGCAAGTAACTGATAGAGTGATCTTCTGTTCGCCCGATGACGACCCACCCTATCTAAGTGCAGAACAACAGAACGTAGAACTTGTTTAATCTAACATGATTCTCATTCATAAAGGGTAAATGTGTAATATCATGCAAAGCCAAGCTTTCAGTATATAACACTAACAGTAGCAGAGCCAGATTTAGCTTTAGGAGCGGTGGTAGTCGAGGACCAGATTTGGGACTGAGAATGATCGATCTTCTTGGGATTGCGCGAAGAAGTGGCTTTAGAGAAGACAGAGCGACGAGAAAGGGGAACGTGATCCTCATCTTGTTCGAGAGCGACCTCAGCAGCATCGAGAGCCTCCTCAATCTCATCACATGCCTCGAAGGACGGTCGACTACGACGAGTGAGAGGAATGTGATTGAGAATATCATCGCCTGATTCATCGATCAGACGACGAGGGGGAGGCGGAGGAGAAGAGGTGGCACAATCGAAAGGACGTAAAACACTGAGAGGAGTGGGATTGTAGATTTCTTCAACAGAGCGGGAAGGTGAGTGAGGAATAGGCCGACGAGTGGGGAATGATGACATGGCGGTCTCATCTTCATTGGAGTGATGGCTTTGTGCGTTAGAATCGGCGGAATCTGAAAAGTAGAAAGAAAAATTGAGACGAAAAGAGGAAGAGTTAGGATTTTGGAAGGCGAAGAAGGAGGTTTTTTCCATATACGAAACGAGAAGGATTTTGGTAAAAGGAAGAAGCAACAGGGGAAATCAAAAAGCGACAAAATAAAAACACACAAGTACAAAATTAAAGTGTAGGAGACTTACTCATGGTTGCAGTAGGAGGCGGTCGCCGGAAAAAGCTTGAAACTAGTGAAACGAAATCGCCAAAAGCAGGAAAACGCAGTTCGCACAGGAAGAAATTAGGGCACAAGTATGTAGAGGTGAGGAAAACCTTAAAAATTTACCAAGTGCCGTATTTATAAGAGGGCAGAGGAATAAGGTGAAGAGTTAGTGGAGATAGCCGTTAGATAAAAGGAGATCCAATGGTGGGAAGAAATTAAAGAGGCACAAATAACGAAGCGGCACAAATCGCGAGGAGGCATGATGATTAAAGGTACTGAGCGGAAAGGGCATGTGGCAGGCAGAAATTACGCTAATAATAAAAGAAAATAGAGGACAGTTAAAGTGCACCATAAAATCGATCGCGTGGTCGAAGAATGGTGTTGGCATCAACCGAGACAATCGAGAGAGGAGGTCAGGTGTAAGCAGGAGATCGAGAGGTTAGAATGGAGAAGACAGCTCGAATTCACTCTTAGATCGAGTCATTTAGACTCGACCAGAGTGGGGGGGACTAGATGATATGGGATATTATATGCCTAAGGAATAGACCGGTTTACCACATTGGTCGGGCGAGCTCGAGGTCGGGAAAACTGTATTGGTCAAGTGATAATCGACCAAAAGGGAAAAGATAGAGCAGAATAGCAGAACTGGTCGAGGATCGACCTAGCGATGGGGGACTCGATCCGATCGAGCACTCAACAGGCGAAGAGCAGTCGAGAGCGTGGCTTGAACGCGAGAAAGCGCGTGGGCTGTGTTTATAAAATCCTAACAGGATGCGCAGAGAATAATCTCCCTCTGCTCAGAGGGACACGTGGCGAGAGTACATTGGTGCAGAGCAATAGTGGCGATAGCCACCTCTGACACACGCATACTCTGTGTGTACGGACGAGCAGTGCGGGCAGGACAGCTCACAAGATCCGGGCAGCTCCTAGAGCAGGTATCTCACTCCTATATATATAGGAGTGAGTTTTTCTTGTGACTTACGATTTATCCATTCTTTACTTTGGAAAATTGAACAAACACATACTTACTTAAGCATCGGAGGCTCTTAACCGGAAAAACCCCTGGTGTGAGAGTTCTTTGCAGGTACTCGGCGTTCTACCGGTGAGGAGGAGGAAGACGAGCCAATTTCCAGCCGGTCGGAGTGTTTTGCGTTACCAATATCAAGGCTTGGCTATAACTTGGGCACGACTCGAGTAGGGCTAGGGCGCGACTCTCGGACCTTTGGCGTGAGCGGCTTGAACCGAGGCCTTGGCGTACTAGGGCCGGTCTTAGGACATCAAAACACTTATAAATATTCTAAGTGTCATACTACTAAGGTTTGACTATTTTCGGAGCGAGACTAGGGCCTGAGGCCAAAATAAATTCTCGAGTCGAATAGTTATCACTTATAAACATGATGAAGGAAATTCTAAAGAATAATCTAACATACTTAAAGTAATTGAGCATTTAGCATATAAATCAAATAACTTGGAATTTCTGAAAAATACAGATTTTACTTATAGTCGAGCAGTGAAGCCGTTCTGATATTATTACTGATCGGGGCATTATATTCGAGGTTGCCAAAACATAACCGTTCGTGGCCCCATTCACCTCCTTAAAAAAACAAGTTTTTAAAATTGTTAAGATACTTGAAATCTATGAGCTTAGAAAATTAATTTGATATATGTTTTTGTCCTATTATCATTATTTTAACTAATCAACAATAAAGGAGAAAACATACCTTGTAAGATAATACTCGCAAAACCGTTCACAAAAATGTCTCTGTTTATTCATTTATTTTCTTTTTCTCTGTTGGTAGCTATAATTTGCAACCCAACACTATTTATAGAGTAGGCTAAGACGGTCAAGATTAGTATCTCTCTTTCTTTTGGATAAGTACTTATCTTTTGGATGAGTATTATATGTGATAAATGTTTAAAAATCAAAACGAACTTGGTGTTGGATGAGTATCTCTCTTTCTTCAAATTTGTTGTAGCAAATTATTTTATTTTTTTACCAAGTACCGAATCAAAAGATTCGTTCTCCGAGTCGATCTCTTGAGGAAGACGATTCAGAATTTAGCGTTGGTCTTGATCACACACGAAAAGAAAATAAGTCCTAAACACTTAATTACGATTGGTTTGGGAAATTAACTAAAACAAACTAGAACTAGAAAAGCAATTTAAAGAAATAACAATTAAATTTCTAGAGAAAAAGAAGAAGTTCTAGGGGTCGGGAAATCTCATCAAGTCCTAAATTATGTTGAACGCTTATTTGTTCGGTTACGATATTTAACAAGCCTACACGTCTAGAGGGCTATGCCCAATAACTCTTTGTAACAAGAATGGCTCAAACAACTCCCCCACACTTAAACCTTTGTTCGTCCCGAACAAAAAGAAAAGAAAGGAAAAGACGCAAACCTAAACCGAGCATGGACAACAGCCATTAACAAGATAGCCTCAACACGTTTAACTTCAACAATGAGAATTCAAATGGCACATACGAACATAACACGACTACATGCTTGATCGCTAAACTTTGATATGACGTCCTCTCAAGTATGGGAATGTATATGTGTGCCTCACTCAGATTCTTATACAGATAAAGATAGGTGCACTCAAATTGGTCGATATCAAGTTTAATCATATGTTTGCCCATTGTCTAACTTCTACTCTAAACCAATCAAAATCGAAACTAGTTAATCAAAAGGTCTTTCAGGGTTGTAACGTAGGCTCTTTGGATAGGTAGGATAAATATAGGCTAAGTGGCTCGAATATACAACTCAAACTCCTAACCCAAGAACTACAAGCTGAACCGGTTGCTCAAACATACCGGATCATCCCCCCACACATCTCCTAAAACCACACGCTTCACCCAATTATTCCCTTTCTTTTTTCTTTTTTTCTTCTTTGTGTAAACCTTTTTGGACATTTATAATCCATTCGGCTACACCTTTTTTTTTCATTGAATATAAACACAACTCCAACAGTCATCCCTTCCAATTCTTAACCCGCAATACCAACAACGTCATCATCATGAGGTTATCAATAAAAATCACATAAGGGTAAAAAATGGGAGACTAGGGAATAATTTGCAGAAAAAGAAAAGGATAGAAAAATTCAATAAATGGCTTAATCATATTCACCACTCACAATCCTAATTGATTCATTTCAATGCAAACTCAAGGCAAGTTCTAATCAAACAAGAGCACGAACCAATGTATCTCAAGAACAAATAAGGCTCAAACCTCACCAGACAAATATATGAATGTCAATCAAAACCATTAACCAAGCAGTTCATCACGCTATGCCATATATAACCAACATCACAACTCATCGAATTCATTAAACAAGTTTCAACTAATCTTGAAACTTCCAAAGTCCATAATCACAAAACACACAAACTGACACAAGACCACAAAACTCAAAATAAAGGACAGAAAGGGTAAAAAATGGGAGACTAGGGAATAATTTGCAGAAAACGAAAAGGATAGAAAAATTCAATAAATGCCTTAATCATATTCACCACTCACAATCCTAATTGATTCATTTCAATGCAGACTCAAGGCAAGTTCTAATCAAACAAGAGCACGACCAATGTATCTCAAGAACAAATAAGGCTCAAACCTCACCAGGCAAATATATGAATGTCAGTCAAAACCATTAACCAAGCAGTTCATCACGCTATGCCATATATAACCAACATCACAACTCATCGAATTCATTAAACAAGTTTCAACTAATCTTGAAACTTCCAAAGTCCATAATCACAAAACACACAAACTGACACAAGACTACAAAACTCAAAAGAAAGGACAGAAAGGGTAAAAAATGGGAGACTAGGGAATAATTTGCAGAAAACGAAAAGGATAGAAAAATTCAATAAATGCCTTAATCATATTCACCACTCACAATCCTAATTGATTCATTTCAATGCAGACTCAAGGCAAGTTCTAATCAAACAAGAGCACGACCAATGTATCTCAAGAACAAATAAGGCTCAAACCTCACCAGGCAAATATATGAATGTCAGTCAAAACCATTAACCAAGCAGTTCATCACGCTATGCCATATATAACCAACATCACAACTCATCGAATTCATTAAACAAGTTTCAACTAATCTTGAAACTTCCAAAGTCCATAATCACAAAACACACAAACTGACACAAGACTACAAAACTCAAAAGAAAAGACAGAAAGGGGAAACAACTCAAAAAGTAAAAAAAGAGAAAAGGTGTGCAAACCAAAGATGCATCGAGTAGAGTAAGCATTCTCATGCGAGCCGCTCGCTCGTGCTCAACCCAGAATCTAGATCTTTCACGTTCATCTGAATTCCCCAGCTCGAGCTCTCGAACTCGTTCCATCCAAGAAAACCACAAAATTCCAAAACTCCAATTATTCAATGATCAAACTAAAAAAAACATAAAGGAAAATATCTAAGAAAGCAATAAATAACACTTGGGTTGCCTCCCAAGAAGCGCTTGTTTAACATCATTAGCTTGACGAAACCTATGAGGAACTAAGCCGGGGTCCAAAAACAAGTGACGATCGTGCCACGCTTTCGTATTCTCTAGCAGTGGTAGCATGGGCAGTGTGGCATGACTGCAAACCAGGTGGGCTCGGGTGGCAATATCCTTGTGAACAGAGCATGAGCACCAAGGATGGTAACGAAACGGCTCACAGCTCTTCTCATCAAACCTCCACAATCAACCTCACGGAATATAAGAGTGTCTGTGGAGCATGTCGAGCTAAATGAAGACTTCTCGACAGTTGGAGGGATGGCTCAAGTGAGGTACTCTCGAATTTGGACCTAGGAGTTTCCTCCATCAGGATATCACCCTCAATCTCTGGGAGCGCATCTTCCCCTTCTTCAGTCTCGCCCACGTGAATCTGATAGACATTGATAGTGGGCTCATCGACTTGCGGCTCAACGGATTGGATGTGTTCTATTATACCGTCAAGCTGCACCACCAACTGAGTGCATCCACCCTCAATCTCCTCCAGTTGAGTAGTTTGGGCCAACACAAGAGCAAGAATAAGATCGAGTTTTTCATCAACCGTTAAAGCGTTCCCCCGATGCTCATTATCTACGAGGGAATCAGAAGAAGAATTGTAAACTCGGTCCTCCATAACTCGAATACGTTCTGCTAGGTTCTCGATTCCGGCCTCAAGGTTTTTCTTTCGGGCTGCTTGGGAGGTCAGAATATCGAGAATCCGATCAAGCTTAGCATCCGACTCTGAGGAGTCCACGGGGGACTCATATTGAAGTGAATAAGATTTCACCCAGGCTCCTTCAACTCGAACGGCCACTGGACCTGTAAGAACCCAACGCCGGGAGGGGTCCCGGCGTCGGGCCTCCGACGCTCAAGTCAGAATCACTCCAAATCTCAAGTGTAGTAATGAATGTAGAGAGAGTCAGAGAATGAGATACCTTACCCCCCTTTTATAGGGGGACTGTACCTTATGGCCCAAGTTGGGCTTGTCCAATAGCGTCGTGCCACGTGTCCTAGCCATGTGTAGGCATATTGTTCAATATATTCCTCTCTTATCCATTAGGACTGGTCTAGTATATGATATCCTATATCATCTAGTCCCCCCCACTCTGGTCGAGTCTGAATGACTCGATCTAAGAGTGAAATTCCTCTTCGAGCTGTTTCCGTCAACCTGCCACTGAGGTTGTAATTTGAATAAACAATCGACCGCCAAATAGTCACCAAATCTCCAAATGAGCATCGGGACCCCAAATGAATACCGAATGACCACTAAGGTCAAACACCGAAAGACCCACCACTGAGGTCGAACACCGAAAGTTGATCGACCACTGAGGTTGAAAATCGAGACACCCGCCACTGGGGTCGAACACCGAAAGTTGATCGACCACTGAGGTCGAAAATCGAGAGACCCCCACTGGGGTCGAACACCGAAGAGAAAAGCAAAGATGCAAAGAAGGAACAAAAACACGAAAAACAAACAAAAATAAAGAGAAACACAGAAAATAAAATCAACACCAAAACTAGATATCCTACTTGCCTTCCCCGGCAACGGCGCCAAATTTGTTGTAGCAAATTATTTTATTTTTTTACCGAGTACCGAATCAAAAGATTCGTTCCCCGGGTCGATCTCTCGAGGAAGACGATTCAGAATTTAGCATTGGTCTTGATCACACACGAAAAGAAAATAAGTCCTAAACACTCTAGTTACGATTGATTTGGTGAATTAACTAAAACAAACTAGAACTAGAAAAGCAATTTAAAGAAATAACAATTAAATTTCTAGAGAAAAAGAAGAAGTTCTAGGGGTCGAGAAATCTCATCAAGTCTTAAACTATGTTGAACGCTTATTTGTTCGGTTACGAGATTTAATAAACCTACACGTCTAGGGGGCTATGCTCAATAACTCTTCGTAACAAGAATGGGACAAACAACAGGATCGACATAGGTGTTTTAGATTAACAGATTGATAGGACTATACTTGTAAAAGCAGAAGCTTTAAGTATAAGTGGAAGATTGCTGGTGTTATATACTGAAAGTTTGGATTTGGATTATATTTACACTTTATCTTTGTTGAATGCGAATTGTTGACATCCAACTCTAAATCATCCATTGGGGATGCGCCACATGGATAATCAAGTGGAGGACCGAGATCAGCGATACGTCAGACAGTGAACAGACCGACTTCGGTCACCCGAGAACAAAAGAACAAAAGAAAAGTCGACTTCCCCGCACGGACAGTCAAACGATGTCAGTAGAAAGCCCAGATCGTCAAGCACCGAGGTCTACCCGACAAGAAAAAGATACCCATCAATTAGCTGTCAGCCGGCACGTGCTCTCATCATTGCTCTCAGACCCACTTGCAGGATAGTTTGCCCTATACCGTCAACTCGCATTAAATGCCGCCGAATCTCCTCAAAAAACGAGCCGAATGTTACTATAAATAGCCTCATTTAATCCAATACGAGGATCTTTTTTCGGCACATTAAATTCCAGTATTAAACATCTCGATTCCACTGAAAACGAACTTCTTGTACTCAAAAACCGACTTAAAGATATCTGATAAAATCCTATTCTCTGCATATTATCTCGTTCATTACGTATCAATATCGTTGTTAAATTTCGTATAACAACAATTTGGCGCTAGAGGAAGGGGTCCATAATAGGAGTTAATTTTTGAATCCAGCAAAAGAAAACATTTGTTCAACCGTCACCTTTGTTCAACTCGAACGAAAATGTCTCAATCGGGGCAAGACGACCAAACGACGAGAGACAGCGCAAACCGCTGCGCAAATCAATCCGTCGGCAAGACCAACGCAGTGCCGACAATACCGGACTTAGCCACACTCTTCCAGAATCCGGAGTTTGCAAGAGAGTTCTCCACCTTGTTGGCACAAACCCTCCACGGAATGTCAAGTGCGCCACTGGGAAAGTCCATCGCTCCGATAACGCCTGCGAGACAGAGAGCCCGACCAATGCAAGAAAGCAACGACAACCACGCTGCATCGCACGCAATGTCTCAGCCACGTGATAACAACCCATAGGGACTGCCGGCGGGAGCCGCCGTCCTGCCGGGAGAGAACATATAGGAGATGACGGCGGACAGCCATTCTGGGCACGCCAGAACAGTCGTCGCCGTAGCTCGGCCGTTGTTTCAACAGCCTGAAAACCCGATCGACTTGCGGCGATAGATCGAGAAAAATCGGTCCGCAAGACGTGGCACCTCGGAGGTGGAAGCGTTGAGAAGAAGAGTCGTCGAAGTCGAAGCTCAGCACACCACTCAGGTCAGACCCCCGACAAACTTCCACACCTCGAAACCTGGCCACGTGTATTTAGAAATCGACTCGCCCCTAGCACCCAAGCTGACGACAGGCCCTCTACCCGGGAAAGTTAACGACCCACAAATCGGACTCTACGATGGGACCTCGGACCCGGACACTCATCTAGGTCATTACACTTCGTGGATGGACCTACATAGGGCCACCGACGTCCTGAGATGTCGCACGAAGGCCTAAAAATGGTATTATTCGATGCCAGCCTAGTCCATTTGCTACTGGCACCAACTCAGGTCGACCCTCAGATCCCACTTCATCGGGGCCCAAGTCTGTCTCATCCCCAAGGAGTCAATCACGATTATTATTCAGCGGGACGAAGAGAGCTTAAAGCATTACATCAATGAGCGCGTGCAAAACATGGAACCCTGCCATCCGGAGACACTTTTAGTCTCCCCCATAGCGGGTTTGAAGCCCGAAGCCAATGTTCCGATGGGCACTTTGCCAGAACAAACCCAACACATTTCAGGAATTCTTGGCCCGAGCTCAACAACACGTTATAGTCGAAGAGTCCATGTCTGTACCTGATGGGTCTACTTCTGGATCTGGAGTAAACCGGTGGTTGTGAGCTCAGATCTGCTTGAACCGTCTTTAAACCGTTGCTAGACCGCAAGAATACCTGCAAAAACTCAACGCCGGAAGTGTTTCCGGCGTAGAGCCTCCGACGCTCAAGTCAGTATCAGAGTGATGAAAGGGGCTGCGCAGCAGCTATGGGGGAGAGTGGGAATGAATGAGAGTTAGGGTTTAGGGTTACCTCATCTCCTTTATATAGGAGTGAATACTCACATGAAGTGTCCAAAATGCCCAAATCGGTAGACCTAGAAGGTCCAAAATGCCCCTGTCGATTCGTCTCCCCTTTGCTGCTGAGTCATCGCCAGATTCCTTCTTATCCTTGGTAAAATATAGAGCTTTAGATATGTTACAAGTGTGGCGAATCGACCTCACCATTCTGATCCTTGAGATATACAAAGTCGTCCTCGAGCATTAGGAGGTCGACTTATGAATATATGCGATCCCCGAGGCCACCTGGTTTAACTCCCTGCAGTGGTCGTTTCTTAGAGAGTCGTCATGAGGAAGTCGACTAATGGAAGTCGACTTAGAGTATCTGGATGGTCGGGGATTGCCTTCTTGATGTCCTTGTAGTGAGAGGTCGACTAGACAAAGTCGATAGTTAGAGGTCGACTTTAGGGAGTCGACTAGACTGATTTCTGCCTCTTATTGCTTGTTTCTGGTAGAGTCGACTTGAATATGTAGACGAGTCACTTTGACATGTGAGTCGTTCAAAGGGCTCACCGCTCGAGTGGAAAACCTCTTAAACCGGGTTATCCTTATATGACTATATCATCTAGTCCCCCCCGAAAATTACTCTAAACAGTCGACTGTTTAAGAGTAAATTTGGTACTCGACTTCTTTTATTAACTATACTCGTTCTCTATTTCTCGACATCAAAAGCTCTACCGCTGAGGCTGTTCAATACTGTGGGGGTTTCATCATTGCCTTCTAGGTCATTCTGACAACCTGACACCTTTTCCCTCTTCCTTTCCAAATTTCGAATTTCAAATTCATAATTATCACATCACTTTAAATCCGCCGCCTCGAATTCCGCAACTCATCCGAACCGTTGATTCCAATTAAATCTAAAGGCTAGGATCCTCCTGCCTCTTGTATAAATATCTTCCCCCTCAGTTCCAAATCACTTTTCACTTTCTCGAATTCTTCTGAGCTTTCGAATCTCTCCGGCAATAAAGCGCTTCCGAGCTTTATCGGCAATCCCTTCTCCGGCAACCGCAAGTTTCAAGTCTTTCAACGACGATCATGTGTAAGTATTATGCTCTTTGAACTTTTTTGCTTTCTTCTTTTTTCTTCGATTTTTCATGATTTTTTTGCACTTCTGGGTTTTTCTGATCTGGAGCGCCTTTGCATGTTCTTCATGTTCTTAATACTTTCTTGTCTCTTTGAGTTAGATCTTCTTTTCTTAGGAATTTTCTCGAGTTTTCTGTTTGTCACCGCCTTACCCTCCCCGGTTTTTATCGCGTGAGTCGGGCTTTTCATTAAGTCGTCTTATGTTAGATATCGATATGCACTATAACCTTCTCTTCTTCGCTAAGTCGAGCATCATTCCGCGGTTCCATCTTCCTTGAATCTGTTTTCTCGTCGTTTTCCTTCTATTCCTCTAGCTCGACTTGTGATGGTTTCCTCGAGTCGACTTGTGTTAACCCTTGCTTCATGCTGACTTCATTTCTCCTAATCGACTTTTCTTTCGTTTCTTTTTCTAGGTTCTGATACCGACTCTTCACCCGATACTGTCGAACGCTTGATCGACGCCGGCGCTCAATCATCTGATTCGGTACAAATAGTCGGCTTCAAACCAGCCGATCAGTCTCCGAATTCTCATTCGGATGTTTCTTCTTTCGGCATCGACCAAGATGCTATTAGACAGGCATGGATGTCGGGTGTCTTGACTGAAGATCCTGAGTCTTCACGTGCCAATAAGTCTCCTCGTCTCGACCTCATTCCTCGAGGTATTCCCCTTAGGATTTTAGATTTACCTGTATATAGAGCTAGTCCTCCTTCTTTTCCAATAATCGCGCCTCTCCTCGAGGTTCGGAATGTTGTATCTGTAGCATGTCCTTTAGCAAAAATAGCTGTTTTAAATCCTTTTTGTTATGCCTCTGCAGCCGAGGTCGAGGGCTTCAGGGCATTCAGCGGACTTCCCGCCGATTGGGAATTGGTCATTCCCCGTCCTAATGACGACTTCGCTAAACCCCCTCCTGGCTTCTATACCTTCTTTATTGATCAAGTGCTATTCGGCCTTCGTTTTCCTATTCAACCCGAGCTTCGTGCAATTAGCGATTTGTATGATGTACCCATAAATCAGTTTTCGCCCAATGCCCTCCGTATTATGATCGCGTTCATCGTCGTCTCCAGAATAAAGCTTCAATATTTTTCCCCCGAGTTTCTTTTTTATTGTTATAGTTATAGATTCATAAAGGACGCCCATTGTCTGGGTCGTCGTGCTGGAGTCACTTTTCTTGATGACCTTTCTTCGAACGTGACGAGGTGGAAATCTAAGTTTGTCTTTATTCGACCTGCCTCCGGTTTGTATCCATACCCGAATACTTGGATTACGTCCAAAGTTAAACAAAATAAGCGACCGCCATCTTCTATGTTCGAGTCGATGCTGGCCGAGCTCAATAAATATACCTTCATGGCTCGCCCGCTGATCAAGGAGTTATCCCTCCTTAACCATGTTGGTCTCGTTGTCGACGAGAATCTTCCTCGTCTCGACGATCCTCGTAAGTGGTTTTCATGCCTTCACTATTTTACCTTTATGCTGGTATCTGATATCTGATGTTCTTTTGTAGATTCTGTTCTTGCTCGGTTCGAGAAGTCTTCGGCGGCTCGACCCACCCCTCCGAAGAAGCCCGATTTCGTCTCGGGATCTGACGCAGGAGAGGCGGCAGTCGAGACGACTGCCTCGAAGAAAACGAGGGCCGTGCCTCCGCCTGCGGGGAGTCAGAAGAAAGCTTCCGGCTCGATTCCCCGAAAGCGGGTCCAAGATACTGGCGATGTCACCCTTGTCCCCAGCTCGCTCAAGCGCCAAAAGAAAGACAAGGGTAAGGCAGTCGAGCAAGTTCCTGCTCCTCCCGGACAGCTCGAGACGGTAACCCTCGAGAGGCCCTCCCGACTTTGGGATCATCCCCATCCGCACGAAATCGCCAAATATTTCGACTCCGTCATTCCTGCCGCCGACAAGGAACGCGCCGCCCGTGACCCCTATGACCGTGCGAGTCGTGCGCTCCTTTGCTTCTCCCGGGTAACTATCTTTGCCTTCGATCGATTATTTCTATAGTTTTTGATCTCCTCTACTAACTTTGTTAACTCACGGTTCTTCTCAGTTCATGGCTTTTATTATGCCATCTCTTCTCGAGGACACCGCCTCGCCCGACTCCGACATTCGTGCTTACAAGAAAAAGTACGAGGATCTGCTTCTCGAGGTCGAGAAGAAAGACGATGACCTCCTTGCCGCCAATGCCCTTGTCGCCAAACTCAAGACCGAAAAGGCTGCCGCCCTCTCCAAGGTCGACCAGCTTCAAGCTGACCTGGCGAAGTCGGCTGATGACGCCCTGGTCGAGAGAGAGGGGGGGATACTCGAGGGACGCAGGACTTTTCTAAAGTCCCCCATGGGTTCTGTGTTCCTCGAGCATTATCGTCAAGAAATCGTGAATTTATTCTGCAACTCTCCTGCCTTTCTCGACAAACTCTGCCCTGCTGCTCTCCAGTACTTTAATTTTACCTTTGATGCATGGGAGGCAGCGGCGAAGGGCACAGAGTGTGAGGGTCGGCTCGATCGTGAGGAGGTCAAGAAAACACTCCCCTTCCCTGACGGCTATAGGGGCGATGCGACTCTCCCCTCGGACTATCCCTGGTGGACCGGTCTCGTGGCGAGGGCCATTCGCAAGGCCGATTTGGGTGGTCGTCTCGAGGTCCCTCCTTCTCCCTTGGCCAGTCCGACAGACTTAGTCGGGCCAAGTGGAGAAGATGACGAGGGGCCTTTTGAGGTCGAGGGGAATGAAGGACAGGCCGAGGGAGGGGAGGGTGACGAGCCGGCTAGGGTGGATGAAGGCGATGATGGTGAGAGGACCGAAACAGTCGTGGCCGGGGATGATGATGAGGCGGAGAAGTCTGATGCTGATTCTTAATTTTTTTGTTGTGTTTTGCTGCTTTTTCCTTTGTCGCTCTTGGCCTATTTTCAAGTATTGTAAAGGTCGAGAGGACTATTGATGTAATGAATTTTTGGATTAATATAATCTTCTTTTCTTCTCATTGCTTGTGTTTACTGCATTTCGAATTATTTTGCTGTTACTTCCTGCGTATCTTCTCCCCAACCCTTCTTGCGAGCTGGTCGAAGTCGAGCAATAGTTTGAACAGCTTCATAGCTGTGAAACGATTAAGTTTTTCAACTCGTCTCCTCCCAACCCTTCTTGCGAGCTGGTCGAAGTCGAGCAATAGTTTGAACAGCTTCATAGCTGTGAAACGATTAAGTTTTTCAACTCGTCTCCTCCCAACCCTTCTTGCGAGCTGGTCGAAGTCGAGCAATAGTTTGAACAGCTTCATAGCTGTGACACGATTAAGTTTTTCAACTCGTCTCCTCCAACCCTTCTTGCGAGCTGGTCGAAGTCGAGCAATAGTTTGAACAACTTCATAGCCGTGTCGATAGTTTGTTATCTAGATGTGTATCAAATTTGATTGTTCGAGAATATTCATTCTTGTCAACGCGTCCATTATATAATTGTGTTTACCGATGTTATGAGTGAGATTTGCGACTTGCTCGAGGTTCCGCTCGAGAGTGCCGATTGTTAATGATTGTGCTAACCGACTTCATAGTCAAAGGCTTCGTAGCCTGCTCGAGATTCCGCTCGAGAGTTTTACAACTTCGTAGTTGTGTTAGTCGACTTCGTAGTCGAAGGCTTCGTAGCCTGCTCGAGATTCCGCTCGAGAGTTTTACAACTTCGTAGTTGTGTTAGTCGACTTCGTAGTCGAAGGCTTCGTAGCCTGCTCGAGATTCCGCTCGAGAATTGTACAACTTCGTAGTTGTGTTAGTCGACTTCGTAGTCGAAGGCTTCGTAGCCTGCTCGAGATTCCGCTCGAGAATTTTACAACTTCGTAGTTGTGTTAATCGACTTCGTAGTCGAAGGTTTCGTAGCCTGCTCGAGATTCCGCTCGAGAGTTTTACAACTTCGTAGTTGTGTTGGTTGATTTCTCAATCTTTGGAAAGTTAGCCGGCTTCATAGCCGTTTTGAAAAATTCAATTTTTCATGCAATCATATTGAAGTCGACTCATAAATGTAAGAAACATAATTGAAGCATAAACAAATTCATTTCATCATTGAATTCAATTCAATCATTGTTCAGTACAAAGAGTAATTTGTAATATTGCCTTAAGCGTAAAAGCGTTTGAGGTGAATCACATGCCAGGATCGCGGGAGTTGTCGACCTTCTCCGTCCTCGAGTTCATATGCGCCCCTCTCGAGCACCTTTGTGATGGTGTAGGGTCCTTCCCAGTTTGCTTCGAGCTTGCCGACATGTTTGAGGGCATCGGCCCGTTTGAGGACAAGGTCTCCAACTTGAAATCGTCTGGTCTGGACCTTCTTGTCGAAGGCTGCTCGCATTTTCTGTTTGTACTCGACGGAACGTACCCAGGCTTTCTCTCGACCCTCCTCGATTTGGTCTAGGGCTTCTTCAATCATTTCTTCATTTTTTTATTCCTCATAGAATTTTGATCTGTGGGAGTCGAGGCCGACTTCAATTGGCAGTAACGCATCCATCCCATAGACCATGTGAAAGGGGGATTGTCCCGTCGAACTTCTCGGAGTCGTCCTGTAGGCCCATAGAACTGTTGTCAACTCGTCGACCCAAGCGCCCGACGCTTTCTCCAGTCGTTTTTTCAATCCTTGGAGGATAGTTCGATTAGTCACTTCAACTTGCCCGTTTGCCTGTGGATGTGCGACTGACGCAAATCTTTGTTTGATTCCCATGTCGAGGCACCATGCTTAGATCCGTCTCCCTTGGAATTGAGTTCCATTGTCTGAAATTAACACTTTCGGAATTCCAAATCGGCAGCAAATATTGTTGAACAAGAATTGTATCATCTTTTCTTCAGTGATTCGTGCTAAGGGTTCCGCCTCGACCCACTTACTGAAATAGTCGACTGCGACCACGAGAAACTTCCTTTATCCCGTCCCCATTGGCAATGGTCCCACCAAGTCGATTCCCCATTGAGCAAAGGGAATTGGGGAGTTGATCGTCGTCATGTACTCTGCCGGAATGTGAGTGATTTGGCCATGGCGCTGGCACTTCTCGCATTTCTGAACTAATTGCTTGGCCGCTGCTCGAATTTTGGGCCAATAGTATCCTGCTCGCAGAGCTTTGCCCGTTAAAGCTCGAGATCCGATGTGCGCCCCGCAACATCCTTCATGGATTTCTTTTAGGACATGGACACCTTCTTCTTCAGACACGCACCTCAAATGTGGTCCAACCATCGATTTCTTGTAGAGGATCCCGTCGACTTCGAAATATTTGCTCAAATATCGAGCTGTTTTTTCCGCCTCTTGCTTGTCTCCTGCAGGGATGCGACCCTTCAAGAGTTCTCGAATCGACTTTCTCCAATCATCCTTCTCGTCAACTTCCATAGTTTCATTTAGGACGCTTCCCTCGAGGTGCATCGTGGTGATGTGATTTCCCACTTTCCCTTCATTCGAGCTCGCAATTCGTGCGAGCCAGTCGGCTCGTTTATTCTCTTCTCGAGGGATTTGTGTTAATTCGAACTTCTCTAATCCTTGTATCAAGTTTTGCACTTCCTCGGCATATTTCGACATTCTCTCCTCTTTGATCTCGCAGTTTCCCAACACTTGTCCGACGACGAGTTGCGAGTCGGAATGTGCTGCGATTTCTGTTGCTCCGCCTCCAATCGCCAGTTGTATTCCCTTGATAAGTGCTTCGTATTCGGCTTCATTATTCGAGGCTTTAAACCCCATTCGAATCGCGAAATCGAGTTGCTCGCCTTCAGGGGAGACAAGGACGACACCCAAACCCGATCCTTTTGCGGACGAGGACCCATCAACATGCATCGTCCATTTCCTCTCTTCTCCTTTGGTTCCTTCTTGAATGAAGTCAGCGAGAGCTTGCGCTTTGATAGCTCGCCTCGGCTCGTACTTGATAGAATACTCGCTTAGCTCCACTGCCCATTTCACGAGTCGACCTGAGACTGTAGGTCGACCCAATGTTTCTCCCAGCTGAAAGTTTGTTCTCACCGCAATAGTATGGTTCAGAAAATAAGGTCTCAGCTTCCTAGCCGTTATCACCAGCGTCAAGGCAGCTTTCTCGACTTCAGGGTATCGTGCCTCCGCACCCTGGAGCACTCGACTCGTATAATAAATCGGCTGCTGGGAACTCCCGTCTTCTCGTAGCAATACTGAACTTAGAGCGAATTCTCCCACTGAGATGTATAGAATCAACTCGTCGCCAGGCTCTGGTTTGGTTAATAAGGGTAGCTCACTCAGGAATTCTTTCAGCTTTTCAAAGGCCTTCTGTGCCTCATCGCTCCACTTGAAAGTCGTCGTCTTCTTTAGCAGCTTGAAGAAAGGGAAACTCTTTTCTGCCGCTCGAGCAATGAACCTGCTCAGGCCCGCTATCCTTCCTGTTAACACTTGGACTTCTCTAACGTTTCGTGGTGGAGTCATGTCGAGTATGGCCTTCACTTTTTCTTGGTTCACCTCGATGCCTCGTTCCGTGACCACGTAGCCAAGAAATCGTCCCGCCTTTACTCCAAAGGCACACTTGCTTGGGTTCAACTTCATCCCGAACGCCCTAAGGGTATTGAAGGTTTCCCTTAAGTCGTCTGGGTGTGAAGTCGAGGATTTACTCTTTACCAGAATATCATCAACGTATACTTCCATGTTCCGGCCGATTTGAGGTTTGAACATTCGATCCATCAATCGTTGGTAGGTTGCTCCTGCGTTCTTGAGGCCAAAGGGCTTGACAACATAGCAATATGTCCCCTTGCTCGTCACGAAACTCACTTTACTCTGGTCCTCCGGTGCCAAAGGAATTTGATGGTATCCCTGCGACGCGTCCATCATGCTCAACAACTCGCAGCCAGCTGTGGAGTCGACTAGCTGATCGATCCTTGGCAAGGGGTAATGATCTGTAGGGCACGCCAGGTTCAAGTCGCGGAAGTCGATGCACATACGCCATTTGTTCAATGCCTTCCTCACCATAACTGTATTAGATATCCACTCGGGGAATTGGATCTCCTTGATATGTTTGGCTTTCAGTAACTTATCCACCTCGACTTCGATTGCTGTCGATTTCAGCGCCGTGGTGCCTGAGTCGCTGCTTCACAGGTTTTCTGAGGGGGTCGACGTTGAGTTTGTGCTCCATCACTTCTGGGTCGATTCCAGTTAGTTCTTCAGGCGAAAAGGCGAATATATCCCTGAATTCTTTCAACAATCCCACCAACTGTTCTCGCAATTCGTCCTCTAATTCTCTCCCGACTTTGGTGGTTTGTTCTCTCGACTCCCCAATTTGAATCTCCATCAATTCCCCGTGGGGCTCGAGGTCACTCCCTCTCGGCCTTTTCTCGCTCGTCATTGGTTTTTTGCCTTCTTTGATTTCGGTACGCTGATTGGTTTTGACTGCGATTTGGTAGCATGTTCTCGACAACTTTTGATCTCCTCGAGCTTCTCCCACTCGATCTCCTACTGGGAACTTCAGCTTCATGTGATAGGTTGACACAACTGCTTGAAACGCGTTGAGCGCGGGTCTCCCCAGAATCACGTTATAAGCCGACTCGACATCAACCACAACGAATCTCACCATTTTGACTTTCCTCAAGTCACCCTCCCCTAGGACGACAGCGAGCATGGTTTCTCCTAGGGGAGCGACTTCTGAGCCGTTGAATCCGAAGAGTGATGTGTGTAGGGGCGTCAGTTCAATGTCAAGCTCCATCCTTCTGAGGCAGTCGTAAAAAATCACGTTTACTGAACTCCCTGTGTCGACAAACACCCGTTGCACTTCGTATCCTGATATCTGTGCTGTTATCATCAGGGCGTCGTTATGCGGCCTCTCGACTTCACCGACATCTGCTGGTCCAAAGTTCATTACTGGTCCACTTTCCTCAACTTGTTGCACCTCGACCTTCGCATATCGGCCCCGAGCATAGGCCTTTCTCGCCCGATTCGAATCTCCATCAGTCGACCCTCCGAAGATCATGTTGATGACTCCTCTTTTTGGTGGGAGTTCTTCCTTTTCCGGCGATCTCGCCCTCTTGCGAGGACTCTTACTCCGTTCTCGTCTCCTATTCGTCCTCTCCCGGTCCTTATATATAAACTCCTTCAGGTGACCCGCTTTTATCAACCTTTCAATCTCGTCTTTTAAGTGTCGACAGTCGTCAGTGTTGTGCCCATAGTCTTTGTGGAATCGGCAGTATAAGTTGCTTTTGGGCTTCAAAGGTCCATCTTTCCTCGTCCGCGGCCATCTCACCACATCGTCGCGGATTTCCCTCTCCATAACCTCCAAAATTCTCGCATGGGGAGCCGACAGGGGTGTATATTGAGTTGGTCTCCATCCTCTAGACCTGCCTTCACCTCTATCAGCTCTCGGGGACCCTCTCCTATCTCCTGTCGACTTCTTTTCCTTCCTATCGTCTCGATTGTCGGCTTGAGACATCTTCACGCTTTGCAAGTAATCGGCTTCGGCCTCCTCGACATTCATGTATTTGGCACATCTTCCCAGCACTTCGTCGAAACTCCTACCAGGTCGTTTGGCCAAGGAATTCTTACACAACCCTGGCAGCAGTCCTCTCGTCAACCCTCCCGACTTGATTTCCTCTGTCGCCGTTGGGCATTCGACACACGCCTTTGTAAATCTCGCCACATATTCTCGTAACGACTCGCCTTTCTTCTGTTGCATACTAATTAACGAGAGGTAAGATTTCTCCTGCACCCTCACACTTGCGAACTGGTTAAGAAAACTCGAGCTGAACCCATCAAAATCCCGAATCGACCCTGCTGGAAGTTGATGGAACCAATCTTGGGCCGACCCCGTCAAAGTCGTCAGGAAGGCACGGCATTGTACTGGGTCGCTGTAACGATGAAGTACGGCCATATTCTCAAAGCTCCTCAAATGTCGAGATGGATCTGTGGTACCGTCATACCATATGTTCAGCTCCTTGAAGCCTTTGGGTAAGTCGGCTCTTAGGATCTGCTGTGAGAATGGGTGTTCTTTTGTTCCTCTACTCTTCCTCCCATCGACTCGAGCTTGCAAGTCGCGAACCTGCGCCAGCAGCTGCTCTAACGTCTCGTCCCTCGCCTGTGGATTAACAGTTCGAATGGAGGATTCCTCTTCGTCTATCCTTCTGTTCTGTTGCACATTCGACTGGGCTTGTTGCTCGCCGCGCGGCTGCTGCTCGACTCGAGGGGGGTACTCGACGCGAGGCTGGTGCTCGACTCGAGGTGGACACTCGACTCGGGGTTGCTGTTCTACTGGCGCTATCTGCTTCATCTGGGCCGCCACGACTTCAGCAATCATTTTCTGCATTTCACTCCTCGTCATTGTCAGAGTCTGTTCCTCGACGCGAGGTTGTGTCTGCTCCGGAATCTCCTGTATCTGTTTTCCCTCGCGTCGAGAGGCCTCCGTTGACTCCTTCTCTCCATCTGGGTTAGGGTTTTGACTTGTTCCTGCCTGAGTCAATACTTGTAACTTTACGCCGGTTGGGGTCACAGGCGTTTCTCCGCCCAACGTCAGCCCGGGTGGTGGAAGTCCTCCGAACGGCGGCATTCCCGTCATCTGAACTATGGAGTGTTTGGTGGTGGGAAGTGGTGGTGGCCTCTTGTCCATCCACGTCCCTCTGAACTCCTCGCTCAGGTTCCTCTGCAAGCTTTCCTTCTCCGCCATTGGCAAACAGATCGGAGCTGGGTGTGAAGCTCTTTCTTCCCTTAAGAACTCCCCACAGACGGCGCCAAATGATGGGTCTACTTCTGGATCTGGAGTAAACCGGTGGTTGTGAGCTCAGATCTGCTTGAACCGTCTTTAAACCGTTGCTAGACCGCAAGAATACCTGCAAAAACTCAACGCCGGAAGTGTTTCCGGCGTAGAGCCTCCGACGCTCAAGTCAGTATCAGAGTGATGAAAGGGGCTGCGCAGCAGCTATGGGGGAGAGTGGGAATGAATGAGAGTTAGGGTTTAGGGTTACCTCATCTCCTTTATATAGGAGTGAATACTCACATGAAGTGTCCAAAATGCCCAAATCGGTAAACCTAGAAGGTCCAAAATGCCCCTGTCGATTCGTCTCCCCTTTGCTGCTGAGTCATCGCCAGATTCCTTCTTATCCTTGGTAAAATATAGAGCTTTGGATATGTTACAAGTGTGGCGAATCGACCTCACCATTCTGATCCTTGAGATATACAAAGTCGTCCTCGTTAGGAGGTCGACTTATGAATATATGCGATCCCCGAGGCCACCTGGTTTAACTCCCTGCAGTGGTCGTTTCTTAGAGAGTCGTCCTGAGGAAGTCGACTAATGGAAGTCGACTTAGAGTATCTGGATGGTCGGGGATTGCCTTCTTGATGTCCTTCTAGTGAGAGGTCGACTAGACAAAGTCGATAGTTAGAGGTCGACTTTAGGGAGTCGACTAGACTGATTTCTGCCTCTTATTGCTTGTTTCCGGTAGAGTCGACTTCGAGGAAGTCGACTTGAATATGTAGACGAGTCACTTTGACATGTGAGTCGTTCAAAGGGCTCACCGCTCGAGTGGAAAACCTCTTAAACCGGGTTATCCTTATATGACTATATCAGTACCAAACCTTAAATTCACCTCAAAGGAGACGAAGCCGACTTCCGAGGACAAAAAGAAGAAGAAACACTTCGGCAATTCACCTAAGAAGGCCTAGTTCACGGGGCCGTTGAAGGGAGATCCCAATGACCTGGAAGTAAAAGCCGCCAGAAGGCAATTTAAAGAAGAGCTGACCTCAGGTTATCACTCTGTCTATTCATTCGGGGCTGCAACAGTCTACGAGGAGATCAAAGGGAAAGGTATCATTCCCCAGGCCCGACTTGTGAAAACTCCGGAGAGCCAGCTGGATAAGTCCATATACTGTGACTAACATAAGTTTCCCGGTCCCAACACAAACGAATGTATTAGTCTGTTGTCAGCCCTCATGAAACTTATCGGGAACCCGCAGGTCAAGAGATTCTCGAAGGCAAACGACAACAAGGGGAGAGGTCAGCCGGTCGAGATCCCCGACGAAGACGAGGATGATGAAAGGGTGACGAACCCGAAAAGACTCCGACTACAATAAGACAAGGAGATCTTTGTGTTTAACCCGGCCGAACCCTGCGTCCCCCAAGATCGATAGGGGAAGAAGAACAGAGAACCCGAACCCCACAGGATTACCAGCCATGCGCAGCCGACGTCGTCTCGAATAGGTTTGGTACCCCGAGTTAACACTAATCGGGAAGAATTAACCTCCTCACGCAGGCATGCCAAAGCCTATGCGAGGAGGGCGTACAACTCAGGGAAACAGGTTATGACGACCGACCTGAGAGAAACAATTAGCTCGCGCACCTGTCCAATCACATTCACTCTCGAGGACACGAGTTTGTTCGATCACCCACACTCGGACGTGCTTATCATCACGGCGCTGATTTGCGTACTCGAGCATGCTCATGCTCCGAGCGTTCAACAAACTGGGAATTGACCATACCGAGGTCCGCTCATGTAACGACCGAGTTCATGTGTTCAACGAGAGCATAACACTTTGTAACGCCCCGTTAATTTTAAGTGAAAAATACCAATTTATTTTTCCAAAAATCAAAGTTAATTTTTCAAAAACCAATTTAAGGATTTATTTAACGGGCCCTACTCGAAAATTCACATAACAACAATTTAAGTCTACACTTAAACTACGAGGTACATCCATCTCGAACATATATATCTCATGCCAAACAATACACATGTTTCAACATAATAATAATATCCAAAACAAATCAGATTCCAAATATTATTCAAGTTCGATAAATCCCAAGCATGATAAAAATCTCAGAAAGCAATGGTTCGATTTCCACATAATAATAAATCAAGTCTAACAATGAGATAATCAATAATAAATAAGCGGAAGCAGGTAAATAACAGTACAACATCAAATAATGACCCCGCCTCGCTCGTCTTTCGCCACGGCCACCAGCTCAACCTGAAAAGATGGTTAATAGTGGGAGTGAGCAGACAACTAGCTCACAGTGGAAATATCATGCAGTATAATCAATATAAAGACTTAAAATCATAATCTCAGCATGTAAGCAAATTGACTAGTCCACCCCCTAAATCAGCCTACGCTCGTGTGTACACCCCTAACCGTCGGGACTACGCCCATTCACGGGAGCTAGACCGTCGGGACAAGCCCATTCACGGGAGAATACTCTCTAAAGGCCAGAGTTAGGAGAGGTCGACAACCCATCAACCGAGATAACCCTCTCATAGACTACCAATTCACATGCATACATTGATTATCAAGCCAAGCATTTATAGAAATTAACACACATGGTAAGTTTATCAACACCCACATGATTAGTCGAGATAGACAGATACACAATGATCAACAAAACGTTGTAGGCAGAGGGCTCGACTCCTCGTTTATCTACAGTTAATAATTTTAACATATTATTAAAGGTGGCGATAAACAAGTAAGGTTAAATAAACACCTAAGGCAAATAGGGCAAACAGTGCAATTAAGACAATTAAAAATAAATAAAGCACATAGATCATACAACAACCCAACAAAACATAAACAAAGCAATTATGTAACGCCTCGTTTTATTTTTAAGCATTTACCAAATTTATTTAATAAAAATCAGAGTTTTTTTTTTAAATCCAAATTAAAAACATTTAACGAAAACAGGGCGCTACTTATTAACAACAGCAAACAAGACAACCAATCATTCAAAGAACCTACACCTGCTCGAGCTATCAAAATAACCGATAAAGAACATAAATCTCAAAATCATTCTCAATCGTCTAGCACGAATCAAGGTTCAAACGTAACTCAAACATAGTTCGAAAGAGAAGAGATAAATAATCCAAATCGACGGAAACATTAACAATCCAAATCAAAAGCAAGTAGTTTAACACAAATAAAATCAAGCAGAAGCAAAAGACACATCCAGTAAATGACCACCATCTCGCTCGTCTTTACGCCACCGCCTCCAGCTCGTCTCAACCTAAAGCAAAGGAAGAGAAGACACAACAAAGAAAAATAATGGGGGTGAGCATAACCAACAAGCTCACCATTATCGCACGGTTTATCTCGCATAACATTTTAAAACATCATAACCATAGTATTCAGTATGCACAGAATCCAACAGTCTAACTCCCTACTTGGCCCTATCGCAATCCTCCTATGTACATACAGCAACTTTCCGATCACACACGGCAAGAAGTAACTGGAAACCTTCCCATCACTGAATGGCTACGGGCCTGGGATCATTTCCAGGAGACAGTAGAGTTGTTTTTCCCCTTCACGAATATCATACAGACCGGGGCGTCACCTCTCCGAATCTACGGGCCGATGACCTCTCACTGTTTGTGCATTCCTCAAAGGCACTAACATACGGGACACTTAGACTAGGGTTCTCACGCATACATCATTTTTCAAACAAAGCATTTATACGAAATATTAAGTGCGATAAATATGGAATACATCATAAATGTACCCACTTGGATGCAGCAACAGATCAAATCACGAATCTCGAAAAGAGGCGAGGTCAACACCTCTAGACACCTATATTAAGTCCAGATACTAAAGTCAACACTTTAATCTAGACCTAAGTAGAAAATTCACAAATTGACTTAGCCGAACTTGATTCGACCAAGTAGTTCGTGAAGTTCTGTGGATATGGGAACACTAGGACTTAGACTCGATCAAACCACATATTTAAGATCACACAAATTCAAATAAAAGACATTTAAACAAGCCACAAGTAAACACATAACAAACTTGGTCATCAACACTTAACCAAAAATCATTATTCAAAACAATTGTCAATATTGACACTTGTATTAGAAGGTCCGTCAAACCAACGAGTTAACTTCTGAAAATTTTACACAAAATTCACCTCCCAGTACTTAGAGAAATTACCAAGTTTCAGCCTCAAACTCGTTATACACAATTTTATAAAATTCATAGAAGTAAACAACAAAAACGAAACATAAATTCATATTCATATCAAATGAATGAATCACGACTTGAAATTTTAACACCATATATTTCAGCATGTGAATATCATCAGTTAAAAATTCCAGCAACTGACATTAAATACACGAATTTTAAAAATTCAACCAGGTTTCTGCTGTTTTCGAATTTTAATTAACATTGAACCAAAATGAACTCCAAAAATTCCCATCTTTTTAGAGAATGAAAGTCAACACAAAATAAGCACATAAACCAAAAATCAGAATTTTTCATCAACTGAACGATTTTTCGTAATTAAAACCACATTCAGCAGATTACCCAACTAAATTATTTACCCTATCAAACTCAGTCCAAAAATTCCAAATATTTTAAACAACACAAACACATGACAGAGGCACATCATATTATAATTTAAGCACATTTGAAGCACGGACCAATTTATTATGCATTTAACAAGAATCTGCTCAGAAATCACTTTAATTATTAAAAATAGCTACAGGCCGAGAAAAATTATAAAAATTTTACACAAGTTACAAATTCATCAGAAGCAGTTGCACCTAAAATTTCAATGCAATTGGATCAGTACTCGATTTATGGTGAATTTTACATTCAAAACAGCAATTACGAACTTCGATAACTCATAACTTCAAATTTACAAGTTCAAACGACACAAGGCCAACGCCATTGTGTTCATGACGATCCTAAGTTCCTAAATCCACAGCAACTTAACACTATTAACGAGTTCTCGTTCGATTCGCACGAATCGACGAAATTCACATAAAATCTCGACAATAATAAATAACATCAATAATATATCTTTATATTCAATACACATGACATCAAAGAGCATATAAATTCGCAAGGCACGATTAACACATCAACGAACACAAAATAAATAATAAAGCGGTCGAAGCTCGATACCGTTCTCGGGAAACGCGAGAATGGT
This sequence comes from Striga asiatica, assembly GCA_008636005.1. Lineage (NCBI taxonomy): Eukaryota > Viridiplantae > Streptophyta > Magnoliopsida > Lamiales > Orobanchaceae > Striga > Striga asiatica. The sequence goes on along the minus strand of BKCP01004406.1, from coordinate 479,022 downwards.
CCGAACGGATTTACGGGACGACGGGCTCGACGGCTTCACGTGTCTCGCCGAAAAAAGGGGGCAGCGACTCGGGAATGGTGGCTGCTCGCGGACAGGCCTGGCTCACGGAAGAGGAGCTGCGGTTGCCGACGGAGAACAGCGGCTCGAGGTGGCACCGAAACGGCCTGAGTGGCGGAGCAACGGCTTGTTCGTGACGGCAAAGGCTGAGGAGGCTCGTCGGGGCGGCTGCTTGTGGTGTCGCTGCTGGGGTTGGTCGCCGGAAGGGGGAAGAGCTCGCCGGGAAGGAGGTGGTCGCGGCGGTGAAGGCTTCTCGCGGACAGGGCTCGCCGGGAATTGCTTCGCGAGGAGGGAAGATCGCTGAAGGGGAGGGAGTCGCCGGAGGAGCTACAGGTCGGCGGAGCTGCGAGGAGGAGTCGCCGGAATTGCTTGGTCGCGGACAGAGAACAGGGCGACGACGGTGATGACGGCCTGATACGCGGGGAAGAGGATGGTGCTCGCGCCACAGAGAAGAAAGAGGCGGTCGGACTAAACGAGAGAGAAGGAATGATTGCGGTGGAAAAATTTTTGACGAGAGAGATCGAGCGATGAGAGCTGAGGGACGAACGATTTTGAGAGAAAAGAGAGAGATTGGGTTGCGGGATTTCTGTTGTTGCAAGAGAGGAAAGAGAAGAACAGATAAAAATAAAAGAAGACTGCGGCGTACTATCATCTCAAGAGCCTAGGGTTTAATTTCCTCTACTCCAAGGAACACACGCACACAAGCATAAGGGAGAAAACCGGGTCTGGGCCGGTTCGCTCGGGCCGGCTCTCGGGCTCGATTCTCCGATTAATAATTTCGACGGCTCAATTTGGTCGCACGATAAATTAAATAAAAACCGAGTAATAATATTTATACAAACATTATTTTAAAATAAATATAATAATAATAATAATAATAATAGTAATAATAATAATAATAATAATAATAATAAAAATAATCATTTAAGCAATTAATTACAATTAGACAATTAATAATACTTAGGCACATCATCATAATAATAATAATAATAATAATAATAATACTCAAATAAACCACAAATAAAAAGGACATTACAAATTATCTTTAACAGTACAGTAAAACAGATGCATAACAGGGAAGTTGCACTCCATATAGTCATGACCAAAAACGAATAAGATCATCACCATGCAATGGTTCACTAAAGCCATGCCTTCTGATGTCATTCAATATAATTTAAACGAAAAAAAAAAAATAAACCCATCATAATTATGCATGACAAAAACTGAAACTGTATTTTTGTTTTCTTTGAATCCAAGCTAAGCAACAATAATATATTATAACTGACTGTTTGTTTGATGTCATTTGAATACAGTTAATACATATACGTAATGATACAATTTCTTAAATAGTGATAGGTTTGCTTAAAAGACCTGAAGCATGGATGTTGATCCATATAAACCAGTTCCATAATCAACAAAAAGCTTTCAACACAGAAGTAACAAAGAATTCATCAAATCACACCTCACAAAATTACATTATAGAATGTCACGCACAAAACAAATTCTTAAGCACAATAACAACATTAATGCTACCCAATTCAGCATCAAATAAATACATATATCAGCCCCTGAACAACCTACTCAAGCAAGACAATTATATCAACATGTCATAATTTAGCATAATTTCCACACCTATTCAGCCCAACTCAAAGTATCATGCTCTGAAAATCAAGATGGCCAAGGCCAACACAAACATATTAACAAGACCATAAAACCACAACTCAACATGCTTCCTTTTCTCAAATTCTAAGCATTCTTCTCATTCACTTAAACTGAAATCAAGCACGTAAGACACATATCTCGGCCCAAAACAAAAGCTAAAAGGGGCAGCCATCTACCTTTCTCGGTGAACAGGAAGGAAACGAAACCGAAAGGGAGGCTCGATTGGCTCTCGGCACTCCTAAAGGCTCGGTTTACTGCAGCCCGGTGCAAAGGCGCCTCAGCCGTGACTCGCCCCTGCCAACCCAAGGGACTCGGAACCCACTCAGTTTATACTCGCTGCTGCCACTGCTCGCACACGGCTCCTCGCTCGTCTTCTCGCGGGGTGTTCTCGGCTATTACACTCATGGAGGGAAAACTGAGGTAGTGCTCGATCGCGGCAAGGGATGGCCTGCTGTTCGGAGAATATGGGAACGCAAGGTGGTGGCTCCTCCTGGTTCGATGCGCAAGAACGGATAGCGAGAGCTAAGGAAACCGGCTCGCTGGTTCACGCGAAACCACCAGCGACGACAGGACTTGTCGGGAAACGACCGCTGCTCGACGGCGGAGGGCTGTGCGGCTCCCGACGGGGGTCTGCTGCTCGGTTCACGGGAGGGCGAGGGAGATGGACGACTGAGATCGACCAGGTCTGTGGGGTTTGGGACTCGCCGGTGAAAGGCTGCGCGGATTATTGCCGGCGAACGACGCCCGCGAGGAAGATAGGAACACGCCGTCGATGGAGGGGAATTCCCCGACGGTTCTGAAATTCGAATAGGGCTCGGCTGTTTGAAACTCCCGTCTCACGTGCTGCTATGGACGTTCGCCGGCGAGGGATGAAAGGCCGCGAAGGGGCTGCGAGGGAGCTGGGATTTTCAATCAATTTGGAGAAGTTTCGATCGAATTTCATGGTGTGAGTTGGGTTCTGCAAAATCTAAGGGTTGCGGCGATCGAAGAAGAAAAGTTCTGCCCTCTCCTATGTCGGCTCGCGAGAGAAAAAGGAAAATATTGGGCCAAACTTACTTGTATTTGGGCCAAAAATTCAGTTCACAAATTGGGCTAAAAATTAACCAGAAATGGGGTCAAATTAAATAGCACAAAGGGTCCGAAAAAAAAAATATATTCAAAAGGCCGAAATAATATAGTTTCAAGGCTAGGGCAAAATGCCAAAGAAACAGGTCCAGATGGATCGAAAACGGCTTTACGCGATTAAGCCAAAAATCGTCGAAACAAATAAACCTAATCAAATAAATCCTAATAATTCTAACAAAAAAATAATAGCATAAAGATCAAATAATAATCACTTAATTTATATCACATAGCAATTTAAATAAATAGGCAGATAATTATGACAGATAGAGACGAGCAGTTAATAAACGATAATCGAGAAAATAATATAAAACAAAGGCAATAATCAAATATAAAGCAAATAAATAATCATATAAAATCTGAAAAATCTAATAAACGAACGGGGCGCTACACACTTCCTCTGGGCGAGATCACCCTCCCAATCAGAGTCTGAGGCCATGGGCAGACTTCCATGGTCATTATGGAGACGTTCAAAGTCATGGACCTCGATAACGAGTACAACGCCATTCTCGGGAGGACGGCCTTGTACTAGCTCCGTGCAGCTGTCTCCATCTTCCACTATTCCATCAAGTTTTCCACCGCAGACGGAGAAGGCACTCACTACGGGGATCAGCGAGAAGCCCGAGAGTTAGTTCTAGCAATCCCCTCTCGGGAAGTCCACATGATGGAGATACCCAACGGTGGAGAAGGAGAAGACCGCGACCTCTCTATGACCCGACAAGAACCCGCCCAACTCCTCAGTCTGACGGGACGGCAGACAGAAGAGATCGTCGTGGAAAACCATGGGAATAACCCGGTCCCGAGAGAGGAGTTGATCGCTAAACTTGAAACTGACCCGACTTCAATGGGGGAATACGTCGGTGCCAGTAAAACCGGTTCTAACGGGAGCACACTCGAACGGGGAGACCGAAGAAGATCTTACCCGAGACCGAGGAAGAAGACCGGGTAAGGAGCCAACTAACGAAGAAGATACACTAGACCCGCGGAGTTAGTTCAAAGAGAAAAAAGGTGCAAAAAGAGTCGAACCATCTGAAGAGGTCGATATCATTTACGTCGACGAGCCGATATGCGACAAACAACTCTGCATCAGGGCCAATCTCCAGGAACCAATTCGGATCATCCAATTCCTACGAGCAAATGCAGATGTCTTCGCATGGAAACATGAAGACATAAAAGGTATAGACCCAAAAGTGGCTTGCCACCGACTCAAAATAGACAAGACTGTCAAACTTGTCATTCAGAAGAGGCGAAAACTCGGTCCGGACTGACAACAGGCCATGGAAGAGGAAGTTAGCAAGCTCGTTGACAACAAGTTCATCAAAGGAAACCAAATACCCGACGTGGGTATCCAACCCTGTTCTGGTCAAGAAGAGTAACGGCTCGTGGCACCTCTGCATTAACATCTCTGATCTCAACACGACGTGTCTAAAGGACAGCTACCCGCTGCCACATATTGACTACATGCATCCAGCTGCCACATATTGACTACATGGTGGACGCAATCCCGGACCATGCACTCATAAGCTTCATGGACTTTCTGGCTATAATCAAATCCCGATGGATCCTAAGGAAGCATAACATACTTCTTTCTACTCGGCACGGGTCCTTTTCTGCTATACCATGATGCCTTTCGGATTAAAGAATGCCAGGGCCACATATCAGAGGTTGGTGAACAAAATGTTTTGTAGCTTGATAAGACGAACTACGGAAGTGTGTGTTGATGATATGCTTGTGAAATCTGTACGTGCCCCTAATCATGTAACCCACTTGAATGAAATGTTTAATATTTTGCATGACTACTCCATGGTGTTAAATCCAAAAAAATGTACATTTGGGGTAAAGTCAGGTAAATTCTTGGGTTATATGGTTAGCCAAAAGGGAATAGAAGCGAATCCGCTGAAGATAAAAGCCATCCTTGATTTAAAACCACCCACCTCGGTAAAAGGTGTACAAGGGCTAACAAGTCGGCTCGTAGCCTTGAATCAGTTCATATTCAAGTCGACGGATCGATGGAAACTTTTTTTTGACGCAATAAAGAAGGGAAAACAGTTCGAGTACACTGACGAGTGTCAGAAAGCCCTTGACAGCATCAAGGAAACGCTGACTCAACCTCCGACTCTGCAAAAACCAAAGTCCGACGAGATGATATACTTATATCTCAGAGTCAGCAACTCGGCGATCAGCGTTGTACTCATCCGGGAGGAAGACTCGCAACAATACCCCATTTACTATATCAGCAAGGCTTTGCATGACGCCGAACTGAGGTACCCGTCAATGGAAAAACTAGCCTTCGCGCTTGTCACCGCGGCTTGCAAGCTACGACCGTACTTTCAGGAGCATTCGATAATCCTGTTGACGGCCTACCCGCTATGAAAAATCCTACATCAGCCCGACACATCGAGTGGAATGATTAAGTGGACCGTCGAGCTGGGGCAGCTCAACATCCACTACAAACCTTGGACAACAATTAAAGGATAAGTCTTATAGGATTTCATCGAAGAGTTTACACCCGGAGTCGAGGAAGTCGCCAACAGCCATCCATGGGTCATGTACGTCGACGGATCGTCGACGACGAACCGAGCCAGAGGAGGAATCGTACTCAATGATCCCGATCAGCGGGCGTTCCGTCATTCGGTCCAATTTTTATTCTCCGCCACAAACAACGAGGCCGAATACGAGGTGCTCTTGGCAAAGCTAAGCCTCGCCGAGGCAATGAACTTAACTCATATCAACATTTTCTCGGATTCACAGCTGCTAGTTAACTAGATCCTCGGCACTTTCGAAGTCAAAGAACCGTGGCTGATGCCCTATCTCGCGCTGGCCAGATAAAAGTTATCGAAGTTTCAAGCCAAAGTCGAACACATCCCCCGAACGTCGAACGTGCAGGCGGACGCTCTGTCACACCTCGCATCAAGTGCTCGGATGGAGAACGTGGAGTATGTCCAAGTCGGCCGACAAGAATCACCATCAACCTCGGTAAACCAGGTGATGAATATCACACCGAGTTCAGACGACAAGATACCGATTTGGATGGACCCCATCATAGCATACCTCGAGACTGGGGCCTTGCCGCAGGACCCCAAAGAGCAAGGTCGCTACGAACCAGAGCAGCTCCGCTTACTCTGGATAGTGGAACGCTTTACAAATTGAGATATTCAATCCCGTTGCTGAAATGCTTACCAGAACAAGAATCATTGTTCGTGTTGCAAGAAATCCACGACGGCGTGTGCGGAAGCCACTCAGGAGCACAAGCACCAGCTTATAAAATTCTACGGCAAGGTTATGACTGGCCGACATTAAAAAGAGATGTCGCGGACTGGGTGAGGAGATGCACTAAGTGTTAGATCTTCACACCGAACGTCAACATGTCTCTAGAACCACTCAAGTCGGTGTTCAGCCCCTGGCCTTTCGCAAAATTGGGAATCGACTTAAATGGACCCTTGCCGATCGGAAAGGGAGGAGTGAAATATGCTATTGTCGCGGTGGGCTACTTCACCAAGTGGGCAGAAGCAGAACCATTAGCCACAATCACTGAGCAAAAAATGATAGACTTCATGTGGAAGTCAATAGTATGCCAATTCGGTGTACCCAATTCCATTGTCACGGACAACGGGAGGCAATTCGAAGTGAAAAAGCTCAAGGACTTCTGCGAGGAGTATAGGATCAAGCATTTTTTCTGGACCCCATATCACCCACAGTCCAATGGTCAAGTGAAAGCTGTGAACAAAACAATAAAAAAGGGTCTTAAGCTCCGACTTGACGCTGCCAAGGGGATATAGCCAGAAGAGCTTCCCCACGTCCTCTGGGCATACCGGACGACAGCTCGGTCCTCAACCAGGGAGACACCGTTTTCTCTAGCCTACGGGTTGGTGGCAATGGTCCCAGTTGAGCTTGGATCCCCGACATACTGTGTCCGAAACTTTGACGAGAGATCAAACCAAGCTAACCTCAGAGCTAACTCGACCTGGTCAATGAGCTGCGTACGCAAGTTAAACTCAAGAATACCGCCTATAAGCAAAGAAGCGAGAGGTACGTCAATGCCAAGCTCTGACCTCGAACTTACCGAGTTCGGGACTTACTTCTCAAGATAATCACAGGACCGGACCTGGGACCCCTAAAACTGAAGTGGGAAGGCCCCTTCAGAATAAGCCAAGTACTGCCAAACGGGGCCTATCGGTTAGAGAATCTGGACGGCACTCGTCACCGGTACCCTTAGAATGCAGTGTACATCAAAAAAATTTTCCAGTAAATTTGATTGTTGACTCCCACCGACGTTCTACTGGCGTCGGCTTTCGTGCCACTAGTCGGCGTAAAAAACTTACGTTCTACTAAAACCAGCTTCGTGCCACTAGTCGGTGTAAAAAACCGAAGTTCTGCAAAAATCGGCCTTCGTGCCACTAGTCGACGTAAAAAACCGACGTGCTGCTAAAACCGGTCATCGTGCTACTAGTCGGTGTAAAAAACCAACGTTCTGCTAAAATCGGCCTTCGTAAGACTAGTCGGCCTAAAAAACTGACGTTTTACTAAAACCAACATTCGTGCCACTAGTCGGAGTAAAAAACCGACGTCCTGCAAAAACCGACCTTCGTGCCACCAGTGGGCGTAAAAAACCGGCATTCTGCTAAAATCGGCCTTCGTGCAACTAGTCGGCGTAAAAAATCGACGTTCTGCTAAAATCGGCCTTCGTGCCACTAGTCGGCGTAAAAAACCGACGTTCTGCTAATACCGGCCTTCGTGCCACGAGTCGGTGTAAAAAACCGACGTTCTGCAAAACACCGGCCTTCATGCCACTAGTCGACATAAAAAACCGATGTTCTGCTAAATTCGGCCTTCATGTCTCAAGTTGGCGCCAATGCCGCCGTACTGCTGAGATCGACCCGCGTGCTTTAAGTTCCGCTTCAAGCATTGCGACGAGTTTAAAAACTTTGTCCCAAAACTCAAAAATAAAACAAGACAAAGCAAACGTGGTAGAAGTCTCTTCAAGGTCCTTTTAGCAGCTTGAACGAGTTCAGAAGCTGATGATTCGACTTAATTATCGCCGACTGAGAATTCAAGTCGGTTTCTTCCCCGAACTTCCCCAAATATGACCAGGAGTAAAGGAGTTAATGTTCGGTTCACATGCCATTTGTTAGGAGAGTCAGATCATATTTCTTTGATTGATTAAGCTCTACCTCACTGTCGGTCACTTAATTGAAATTTTCGACCCCAAGTCAAGAATACTTGAAACAAAAACTGAGAATCATTTGAGCTAAAACATCCATCCATTCATTCAAGTGCTGGGAATATGCTTCATACATCAAAAGGAGAGTACCAGAAAGCGGACGTGCCAACATGATGGTCCACGCCGGAAAAAGCAGCAAATTAAAAAAGCAACAAACTAGACAAAAACACAAGATAAATAAAAGCAAATCTATTCGGGGGCCTCCCCGACTTCTCCCTTGGGTTTTTCGGCGTCCTTGGACTTCTCCGTGACATCATCCTCCACGTCTCTGGAAGCTTCTTGATTTTCTCTCTTAATTTCACAAAGACAGTGGCATCCATCGCCTAGGTATCCACTCCAATCCTCATTGTCGTGGAGTCGACGTCCCCGGCGCCTGTCACCACCTCAGTCCCATCTAGCGGCTTCTCAGCGTTCTGCTCGACTGTGATTGCTGAAAGCCTCTCGGCATACTCGACGACCTCCTTCTTAATCTGGGTTGGAGTCAGGGAGTCGAAATGCTGCTCGACCGTGACGTCGGCGAGTGTGGAAATGAACACGTCGACAAACTCCTCTCTTTTCTCCTTCTCCCCTTCAAGAACCATATTTACGTAAGCCCTCCGAGGGGCAATCTGCCTTTCTTCGCACAGGGGAGGGATGCTGGAGGCAATCACGTTTTTTCCTCAGAGTTGCCTAAGGCTAGCTCGCAGTAGCGCCGCTCGTCATCGGTGGCGGGAATGTGCATCTCCTCAATCTCGGGGCCAAGTCCGAGTCTCTCAACTTTCTGGAGCAGCATGACCTTGAGGTCCCCGACGTTGTAATGACCGGACTGAAACCGGCCAATCATCGAACGAAGGTTCAGGCATGTGTTGAGCTCGATGTCCCTCTCCAGCTCCTCGGAGTTCTTGAACTCCTCTTTCCCAAGCTTTTTTTTGACCTCGATCCCCTAAGCGCGCATAAGTTCTCTTTAGCCGGTTCTCTCCTTCTTCATCCTCGCCATCTTCGACTCATGCACCTCCATCAGACGGATCAGCTGGGACACCTTGTCAGCACGGTCTTGACGAGTCTTCTGATGCTCCTCCCGCTCCTTCACATACCGGTTCACGTTCGTCCTAGCTTTCATCTCTGAAACACCAATTTGTGCACCTCGTCTTCCAGCCATTTCTTGTTGGCTCCCGGCTTGGTGATCTCAGTTTGGGCCACGGTCAGCTGGTCGTTCTTTTCCTTCACCTCGGCTTTCAAATCAGCCTTGTCAGCTTCCAAGGACGCGATTTGACCGTCGCGCAACGCGACTTTGTCTTTCTTTTCATCCAGCGTGACGGCGTTCAGATGGAACTCGTCTTCCACAACAGCGAGTCCCACCAAAGCTCTCCCTAGACAGGCCTTTGCATAGCTGAATTTGTAAGAGCTCGACAATCCAGACATCCTCGCTTCAGAAATCGGGTCCCATGCCATGAGGGGGACCTGGGCAGCTTCGATCACATGGGAAGGCTGGTGGAACTTGTTGGGCAGCTTCGGGACCTCCACCGAGTGGACTGAGTGAACCACTCCTCCATCACGCCCTCTGGTAGGTTGAGGTTAAGCACCCTCTCGTCATCCATGGGCAAGTACGACTTGCTCCCATCCTGATGGACGGGAGCATCCCTTTCATTCTTGGTCTGGCCGACGTCCTGCCTCCTCTTGGATCGCCTCTCCCCAACGGTGTCAGGCTCATCCCCATACTTCTTCTTCAATTTCCGCTTCTTCTGAGTCGCGGGTCCCTCAGCAGTTTTTCTCGCCGCCTCGGCCTCCTCCGAGCTCTATAGGACGACGTGGAGATCGGGATTCACGGGCGCGACATCTTTCACCACGTCGGTTGGGGGGATAGCCACCACTTCGATCCTAGCTATTGGGTCGGACATAGGCTCGATGATCTGCCCAGGCACTGTGCCCACAGCCAGAGGACCAGAACCCGCAGCGACACCGGCACCACCCGAGCCGCGACCAGCAACAATCTTCTTAACCTCCTGCAAAACCTGCATACGGCCCATCTCGGATTCTTTAACAGAAAATTGACGACGATAATTTTTTGCTTCCTGAATCGACTTGAACCCAAAAAATCCGAGTATCGGGTAGTAAACTGCAGAGAGAGGAACAAAAGAACATAATTAAGTTCATGTAATGAGATTATAGACAAGAAAACTGAGACAGCTCACATAAGAAAGCTTACTTGGTTCAAAATCACTGACAGGATGACGTGCCGCTAACCCAGCCAATGCGAGTTCAGAATCTTTTGACAACTTGCGCCACCCACGCTTTGAAGTAGTCAGTAGGGCGAGCTCTTCGAGTTTTTCCCGAAACTCACTGCTAAGTCTGGATTCTCTTTTCCTTCTAGCTACAAACATGAAAAGGTTTGACCTATTAGAGAAAGAAAAACAACTTGTCAGAATACTCCGAACACAAGAGGAGAGCTTAGGATAAGTAAACACAATTCGGGTGGGCACAGTCATCCCGTCAATTGGTGTCTCGCGACGGAAATCGAGCGACTGCCAATCTCCACTGACCCACAACCACTCCTCTTGAAATCCATGGAGAGTCTTCGGGATCCCTGTGATCAGCTATCCAACTTTAAGACTATCCTGCGGCTTCGCCGCGCAGAAGAAGCAGCCCGTGGGTGGAACGCCATCTCGTTCTCTGCTCCTCTTGAAAAATAAAATACTCCTCAACTACTCTATCATTGGGAATGGCCACTTCTTTTAGGCGTGCAAGACCAGGTGGCCGATGATTTTCTTCCAACTATTGGGGGTAATCTGACTAAGGCCAAGACCTCAGTCGCGCAGATAGTGTGTGATTACGTTGTCGAGGGGAAATCTCAGGCCCGACCTCAGGCTTTCTGCAAAAATTCCAACACACCCGTGAGGAGGACAATGGATTCTCTTCCCCGGATAAGGGGCAAAGATCTTCACCGAGGCGGGCACGCGAACCAACTTTTGTAGAAGGACTACGTCAACATCAGTCATTACGCTGGGCTTCCCCAGGAACGAGACGTCGGCGTCGGGCTACCTGCGAGCAGGTCGTCTCCAGTACCTTGTTTTGACGGGGATGTCCCTTTTGACCTTGACGTCTCCCTTGAAATTATCTTTTCGGATGACGAGACGCTCGACGAGCACGGGATCCCACCGGTAGTACTGTGCCGCCAACTCCTTGTCCATCTCCTCATTCGAAACAGTCCTATTGTTGCTCGATTTCGCTCGTTCGCCGCTAGCCGCCGCCTTTGATTTTTCAAAAGAAATCGGAAGTTCCTAAATGAGAGGCTATTGAAAAATTATTAAATAGAACTAAGTCGAGATTGAGGCTTACCAAAAAATCAAGCGATACCTCGATGAAGAAACCACGGAAATTTGGATAAAATACTCGAAAGAGAAAGAAACAGAGGAGAGTTAGCTAAGAAGAAATTTAAAAAGCTCGAAAAATGAAAAGGTTTTTGAAGTAAGATCCCTGTAGAAAAAAGTTGGGTATATATATAGGAAGATTTCCGACCGTTGGAGATGAAGAGACGCGGGTAACCGTCAGGTCTCTTGGATGAAGCACTTCGAACCCCCATCATTAAAGCAAGTGGCCCAATCTTGAGCGGCCACGTGTCCAGGAAATTGCTCGAACATGCGGCCGTTACTCTGTGTACATATCCGTTGAAGTGCCTTTGTGGAAGGGGACACGTTCGTTGTATCTGGGTAATCGTTCTGTAACCGCCGAGCGGTTTCACATTGAGAATCAAACATATGTCTTTTTTGCTAAAAGGGTCCGACCTCGAAAAACCTGGGAAAGCTTCGAAACAAAGACTGGCTGTGACGATTTGGCATCAAGGACCACCACTGTTCGTGTGCCCCTAAATGCCAGGGACCTAAATCATTCACTGGGGATGCGCCACTGGGATAATCTAGTGGAGAACCGAGATCAGCGATACGTCAGACAAAGAACAGGCCGACTTCGGTCACCCAAGAACAAAAGAACAGAAGAGAAGCTGACTTCCCCGCGCGGACAGTCAAACGATGTCAGTAGAAAGCCGAGATCATCAAGCACCGAGGTCTACCTGACAAGAAAACGATACCCATCAATCAGCTGTCATCCGGCACATGCCCTCATCATTGCTCTTAGACCCACTTGCAGGATAGCTGGCCCTATACCGCCAACTCGCAGTAAATGCCGCCTGATCTCCTCAAAAGACGAGTCGAGTGTTACTATAAATAGCCTTATTTAATCCAATACGAGGATCTTTTTTCGGCACATTAAATTCAAGTATTAAACCTCTCGGTTCCACTGAAAACCGACTTCTTGTACTGAAAAACCGACTTAAAGATATCCAATAAAATCCTATTATCTGCAGATTATCTCGTTCGTTACGTATCAATATTATTGTTAAATTTCGTATAACAACAAGAATCATGTTTGATTAAATAAGTTCTATGTTCTGTTGTTTTGCACTTAGATAAAATGGTTCATTAATGGGTGAACAGAAGATCATTTTATAAGTTACTTGCGAAACAAAAATTGATGGTTCATAACCTAGATGGAAACGAACAAACCATCATAACGGTTGTAGTGTCAACAGTACGGTTGCTCTTAACTGATTAGTTGCACTAGTACATTTATGTATTGAACAAGATCCTAGAGAGTAGTAGTTTGTTTTATACTGATCTTCGTAAACAAACTTAGTCTAGGTTAATTATTGGGTTCTCTTAACTCGTAAGGTATAAATAGACATGTTCATGTTGTATCAATTGCTTAGATTTACTAAAGGTGAAATTCTTTCAGTTAGGTCAACATTCCTGATGTTTTATGTAATAGTACTGCATGTACGATGTGCTGTTAGAATATTTACGGCACCATGTGCGTTAGTTTGATGATGTCCACGAAGTGAGTTCATGAAGGAATATTATGTTAAACCCCACAGGTGGATTAAGTTCCGACATAATGATAATGTAATGAACGGTGCTAGCTTCAGTTTACAAGGTATTAATTACTTCTTGATTGTCAGTAATCGAATTAATTAATAGACATTATATCTTAAACATGGGGAGGTAATTCGAGTAATTATAATTGGAGTCTTGAATATAATTTCGGGATGATGAGGGAGTTTAATAATGTTTTCGTTAATGGGCCGAGACATTATTTAAGTATTGGCAAGAGTGGGCTTCGCTCACAGTTAGGCCCGATACTTATGGAGCCCATATCATCACCTCCTTAGGATCCATACTATAGCTCTATAAATACATCATTAGCTCATGGGATTGGGAGACACAAGAGACCTAATGTGCAACACGTCGTTTTGGCATCCCCCTCTCTCTAGTTCTCATAGTTGAGCTTTATCTTCGTCTTGTTGTTCCACCGATACAATTTGAAGAGGTGTTCAAGATATATAGTAGAAGATCCCGAGGTACCGAGACCCCATGATCATCAACCGGCGATCAACCTCGTGACCGCCGTCCAACCGACCATTGCTGACCACCGTCGACCGCCGCGAGCCGCAACCCACGCACGCAGCCGACGACTGTGAGATGCCGCAGCCAGCTGCACGTGAGCCACAGCACGAACGCCACAGCAGCATGCAGCCCGCGATATCCTCGCACGCCCGGCGACTCGTATGCAGCCCCGCTCGCAGCCTCCCGATGCCGCCCGCCACCCGCGACATCCGCGTACCACCGACAATCCCGCGACGCATTAACTCCTCACGACCACCGCTCCCGTGAGCTTCTTGAGTCCGACAAGATGAATCCGGCTGCCCAGCAAATTTTGAGTTCAGACGATCTCCTACAAAGGAAATCTACAACGACTCAGAGTTTACAATTTTAAGATGTAAGTGTTCAACTCTAAACCTCTAGATCCGTTGCGCATAGGTTTATTGTTGCTATTGAATTCATGACTTATACATAACGAGATCCTCACTGATCCCAAAACACGGGTCATTGGAAGTTCATGCACGGGAGCACTGGGGAGCATGCGTGTCTCGCGAGAAGAATGCAGGTCTCGCTAGCAGGTTGCGCAAACAGCAAATGGGTCTCGCATTGTGTTCATAGGTCACACGTCTACCTGCACGCTTCTAACAACTAGACAGGTCTCTCGGAACCTGCTCGCTTCTGGGAACAATGAGGAAGGATCTCCTCTAGGCTGCTGCGCGTAGTGGAACAGGTCCCTGCGTGTTTGCAGGCGGCCATGGCGTGGTTGAGCGCGACCAGGACGCGACTGAGCACGGCCAGGACCTAGATGGCGCGGCAGACTCTGGCAGGTATAGGATGACGATCCCTGGGTTCCGGTGGTGTGAATTCCCGATTTTTATTAAGAAAGGACAACTCCGTGAATTATAGAAACATTATGCGGTTCGTATATATTGCACGAGATACGAATAAAAGTCTAAAAGATCTTCTACTGTATTACCCAAAATATATTCTCTGAATGAGTTGGTGGACCGATCGAATGAAGCTTTCAAATCTCACAAACTCTCAAGAAGAATAAGAATCGGTTCTCCTAAGGGGAAGAGGCCGAATGTATTTTTCCAATCTCTCTCTTACTTTTCGTTTGAAGGCTTAAGACTTAATGTATTTATAAACCTATTGTAACGCCCCACTTTTGATTTTAAAGAAATTCCGAACTTTTAGAAAAATCAAGATAATATTTTCGAAATTCAGTTTTTGAAATCAACTTTAACATGGGCATTATCGTATTTCAAGTCATATTTGAAAACCTCACGGGGATTCATTACCCGGTTTTTCACATGGACCTCACTGTCCCAGAACATATATCTCCCATGATATTCAATTATCACATCAATCATGAATATCCAATCATAGTTCAATAATGCAAACCAAATCACAAATTTTCAAAAACAAATCCAAAATCCCAACATTTTCAAAGCACAAGTTTGAAAGAAATTAATCATGTCTAAGAAACCAAACATCAGGTTCATAAGACTAAAATAAACATGTTCATAGAACGGAACTGTGGAAGCAATTAAACATAAACAAAGGACCAGCCACTCGTCCTTTCGCCGTTATGTCTGCCCCTGGTCAACCTGGGAAAGAAAAGTGGGGATGAGCACAATTAGAACCCGTGGTGCTCACCACTATGCAAATAAATCATTTATAACAATAGAAAGCTATGGTCGCAACATGAACATAAATCAATTAATCATGTCTCATCTCCTATTCACACACCATTAACATTACTCATGTGTACACATCTTTCATTAGCCACGGGAAGAGAAATCATTACCCTAATGGTGGGAGTACATGCCTCACAAGGACATGGCCTTTCATTAAGACTTAAGGAGACTTGCCTCACAAGGACAACCGTATTACATCGAAAGGGACAACCGTACCGACGGCCGAAACAACACACATCGGTAGGCTACATGGTTAACATGCATACATTGATCATAGCAACACAAAAAGACATAAACAATTTATCGCATAGCATTAAATAAACCCACTTGGAATCAACAGAAGAGATAGCACAAAGAAAGTTGGTAAGAATGCGAGCTTACTCGTCAAGCACCTACATTTATCAAAAGGGTCCTATCAATAACTATCTCGACACTTAGAAGTATCTACAGAAATGTTCACTTAGCCAAACTTTATCGACTAAGTCTTTCGTGGAACCTTTGGACTTGATAACTAGAACCGAAATACCAATTACAATTATTTAAGCATGGACTCGATACGAAAAATCAGGTAACGGGTCAAGGCAAAGTCAAACAATTCAAAAAGGTCATTTATGGGTTCAAGCGGACCGGTCACAGCTCGACTGGCTCGGTCGGGTGCAGCCGGGGCAACTGGCACGGGTCTGGGCTCGCCAGGTGCACAG